>JAODAL010001090.1:0-250503 GCA_025379985.1 Phyllomedusa bahiana | reverse complement strand
AACTTTTTACTGCGAGAGGGGAAAATGTGAAGTCAATGTAAAACACAAAAAGAAAAAGCGTTTATTTTTTTTTTAGCACAGCCATTTCACTGTTCTGTGCACTCCCCTGTAAAACACTTATAAATCTGTGGAGAGGTCAGTGTTGTGATAATCGGTAGGATATAGCACTATGTAGCTGTCAGGAGGTAGAGGAGCGATGTTCTGCAGATCTGTAGAGAGGTCAGTAGGATATATCACTATGTGTGTCAAGAGGTAGAAAAGCATCGTTCTGTAGAGGTCAGAGGTGTAATAATCCGCAGGATATATCATTATGTGAGAGAGAGAGAAATCACCCAGCACATAACCTTAGTCTCAGACAGCTGAGAACCTCTCCCTTCCCCCAGCTCACACAGAATGAATCCTCACGTGCACAGTATCGGGCGTGTCTGCAGAGAGTAAAGATACTCCCCGCTGGGAGGAGAAACACGCCCTGACATTTCACAAGCTCTGCTTAACAACCAGCAGAAAAGGCTGCCAAATGCTGTAGCGAGACAACCCCTTTAAATCTGTATGCTGTTTTTCTATTAAACAGTGTGTATTCTGACCACAGCTCTCTGAGTCCTGTTGTCATTTTACTCTCTATATCCGGATATAGGAAATAAGATTTTTAATTTGAAATACCATAGCATTATCATATAAGGCAGTTGGCCTTATCAAGCTATTGGTCGCAGAAAATGGGGCTGCAGCACACAGCTAAGAGATAGTGTTTCTATTTCTTTTAAAGTACTAAGACATAGCGAAAACCCAACAAATTTGGTATCACCTGGAATGTATCAACCTGCAGAATACAGATAATACATCGTTAATACCAAAGATGGAACACTTGTTTTTTCTCACATTTCACACCACTTAGAATTTATTTTCAGTTGTGCAGTACGTTTTATGGTACGGAGAATGACACCATTAGAAAGTCCATCTTGTCCCGGAAATTAAAAGCCCTGATATGTCTATGTAGATGAAAAAATCTAAAAAGTTATGGCTCTTGGAAGGCGACGAGGAAAAAAAAATGAAGAGTTAAAAAATTATGACTGCTACTGTATTAATTGAAAACACTGCATTGAGGAAGGTGCTCTGGAAAAGATTGCACCTTGCATATCCAAAGAATGAGGAAGTAGAGAGACCTGGAGTAAATATCTGATGGTGGGAGGAAGGGGTAATGACATAGAAATATCTTAGGCTGAATATTTTTCACTACTGTTTGGAGGTTTAAAGGGGATTTGCCGAGAGAAAGTTTCTTACCAAGTTTCTTATCTCTCTCGTTAGCCCAGGCAGAATGTCAACAAATCAAGCTGAGTCATGAAGCTGCAGTGGAGAGAGGGAGAGGGGAGGGGGGAGTGAGGAATCCAAGGGAGCGTCTCAAAACTTAAGTGAACTAATAAACGGTACAACAGTGGATTAGAATGTCAGCAAGACACAGAGCCTCAGATGGCACTGTCAGGAGAAACCTTATCTGCTAAGATGCTAATGTAATGTAAACAAATCACGAGGACAGAACAGAGAGGCACACAGACACACACAGCCAGAGCACAGAGCTGCATAAGGATCCTGTGACATGTTCACTCAAATAATCAAACTATAAACTTGTGATTCTGTATACAAAAGAGACACCTATTCTACACAGCAGATTGAAAGCTTCTTCATGTTCTCTGTCATCAGATAAAGCAGGGATCTAATAACACTACAGCTAGTTATTCTGTATACAAAAGAAAACATATTGCTACCCGGTGCCTTAAAAGACCATTCATTTTGCCTGTCATCAGATAAGAAGTGATTCATGCAAGCGCGGTCTTGCTTTGAGGTAACCAAGGGGGATTGAGAAATGCTGTAGCTCTCAGAGTTTTCACTTTTTTTATATCACATATATTTAGAAAAGTGATTAAATGCCCATTTTGGAGGTTCCCACGTCAACATTACATGGTGGCAAAACCCCTTTAAATCTGCTTTAGTTATCTTACTCAGACAAGATTAATAAATAATTTTTCATATCATACTTAATTCAATCATTACTGACCCTAATGCAATTTATATTTGTTGGTTGTTATTTTTAACACAGAAAAATGTATTTCCAATGTTGAACTTTATACTGTCTGTTGTATGGACTAAACACCATGAAAATGTAGCAAGATGTTACTACTTTGTACTTGTCATCGATATTGATAACATTGGAAAGCAATAAAAACAGGTTTAAAAAATAAATAAATTGCAAAATAGTAACAAATCAGTTCCTTGTAAAAGACTGAAATACCCGTTTCAAGGACATATAGGGTAATCCCCGAACTGTTAGGCCATGTCCCCACGGCACCACTTTGCGGCCGGTTTTTCAGACTGGTTGCAGTTTTGAAAACCGTCTGAAAAACCTTCCGTAAACTTTTACACGAGCCTCTATGTAAAACCCGTGCAGAAGTCCCCACTGCACGGGTTTTCCATCCGGTGGTTTTTCAGGCCACCGGCCACCCGAAATACATAGTGCATGTTCCTTCTTCCGTCCGGTTTTCGGACAGAATATGAACAAGTGAATGGGAAGGGGCAGGGCTTTTCTCCGTTAATCGCGGAGAAAATCCGTCCTCCAGCGGCCGTGTGCACGGCACAAAAACAGGACAAATACCGGTCGAAACTTGCTGTAAGTTACAGCTTCCATAGCCTATCCAGCTCTCCAGGAAGCTGAGTGGTGCTCATCCCCACAGTAGGCACCCAGTTTTTTTGGATGCTTGCCATGGAGGTTGTAACCCAGCTTTCCCGTGGCGCTGGATAGGCTATTCAGAATCTGAGAAAGTTGAGTGATGCTCTATCTGTACGGTTTATTTTTTTTGGATTATGATGTATTTGTTGGACTACGTCGGAACAAACTTGCATTTATTTCTTTAGAAAGGGCTGGTGTTGGGGAGTGTTTATTTAAATAATTTTTTTGGTTTGTTTCTGTGTTTTGATTTTTATTTTTTTCCAGTGTTAGTAATAAAGGCGCCTGACAGACACCTCTCCATGACTATGGTGCGTTGGGTACTGGGATAATAATGAAAGTGGTTAGTGTCCGCCTTGTGGTGACGAAAAACACCACCAGCTGACATGAAGCCCCGGCGCTAGTAATTGAGAGGCAACTGTCAGACTCCTCTATTACTAACACTGGAATTAAAAGGTAAAAAAAACCACACAGAAACAAAAGAAAAAAAAGTATTTTTATTTACTTTTGCTGAACACTACTGAATGTGGAGAGATTACTCCGTTAAACTGTTTAACATAAGTGCTCCATAGGATTACAATTGACAAAGTGGACAGCAGGAGGGAACCGACTGGTATTTGTCCTGTGCCGTGGCCGAAAAGAAGAGCAGTACCACCAAATGGAGTCCATGTGGGTGCGCTGGTTCCCAAACAGATCGCCTTGTCACCGCAGTTTCATCAAGGTCCCGGCTGTTAGAGCAGGTCCCCAGCTGTAACTTACAGCAAGTTCCTCGCCACGATCATGTGGACTCTGCGTTTGAGCCCACACCACCATAATGCCGTAAATGTCAAGCATTTTGCGGGAATCTCTTCCCTACTAGGACGTAAACTTAAGTCAAATGTCAGGAGGAGGTTAAGTTTAGAAACAGCGTCCGGAACAGCAACGCACCTACCCTGATAGAAACTAGTCTAAAGGTCTCCCATATAGATCAAACAGCACAAGCTAATCTGATACATCCATACTTTTAGGCTATGTCTAGACAACATAGTTTTACCATCCGATTTTCGGCAGATTCAGTATTTTGAATCCAACGGTACACTGTGCTGCATAGACAGCAATGGAAAATCTGTGTTGTAGTCTATACAGCACATATTTTTTTACCGTTGGGTCTAAGATCCGGCAGAATATGCAGCATGTTGTATATTCTGCCGGACTCCGCCTGGATTTGCTGTTAGCGGCGTACATTGAATGTACGGGGCAGACAGCAAATCCGAAAAACCGCGGTCCAGCATTTATTAAAATACCGTCAGATTTGGATGCCATTTTAACAAATGCTGTGTAGACTTAGCCTTATAGCCCTTTTCTATGATCCACTTGGGAACGCCCCTGATCAACCAGGGTGGGATATGCAGGATTGGCAATTATGGATAAATCTGGTACATTTTTAGTGTCTAAATTGATGCAGTCTAATTTTTAGACAACAATAGTAAATGTGCCCCACTATAGTTTTTTGTATGGAATTGCAAGTTGGTGGCTTTAGGCCATCTAGCACTATTATGTGGGATCTCTAGTATGTGGCCCCTTCTTAAAACCTTCTGTTATTGCACATATGCTGCTGTTCCTGGTTTTAGAGGATTGGGGGCCCATCTCATTTTGTGGTGGAGACTGGGCCTTGTTGGGAGCTGTTTGACAACAGCCAGAACACTGCCCTTTGGAGGCTGTTGCTCTATAGTGTCTTTGTCAGTCCTCCCTGGACTATGTTTGTCTGCAGAGTTAAAGGGGTTTTCTCGCCACAATGATTAGCTTTAAACATGTAGGCAAAGGTAAATAAAGACTATTACCAAATACATTGCTGTTCTGATTTTGCTTCATTTACGTGCTAGAGGAGATAAAGGAGATCTTATCTCCTGCTTATGTACACAAGCTTCCCTAGGTGAATGGCAATCTCTCTCTTTTCTCATTGCATACCTTCCCACCATCCCGGATGGTTCCGAATTCCAGGTGGGCTGATGTATGTCCCAGGGCCTGTGCTGTTCATTCCGCTGTTTGCATGTCCGAGGGATGCGTAAACAGCGGGAGCAGACTTGAGGGCTCTTACGGACTCTCGGCAAGGGTAGCAGAGTAGTGGCAACAGGGAAGCACCATTAGAGGCTCTCTGAAATCAGTGGCTGCAGGGGGCTCGCCCCGCCCCACAGCTAGACTATACAGTAGAGGGAGGTAAGTGACTGTCACCCCCTCCCTGCCCCCCCTCCTGACTCTCCCATAGCCTATCCAGCTCTCCAGGAAGCTGAGTGGTGCTCATCCCCACAGTAGGCACCCAGTTTTTTTGGATGCTTGCCATGGAGGTTGTAACCCAGCTTTCCGGGGATGGATAGGCTATTCAGATTGGAAGGCCGTGTGCTTTCTGTACAATTTTTTTTTTGGTTTGTTTTTGTTGGACTACGTCAGACCAAACTTGCATTTATTTCTTTAGTAAGGGCTGGTGTTGGGGAGTGTTTATTTAAATAAATAGTTTTTTTTGTTTCTGTGGGTTTTTTTAATTTTTTCCATTGTTAGTAATAAAGGCGTCTGACAGACATCTCTCCATTACTATGGTGCGTTGGGTACTGGAGTCATAGTGACAGGGGGTTAGTGTCAGCCTTGTGGTGATGAAAAATACCACTGGCTGACACGAAGCTCCAACGCTAGTAACTGAGAGGCATCTGTCAGACTCCTTTATTACTAACACAGGAATTAAAAGGTAAAAAAAAACCACAGAAACAAATGACAAAAAAAATTTTTTATTTTACTTTTGCTTAACACTATCAATGTGGAGGAAAATACTCCTTTAAAAATTTTTCAAACATAAGGTCATAGGGTTTAAAATTTGGGCCAAAGTGAACGAGAAGGGAAAACTGCTTTTTTATAGCTTTGTTGGAAAAAATTTTTTGTGGTTTTGGTTTTAAAAAAAACAAATGACTTTTAAAACATCATTTCCCAAAAACCCCACCATGTTTTTTAAATTATTAAAAAATTTTTTTTTTTTTCTTTTTGAGGGGGGTATTTCAAAAGTGTTTAAAGGGGCTTTTTTAATCGGGGGTTTTAGGGGAAAAAAACCCCCCCCAAGGGGCTTATATACTCAGGGGGATATATATCTACAGGAGGCTGTATAATCATGAGAATCTATCCTACAGGGTCTTATACCACGGGGGCATATTACCCCCAGGGGGCGTATGTAACTACAGTGGGTGGGGAAAACTACGGAGGATATATTCTGACGGTAGGCTGTATACCTAAAGGGGACTGTATAGCTACCAAACTACAGGAGGCTTTATATTTTCCTATCTACCTACGGGGGACATACATACCTATCTAACTACAGGGAGCAACTTTACCCCCTAAGTTGGCCTTATAATACCCTATGGGGTTTATTACCCCCTACTTTAATGGGTGGGCAAAAAATTACTACTTATTAATGGGGAGCGCCAAAACCCGAAATAGGAATTGTTAGGAAGTACTGAAAAAAGTGAAGTTAAGAGTTTTTTGTGGTAAATTCTGGCATCATGGCGATTTGGATTGGTGGAGAAGAAGAGGGAAAAAAGAAAAATCATTAGAGAAAAGATCATCAAAAAGAGAAACATAATCAGAGAAAGAAGTCATTGGAGTCCCGGATGTCAGGGGGGTTATTTTGATTCGTGTTGGAAACATGCTGTTTTTCACTATGTGATGGTAACCCGAGCTAGGGTCGGGGCAATATGGTCTTTATATGAAGTGTTGTAATTATAGGGTTTTTTACGATAATATATTATTTGTTCCGGGGGGGTTGTGTTGGGGGGGGCCTAGTGCAAGTCTGCCAAAAGGCCAAATACTGTTTGAAGCCCTTTCCCCTGTCTTGTATGTGGTCTATGAGTGCATAGCCCCCCGTGAGCTGGGATATAACAAACTCGAACTGGAGGACCATCCAGCGCTTGGCAGAGGAGGCCATGTCACCACAGACAACAAGGTGCCATCTTCAATTTGGAGCTTCAGCTCCCACCTCAAAACTGCTTTGTTCAACAATTAACAGGCTACCCAGGCATCCTAGCCAACCTCCAATGGCCCTTTAAGGGCATCCATAATGCTCACCTGGCTCATGGTGGAAATGAGTTTGACACCCCTGTCTTAGATAATTTTATTATATAATTCCTATGGAAGTAATGATGGAGTGAAAGGCAGCAGTCACTATCGATTTGATGAATCATCATATTCGACATACTGTAACTGCAAGAAGTCAAGAAGCTGAAGTTAAACATCAACTTTTGATGAGTTAGTAGATAGGGCTGTGGATTTTCAGTAAATAATGTTTTTTTGGGGACATAATGGAATAAACTATTTAGTAAGCTGTTTTTATTTCCTGATACAACCACTGTCAAGACTGTTGGAATCCCCTTGAGGTTAAGCTTTTTTACTTTGTAGCCAATTCACACAAAAAAAAATTTTTTAAAAACCCCGTTCCCCCAGAAATTTTTTTTGGGTTTTTTTTTCCTCTCAATCTTCCAAAATCCTTAACTTTTTTCTTTCTGTCTAAATTGACGTATGAGGGCTTGTTTTTGGCAGGACAAGATGTAAAAAAAATTTTTTTAACGTCCCTTTGGGATTAATATTTGTACTGGAACCCCAAAAAAAAATTTTTGTGGGTTTGGGAAAATTTGTGGGGGTTTTCCTTTTCTGAAAAATTCTTTTTGATCTGTATTCTGCAGGTCGGTATAATTCCAGTGATACCAAATTTTTAGAGTTTTCATTAGTTCTAGTATTTTAAAAGAAATAATTAATTTTTTTATTTTTTTAAACTGGTGGCGGGGACATAAAGAAACATTTTGGCCGGGGGTTGGGGGTTTTTTTTTGGGGGAAAGTGTGTTTTCGGGAAATTTTATCGAAAAAAAAGTTTTTTCCCTAAGTTTATTTCAGGGAGAAAATTTCGACTGTGAAAATGTACGTGGACCCAGAAATTTTGTTCGCGGGGCAAGACACAAAGGGAATGTAGTAGATCTGCGTGGGGGCTTTGGCATTTTGGAACCTTTTGGGGTTTATGGGGTTTCCCCTCAGGAAAAACCCCTTTTGGGGGGACGTTCGATCTTGTGTGATTTTTGGAAGGCCCCTTTCCCAGAGCTCATGGTGGTAAATATTTGGCCCATTGATAGCGGGGTTACGAAGGGGGGTGTTAAAAGAGTGAAATTTTCCCTTTTTCCCAAAATGAGAGACCACCATGTATTTTAGAGTGTCTAAGGGTTTGTATAATTAGTGTAGAATTGGAAAGTAGGCCTTTTTCGTTGGGAAGTCGGTGTGATTTTAGAAATGGGTCGTTCCAGGTTGGCCTTAAGTTTTTAAGGTTGCCACTGTAGACATGCCCCGCAATTTGTGGAAAAAGGGGGGGGGTTATTTTTTTGGGAATTAAGTTGGCTTTGTTGAACAAGTATGGGCGTTTTGTCTGCGTGTCAATAAGATCCGCTATTCTGTTCACCCCCATAACCCTTCCATTTTTTGGGAAAATCAACGGCGGTTTGCCCTGGGGAAAAATTTGGATTGTCTCCAGAACGGTAGTAGGGAGGGAGTGATTTGGGTTTATTCCTAGTATTTGTCTCGCTTTGGCCCAGGCGCGCCATGCTGTCATTATTAAGGGGTTATTCGTGATTTCTGGAGGTAAATTTGAGTATGGGAGGTGTAAGAGACTTACTAATGAAATATTGGGGGAGAACTGTTGATCCACGTTGGGGTCTGTGAATGTGCTGACATTGGCTATCCAGTCACCTACTATTCTGAGTTGTGCCGCTATGTTATATATATGTAACTGTGGGAAGTTGATACCCCCGTTGGAGCGACGCTGGGCCAAGACGATCATACTTGTGCGAGGTCTCCGGTTATTCCAGATAAAAGCTCGGAACAGCCTGGTTATTTCTCGTACGTCTTTTGGTTTGAAGTACAGTGGTAATGATTGTGAGAGATATAGTAGTTTTGGGAATATGATCATCTTGACCAGGTTCGCCCTCCCCAGTGGGGATAATGTCAGTTTTTTCCAGGTCATAAAAAGTTTTTCTATTTCTTTTAGAAGGGGGGTGACGTTAAGTTTATAGATCTGGTTACATTGTCTAGGTATCAAAACCCCAAGATAAGATAGTGTGTGACTTTGCCATTTAAATGGGTAGTGCACGGGACCGCGGGGTTGGAGGGTTTCCTCTCAAAAAACAGGCCCTTTTAAATTTGTCTTCATTAACCCTGAAGCCTGACAGGGAGCCATAGAGTCGAAGATGTTCCAGGATATTAGATCATACTTTTATACATACGTCAATAATAACTATGTTTAACTTTTATAATTTTTTTCATAATTTTACTTCTAAAATGGCAAAAAGGATATGTGTTGAACTTTTGATATTTTTAAAACTTTTTGTTTTTAATTTTACTTGTACTTATAGTCCCTCTATGGTACTTGACCACTAGGGGACACGATCATTTGTACACTGTTCTACAATAGTAGTGTATTGTAGAACAGTGTACAATAACGGGTCTCCTATTATACCCTGCCTATGTCGGGGTGTAATAGGGGTACTAAGATGGTAGCCATTAGGTCCCCAGCTGCCAAGACAACCAGTCGGCACCCTGAGATTTTGTTTCGGGGAGGAGGCGATCATGGACCGGAACGGTATACAGCACTGCATGCATTTAACTTTCTTTGGTGTCTGATGCCTGTTATCTTATGTATGCTAAGACTCTTTTACATCATATCTGGTGATGACGCTCCATGTGATGTTCTACTTTTATGTTCACTTTTCACATGCAGGTGAGATATACCTATTGTTAATGATAAGTTTGCCCTCTTCCTTGGGTTTTCATATGCAGTATGTGTAAGTGAAAGCTGTTTTATCATTTTATCATTATGTTACTGTATATGTATGTCCATTGCAAGCAGCCACTTAGCCCTCAGACGCCATCCTGGACCGTCCTGAGGGCCTTTAGCTCACAGGAGTGCTGCTTTTGGTAAGCAGGCTGGCACTCCAAAATATGTTGCACGGACCACATGGTTTCTGTCCAACTGACCTCAACCAGTTTTCTTCAAGTACAGGTTAACAAACAAATAAAACCCTGGCTGTCTGGCCACTAACTGAACATGTAGATTACCTCTCTATACGTGGTCTGGACCTAACGCTCCGCCCCAACAATATCCAGCAGTATAGTGATCATACCTACTACCAGCTTCCTCAAGCCTGGGGGTAAAAGCCTCCTCTCACCAGCTCCCTTGTTGCTCCAAACTGCTAGCAACAGCCACAACCCTGATCACCAGGAGTACCAGACTTTTTATAGGCCTCCAGGGACCTGCCAAAAACCTGTCCTGGAACACGGGAAGTAGGCACCCACCCAACACTTTGCCTTCTCCCAGTAAGAGCCATCCCAGATTGGCTGAAACAGCCACACTATCTATAAACAGCTGCCAACCGCTTACTGTAGCTGACAACATGCATGAATGGCTTGTACCTAATCAAGGCCAGGTACCCTTGGTGACATGTCGCTTACCGGTATCCTGCTTTACTCCACCTAGTGACAGAAACATGCGACCACCTGAGGTCACTGTGTCACACTATATAATGCTAATTATTTATTTTTTAAGTTTGTTGAACTTGGGTTTAATGGGGTGTTCTCACCACAGAATCAATAGGATATGCCATTAAAATGTTATAGGTACGGGTCTCACCTCTGGAACTGGCACCTATCTCCCAAAAGTGTCAGCTCAAAATGTAGTGCCAGTCGCACATGTGTATTATTATTATTATTATTATTTATTTTAAAGCGCCATTGATTCCAGGGCGCTGTACATTCGAGGGGGTTACATACATTACATAAGTCAAACGAGTACAGTGATAAGGGATAATGACAATTGGCACGACAGAGGGAGAGAGGCCCCCTACCGCGAGGGCTTACAATCTACAAGGAGGGGGAAAAAGAGACAGGAGGTGAGGGGCAGACATGTCTGTGGAGGAAATTTAGTGACAAGTTTAGTGAAGGTTATAGGCAAGCCTTGAAGAAAGGGGTTTTTTCAGGTTTCTTTTGAAGCTGGTGAAAGTGGAGTTTGGGGCCCAGTGAGTTCCAGAGTGTGGGTGAAGCACGGGAGAATATTCGGAGCGGTTGTGTGAGGAGCTGATAAGGGGAGAGCAGAGGGAAAAGGTTCCTGTGAGGAGCGGAGAAGTGCGTGGGGGAGATTTTTGGAAATTAGGGCAGAGATGTATGGAGGGGAGAGGTCATGGAGAGCTTTGTAGGTCATGGTTAGTAGCTTGAAATGAATTCGCTGGGCAATGGGAAGCCAGTGAAGGGATTGGCAGAGAGGAGAGGCAGAGGAGTAGCGAGGAGAGAGGTGGATAAGACGGGCAGCAGAGTTAAGGATGGATTGGAGGGGAGCGAGGGTGCTAGCTGGGAGGCCACTGAGAAGGATGTTGCAGTAGTTTAGGCGGGAGATGACAAGGGCATGGACCAGCATTTTTGTAGTGTCATAGTTGAGGAATCAGCGGATGCGAGAGATGTTTTTCAGGTGGAGGCGGCAGGCAGAGGTGAGGGTTTGGATGTGTGGTTTGAAAGATAGAGCAGAGTCTAGGATTACCCCAAGGCAGCGGACTGTGTATGTGTATGACTCTTCATTCTGATCTATAGAAGTACCCAGTACAGTGTGTGTTCAGCTTTACCCAGAAGTTCCATAGAACAGAACTTTGATCTTATACCAGTCCAGTGCAATTCCGACTGGCTACCCATTCTGAGCCATTACTTTTGGGGACCCATTTCGGAGATAGGTGGGACTTGCATGAACCAGACTTTGCTGGCATGTGCTACCAATATGCCATTAAAGTCTGTGGTGGGAATACCCTTTTAAACTTTGATCTTACACTAGTCTTACTCATCTTAAAGAGGAAGTGGTTTAACCCTAAACAGCCTTCTCTGAGATCTCATTGTTATAATAAACTTGTGGAATATTGCAGTGCATTGGTGCCATTAAATTTATATTAGGAAAGTGTCATTGCACATTTGGATAGGAACTTGTTGTCTTTTGTTGTCTGTAAAGTCTGGTTCTAAGCTGATTTGCTCCAGGACTCTGCTTTTGCCTTTTATATACCGTCTCTGACACGTGTTGTTCTCTTGAGTCCTCGCTCCATTTCTGTCCTGCTGCTGTGACCACGTTACAGCAATATATCACTTTCAGTTTTCCTGGTTTCTGCTCCCGGTCTGTCCTGTTCCACACTACACATCCCCTCTTGTGTCTGTCCTGTCATCGTTGCTGCATCTGGTGCCAACTATTGACCATTCTGGTGGCCATCACCCAGGAATTACCTTGCAGGTAAGATTACACTTGTTTGATGAGGTTACATAGTTAATACAGTTGTAAAAAGGCAAATGTTCATCAAGTTCAAGGGTGGAAAAGATGTTGGGACTTTGACACCCACAAGGCAAGAACCAATCTGCCCTAAAGAAATATTTTATTTGTGATTCCAAAATTGCCATCAGAACGGATCTAAATGTTTTATAAAGCTTCATAAGGGTGACCCAATCTGGGCAGCAAACTGATTATGGCCATAAAAATCCACATTTCAGTCAAAACATTTTTACTGTATATTTTAACTTGATCTCTTACTTGATTTTTGTACTGTGTGTCAGTGATAAAATAATATTAAAGAGTGATACTTGTACAGTAAGCTTGGTGGTTTCAATTTACAAAATGAATATTAAAGGGGATGTATCGCTTCTTTAGTTCGGCTGATTCACACTGCTCTCAGCTTCTCAACTCTAGAAATGCAGGGGCATTTCTTCCCCTCCCAGCTGGGTGACATCATCCCCCCTTCACTGTTCAAGCTAGCTCCCGAGACTCTCCCCCCTCCCCTCTCTGCCTGAATCCACATGTCACTGTGTCTCTCCCTGCAGTCTTATTTTATAAGAGCTGTATACATACCACAGGCTGCATTCAATCTAGACTGAGCACTGATCTCTTCTCTCACAGCTGGAGATTTGTTACAGCTGAATCCAGCTTTCTATTAACGGCACAGATCTCCCTTCTATGCAGGAGAGTTAGGCACCGAGACACAACTGTTATGTTTTCTGATTGTAGAATCTGCTGCAGTGTGTTTCTGCTAGATGTGCAGAGAGAAATTGCTATGGCCCCTTAATCTGATTCAGGCAGGGATCGACACACAATTGTGCTGTTTTCTGATTACAGAAGCCCTGCAATGTTATTCTGTTTCTTGTGGCTGTGCAGAGTGAAAATGTGCCAGTCCCTTACTCTGAGCGAGAGAGACAGGAATGTTTGCTCCTGTGAAAACGACCTGGGGCCGAACAGAATGTAAATGAGCTCTCAGCTAGTGATATGCAAGGAGGAGGGATCCAACCAGCACTGGAGATCAGTGTAAACAAAAACAGAAGATAAAGAATACAGTGAATACAAGACAACTTTGCTAATGACATCCTATTGCAAAGTTGCTTGTTTTCACTGTCCTCTTATTCTGAAGAGCATTTAATGAAATGATACAATCCCCTTTAAGCTTGATTGTTGCAACAAACAAGCTGGCACATGAATGTAGTAAAACTCTACAATAAACTGAGCAAAGTTCAATACCCAATATGGGTGTGCCCTCCAACCTCTCTTATGCTCTGTTCCCTCTACTGAATCCACTTTACACAGGTCATTCTCATGGTACACTCAGGCCTCAAGACACCCACCCCTGCATGCAACAAGCTGCAAGAACCTGTTTATGCCTCAGCCACTGTTCCTGTCAGATTTGGACAAGCAAGCTTTGTGCCCCTCTACTTGACAACTCCCTTAACTAGCAGACAACACGGTCTCCTCCTTCTCAGTGATAGCCTGCAACAATCTCCCTTGAACTATCCACAGCTAAGACTCTATAGCCCTAACCCAACAGTTCATGACACTGGACCTTCAAAGGCAACATAGAGGACCCACACCACAGCCTTTCCGTGGGTCTAACATCACTCTCACCAACTCGCTGCTCACTGGCATCTTTCAGTTGACAGCCACTCTGGCCTCACTTGTCTCCTACAATGCAAACATGCTCTGGCCAACTCGTAACATAGACCCATCTTAGCTCCGTAGACACAGCACGCAGATAAACCATGCACTCCCAACTGGTGACATGAACACTGTCTTATATCCACTCTCCTAAACCCTCCTATGAAGCACTGTTTTGGAATCACAACACCTACCTTCCTACCCCTATCAGATGCCTCCTTTACCCACACTGTCTCTAGTAATTTCCATCAACTAGCGGAAAGTGAAAAAAACTAAAAAACTGTTCTCACTATGCGCACTGTGGTGGAGACTGGCAATATTGCGGAGTGCATTGGTCTCATCAATAGTAAAAAGATCCTGAACAGTGTTGCGCTTCAGATTCAGGTCAAAATCACAAATGGCTCAAATCCGAGCGCTTTGGTTTGCGCCAGTCCCAAACCACAGCCGTAAGCCCTACCCTAAGTTAGAGTAAGGGTTAGGATTGTCTAAATAGTTTTAGGGGGTTAGCTCAATGATCCAGTGGTGCAACGCTCCTGTTGCAGCCCAATTTTAACCAAAATTTTGGTTGTTTGGAATTAATTTTTGGCAAAAATCACAGAAAAAAGACCCTAATTATAAATATAGCCTTAAAGTCAAGGTTTTTTAATCCCCTTACCGCAGCAGCCAGTTTTGGTCTTCCTGACATTTTTTAAATCTGACGTGTCACTGTATGTGAAAATAACTTATTGATACTTTTACCGATCCATGTGGTTCAGAGACTGTTTGCTTGTGACACGTTGTGCTTTAAGCTAGCATGAAACTTTTGTCCATACAATACTTGTTTATTTGTGAAAAATATCAAAATATCGTGAAAATTTGGAAAAATTTGCCATTTTCAAAGTTCAAAAATTTCTGCATGTAAGACAGTTATTCCACACAAATTAGTTTATAACTATTATCTGCCATATGTCTGCAGTAGGTTGGCATAATCATTTTTACTGTCTTATTATTGTTTTTTCCAACATTAGGAGGCTTAGAAATGTAGTAGTAATTTTTCACATTTTCAAGAAATTTTGCTAAATAGATTTTTTAGCTGATTTTTAGCTGAAAATGTTTCATTTTTACAAGGAATCCCGGAAAAAAAACACCCCAAAACTTGTTACGCAAGTTGTTTCTTCCAAGTTTGGCCACAACCTGCTGCATGGCAGGCCATACAAGGGAGGATTTTGGAACACAGATTTGATGGGTGTCATGTCACATTTACAAAGCCCCCAATGTACCAGAACAGGTGAAACCTATGCAAAGTTACCCCATTTTGGATTCAACACCCCTCAGGGAACTCATTTAGCTGTGTATTGTGCATTTTGGGTGCACAGGTGTTCCACAGTTTTTTAGCATTGGGACATGAAAATGGGGGGAGGGGGTGAAAAGCAGTTCCGTCATTGTTTTTTTGGGCTTAATTTTTACAGCGTTCACCACGCGGTATAAATGACAGGATAATTTTACTATGTGGGTCAGTACAAGTATAACGATATAAATTTTATATAGTTTTTATGTTTTATTACTTTTACACAATAAAAATGTGTTTATAAAATATTTTGTTTTTAGGTTGTCAGTCTTATAGCCATAACATTTTTATTTTTCTGTATGTGGAGCTGATAAAAAGCTTACTTTTTGAGGGAGGGAGTTGACACTTCTATTGGTACCATTATGGGGTTCAGATGACGCTTTGATCACTTTTTATCAAGATTTTTGTGAGGTGTTTTGAACAAAATACAACAACCCTGGTAGTGTTTTTTATTTTTATTTTTTGTATCAGAGGTAGAATACACAACAGTATATATCCAGGGTAAATATGAAAGGTCTAATTGTGAGGAACCTTGTCCTTATACTATAGGGCCACAGAGGTATGATAGCGCTGTTACCTGCTGTAATAGGGTCCTAGAGCTGAACAATCTGGTGCTATATTGCATATAATAAGGATGCTACCTATAAGAGTGATCATCCCCACATATGGCTCCGCAGTCACCTAATGGATGGTTGGAAGCAGCATGTAGCTGCACTAGCTTGTCAGCAACACCTAGCATTATTTTTATTTTTTTATTCTGTGGGTTGATACAATTATGGCGAAACCCAAATTATATAGTTTTTTATGTTGAATCACTTTAAAAAAAAAGTGTTTTATTGTGTAAAACAATATTTAAGCATCGCTATCTGATAGCCATAACTTTTTCATTTTTCTGTATGCAAAGCTGTGTAAGGGCTTTTTTTTTGCAGGATGAACTGACGTTTTATTAGTACCACTTCGATGTTTATATGAATTTCTGATTGCTTTTTATTCAATTTTATCTGCGCAGCACCGCTCCTCATTCAGCAGATTGCGGCGATCATGCGGGAAGCGTCGGCAGAGTTTAACCCCTTAAATCCCACAGCTGGCTTCCTGTAGCATCGTTCATCTCCAGCCTCCTGCTGGTTGACATGAGAGAGTGCATTCGGACTATAAGATTCACCACCTATTTTCCTCCAAATTTGGTGGAAAAAATGGTCCGATTATGATATGGTGAGATTATGATATGATCACTTCTATCAGCTCTGGATTCTTCCGGTTTTGGATATGTATTTAAGAGAGAATTCTCTCTTTTTGAATTAATAATTAAATAAGGGTTATTTTTTATATAATATTACCCTCCAAATATTTTTTTTACTTCAGTTGCAGAAGTAAATCCATTAAGATGAAGTATAAACCCTTCTTTTATGTTTCCCATTACTTCGGAATCCATTCCAGAATTTTGATCAAAAAAACGGCATCAAAAACCACAGTGGCTCTTTTTCCAAAAATACCATGGGCCTTACTGATCAAAATAACAGTAGCTGTCTGTGTTGCCCATAACAACAAATCAGAAATCAGTTTTCATTTTTTCAGAAGAGCAGGGAATAAAAGCGGAGTTCGGATTGGTTGCTACAAGCAACAAAAATAGATGAGAGATTAGACAGTTTTTGATAAATGAGGCCATGTATGTGAAACCATCCTAAACACTCATCAATGGCGCAAGTGGTGAATGAGGAGATAGTTTCAGTTACGCTTCAAAGTGAAGAAGGCATTTTTATAAATCACTGTCATATACTTAATACATACTTGCCAACTCTCAGAGGTAAGAGCTCCCGCTCGCTACTGAGATAGCTGGTGAACCTCCTACAGCCGAATGACTGCCAGAGGCTCTGTAAGGTAAAGCAGCGCTGGGGAAGCACCATGAAACGCTTCTCTGATGCCACTGATGGCGGGAAGCAGCCCCTGCAGCAAGACCATGGAGTCT
Organism: Phyllomedusa bahiana; assembly: GCA_025379985.1. Taxonomy (NCBI): domain Eukaryota; kingdom Metazoa; phylum Chordata; class Amphibia; order Anura; family Hylidae; genus Phyllomedusa; species Phyllomedusa bahiana. Next base: position 233,504 of record JAODAL010001090.1, on the reverse strand, counting down.
AGCATGACTTTTTCACCATGTGAGAGGAGAGGCGAGTAGACTTTTCCACTTCTTCCCTTGCTGCCCATTAACCCCTGCTGATAGTGTCTTGCCCAGCTTTTCTGGACGCTGTATAGGCTATCCAGCATCCAGAAAAGCCGGGTAACACTCTTTTCCCCACCGGTGGCACCCAGTTTTCCTGCACGCCTGAGCCTGTGTAATGTGTATGCACGTAATGTTAGGGTTTATTTATAGGTTCCCCTTTTGGACTAAGGCAGATTTAGTGGACTCATTTGGATCAGCGATGGATCTATTCTTTTAATAAATGGTTAAAGAGGGTTGTAGTTTTTTTTGTCGTTATTGTATTTAGTTTGTTTTGTTTTTTTAACCGTAGAAAAGAGCCTCTCCATTACTATCACTGAAGCTTGATGTCAGCCAGCAGTGATTTTTGTCATGTCAAGGCTGACACTAACCCAATGTAACTATGCCCAAAACCCCCGGGGGACTTCAGGGGGTTCTGCTTTTTGGGCGTTGGGGGTGGTATTTTTAGGATGGGATGTACCCAATATCCATGGACCTTCCTATCCCTACAGCATCAGTCTGCAGCTGCAGTTTTACCTTGGCAGGCCATAAAAATAGGGGGCAACCCCACGTGTTTTTTATTTCTTTATTAAAAATCTAAAAATAGGAATACAATGTAATCAATACATAAACTTAAAAAAAAAAGAGATATGGGATCCCCCTAATTTTTCATAACCATGCAAGGTAAAGCTATCAGCTGCACACCGATACTATCAGGATGGGAAGGTCAGTGAATATTGGTCCTTTCCACCCTAAAAATACCAGCCCACAGCCTTCCCATATGTGAATCATTACATTAGGGGGTCCGCCTCTGACAGTATCCCAGCTTTTCCCAGTACCTCTAATGTATTATACTGGGGTAATAATGAGAAGGGGTTAGCTTCAGCCAAAGGGTAGAAAAAAAAACACTAAATCTCCCAGAAAGCCACTTTTAAAAGTTGGCGAGTATGACAGTGTTGAATTAATGAAAGAAAACACCACAATTCATAAGATAGTTCCTCAATTCTGGAGCATTTCCTGTTATTTTTTGCAGATTTGATGTGCACTTGAATTGTGTATGAACAACATAAGGTTTGTGGTTGACACAGGAAACCCTGTCTGTCACTTTCTCAAAACATGAGAAGTAGGTTCCCTATGGAGCTATCACAGTGATGGACTCAGAAAAATAGAGCCCTGTCGCTCAAAACTCAAAGACTATTCCCACCATAGACTTTGATGGGAAATCGATAGGAAATGCCATCAAAGTGTGATAGGTGCGAGTCTTTCGTTACTGTACAATGTTGCAGTACTAGTGCCCCCACTAGCAGCATCATCCATTATTGATAGCCCCATCACAGCAGCAGCAAATATTGTGGTATTATTATCTGTGGTGTCATGGGTAGTTAGGGAAAATCAATGGGAGTCATATAAAATATGTAAGTGGTTACCGTCATCAGTAATAATGATTGATCCCCAGGGTTTTAGTAGCTAATCATTGGATCATCTTACTTCCAAGCACTGGTCGATACCTCTTTTATATTAACTAGCCTCCTATCTTGTATGGCATTATGGGTGACATATATGTACGGGGTTGTACCACAAGTCTGGCGTCTTTTAAGCCCGAAAACTGGCGTAGCCCTGTACGCTATATTTTTAATCAGGCGCACTCAAATATTAGGCGCATTACAGAGCGCTCACTTGCCACCTTTGTAATGTTACTCTGAGAATTCAGGGGGCCTGCTGGGAGAACGCAGAGAGCGCACTACAACTGTACGAAGCTACACATTTATGACTATCGGCAAATCCAGGCACATTATTGCTGGAGCAGGTAGAGCACTTTAAAAGTGGTTTACCTGAGCCAGAAGTGTTGCTTTGTAGCTAGAAAGCGCTAAATCTATATTCATAGATTCAGGCGCTTTCTACACTACAAATGCGTGCATAAAAAAATGGTGCCTGGGCGCCAAAATACATACATGGGACAATACAGCCTTTTGTGATTTTTATGTTTATTTTTAATCTTTTGAAAGCCTAATAGCAAAGTAAAGAATAGATGCAGGGCCATACTGGTCATTTTTATTAAAAAATAAATAAATATATTACAAATAAAAAAAGTGAATAAAAAAAGCAATATAAAAGGTATTTTACACATTTTTGGCGATTAGCTTGTAATATTACATACAAAAAATATGTACATAAAATGCAAACAACCTAATAAAAATACACATTTTTAGTGCAAATTATCTGATAGAGAAGACGTTAGATGTAAAGCAGCCTTCTAGCAAATAATTTTTTTCTTTTTTTTGCACATTTTTTGCACATAGTGTATAATGCCGTCTTACAGTAACTTCCAGAATTCTAGACTCCAATAATTCCGCTGCTCTACAGTTCATCTATACGAAACTTCTGGCTGTTATTGTAGATCATTTGAATTATCCCAGCAGCGTAGTTTGTTTTATTCCAGCTCAGATGCACTCGTACATTTTTAGGCAGCAGTGATATCTGACACACCCGCCCCCTTTGACCACCAAAACGCTGCAAACAGCTAGTTAGGTTATGTCTATACAACTAAGTTAAAAAACTTTTGGAAATCTGACTATATTTTAACTTCGCTGCACCGCGTTTTTGCGGGTCTTGTATATTGAGACTACTCGCAACGGCATTTCTATTGAGGGGCAACACAGCGATTGGTACGGTCGAATCAGCGCGTACCTCACAGAGGCAACGGGGGGCGCCAGCTGCAGATCCCCATACGACATGCATTGACTCGGCGGATGCGTAATGCCGCCGACCTAACATTGACACGTCACTTATCTCCCTGCGCGCCCCACGATCGTATTGTACACGCGGGGGGATAAGGCATAATCCATAGCTCTATTACCATAATTGCAGCGCGTATTTAGCCGCGTCTAATGCGAAGTACGCGGCGAAATGCATGCCAAAATAAGCCGTGTGAACATGACCTTAAGGGGAGCTCACACGACAGCTTTTTCAGTGTCGGCGCCAAAACAGCGTTGTTTCCTCATTGAAAATTCCACGCTTGCCAGCACGAATTTTCACCGAGGAAAACGACCCGCTCTGCCCAAGGCAGATTTTTTCCTCCTATCTTTTGTATTATCAGCGCGTAAAACGCCCCTTAAAATTCACATGTCAATTCCTTGTAGGCTCGGACATTACGCACGGATAATACACATGTAAAGTCTGTAATCTGAACATAGGAATCTGTTACATAAGCTATAGTGTTAATCAGTTTAGGGCTCGTTCACACGGCTTATTTTGGAACGGATTTGCCGCCGTATTTACAATCGTAAATCCATTCCGAAATCAGTCTGAAATAAGTTGCAGGCCATTTAATATTGGTTTTAATGGAAAATACGTGTCGTCGTTCAGACGACATGTATTTCCATACCGTATTGCCGCCGCAGATTGTCGGCCGCAAAACGGCCGGAAAAACAATGTGCATGTCAATTATTGGGCCGGATTTCACAACGGATTTACATAATATAATGAATGGGGATTGTAAATCCGTCGCGAAATACGTGCCACACTAAGTGACACTTATTTCCAACTGATTTTCAACTGTTTTCGGAACGTATTTACGATCGGCAATCCGACGTAAATACGTTCTGAAATAAGCCGTGTGAACATAGCCTTACAGTCGGATTGGACGCCGATTCTGGATGCAGAATCCGTGCCCAGAATCGGCATCGGAACCCATTGTGTGAACGCCCACTTAGGCCTGGTTCACATCTCCGTCAAAGTCTCCATTCGGAATCTTTGCTGCAGAGGTAAAACCAGGCCTACTTTTCAGCGGACACGAACAGCCCCTGCTGGACCCCACTCACTACAATGGGGTCCATCAGGTTACCACCGCTCTACTGGAAAAAAATAGCGCAGCATACTGTGCGAGTCTTCCGTCACTCCCAACAGAACCTCTGACACAAGTGTGAAGGGGGCCTAAATTGAGACCAGGCAGTCTGAAGATGTAATAAATTCATCACATTAGCTTACATTGTTTATGTAAATTTGACGCACTTTTAGGCCTGGTTCACACAGTGTATATCGGCGCGTACCAGTGTGCACCGCTATATGCCAGCTGCTGAAAGTACGAGCTGGCCAGCGCATATTTCTCAGCCTGATAACCATTCACTTCCACTTTCCCTGGCGTGTAAGCGCACTCAAGGAGTGCTATGATGTTATCATATTTGCGGGAAGTACGCCCCAGAAATACGCCGTGTGAGCATACCCTTATACTCTATTGTTAACTTTATACCACCAACTAGTTGGCTTAAACCACCAAATAGATGTGGTACAAAGCAGTTTTTTGTTTGTCGCATATTGGACAGTATTGTGTCCCTCAAAATTTAATTGCAGTGTTATAAAACTCCCATGACGTACTTCTCTGTGATCTGTGATTGCAGTGTGCAGAGAGTCCATTGTATCCTATAAGATGTCGTAGGGCTGTGTGCGGAGAGGCCTGTGTATTCCTATGAAATTCAGATTCACACTGCTCTTTCCCCCTTGCTACTTCTAATAGCTGACAGAGAGAACTTATTACAAGTAGGAGGCAGGGAAGACTGAGGTGTGAAACAGTAGTATAAAGAATACACCGGAGACTCTGCTGGATAAGTAAGGACAGACCGAAAAATAAAGGACAGTACTTGTATGTCATCCATCTATCCAGCCCTAGAACACAGCACAGCAAGTGCAACTTGATGAAACTGCCCCCAAAATGTAAGCTGCATCAGGGTATGTTCACATGGGCAAATTTCGTGTCGTATTTGTGCTCTAATACGGGCGAAATGCGCGCCGAAATTACGGTAATCCATAGTTCTCATAGAGAACTATGGATTACGCCTCCTCTCCCCGCTCATACAATATGATTGTATTGTACGCGCAGGGAGATAAGCGACATGTCAATTACTTGCGCCGAATACGCACCGTGAGTAATGACTGTCGCGGCCCCCCGCGCCGTGGGAGTACGCGCGTATTAGTGCGACTCCCAAATCATCCGGCATAATTGCAGCCATACTGTACGCGCCACAATTACGCCGTGTGAACATAGCCTAAGGGGAACAATATCAGAAGAGAGAATGGAGCCAAGATCATATTTGGCACATGAACTAAAACAGGTATACGCAAGCACATCTACATTATTCTTTGATAATGGCTTATGCTGCCATTTATAGGTACAAAAAATTAAAATAAAGCGGTGCTTCCTTAAGTGCAAATAATTTTATAAAAAAAAGAGTTTTGAACATTTTTGTGGCACCAATATATCCTTCTGTCCATTCAGTGACACAAGGAGTGTATAACCACATGCATCTGGCATCAAAATCTGTGTGAACTCCATATCCCATTCTATTTTATGGGAATCTAGTTAGCAGCTTATGTGGCACTGAGTTTTCTGCTGCAGAAAAAAAAGGAGCATCATTTATTGACACAGTGGGAACTGTGTTGAGTAGACAAGACGTGGATTAGCAAAGAGGATAATCTGCATACAAAATGAAAATCTACAGCAGCCGTACCCACAGCGATCACAGTCGCTGCGCGTATGAATCGGCAGAGTTTAATTCATACATAGCAAACTCTTATAAAGAGTCATGTGAAAATGAAAAAAAAAAAAATTCAACAAAACAGTGGATTTACCACTGCATATTCATAGTGCATATTCATCCTTGAACATTAATTTTTGTTCAAAATAAGCTCCATATTCTGTGCGCTTTACTATATGGTTAGGCCATTTGGTTCTACTTTTATTTTTCAAATAGCGCTTTTTTATTTTTTTTCAAGCTCTATTTTTCTGATATAAAGCTCTAAATCAAAGCGTTTAAAAAAAATAACATGACAATTACCTGCAGCCACCATTATGGGAGCTTACTGCATACTGCTTATACATTGAACTCAAGAATAAACCAGTGTGCAGTATGCTAACCCCTAGAGGTGGCTGCAGGTAGTCAGTGTGTTCTTTTTAAAAACGGGATTTTTGTACTTACCGTAAAATCCTTAACTCGTCTAATTCGTTGGGGGACACAGCACCTTGGGTATAGGCCATTGCCTGCGGAGGCGGACACTAGACGGACCAAACGCATTGGGCCCGCCCCGGTGGCCTATATCCCTCCTGCTGACGCCAGGCTGATCCGTTCGTACAAAAGCCGTGGCTGAGAGGAAGAACAAAAGAGCACACCGATTCAATTGAGAAAAAATGAGGGTGGGACCTATGTCCTGTTTTCTCGGTCGAGAAAAGGACTTTACGGTAAGTACAAAAATTTTTCTCGCCAATAATTCATTGGGGGACACAGCACCTTGGGATGTCTAAGAGCAGTCCCAGAGGGAGGGAAACAAAAGAGGTAACAACCAAAAAATTCATCAGCAGTTATGAGCACCAGCCCACTGCTGCCTGAAACACCTTACGGCCGAGGCTTGCGTCAGCCGAGGCCAAGGTATGGATTTGGTAGAACTTAGAAAAAGTATGGACTGAAGTCCAGGTGGCAGCTTTGCAAACCTGTAGCGCTGAAGCCTGATGCCGAACCGCCCAGGAGGCACCAACCGCTTGTGTGGAGTGAGCCGTAACCCGAAATGGAAGAGGTTCCCCCCTAGACCGATAGGTTTCCGAAATTGCAGACCGGATCCAAGCTGGCCTATAGGTGGCCATAGAGGCCGCCCAGGGCCCCTGCATCAGGCCTCCAAGAATGACAAAGAGGGCCTTTCAGAGCGCCTACAAGGATTCTGTATACAAGAGTGTACATGCAAAACGGCCCTGACCTCAGATCTAAAACAAATTGAACACCGCTCTTGCAGATGAGAGGCGAAGGGCCCAAAACAAGAGGGCAGAAACTATGTCCCTCATTCAATGTGAAACAAGACACCACCTTAGGGGGAAAAGAAGGAAACAGGACGCAAAAACACATCCTTGTACGTACTGCAGAACAAGAAAGGGGACTTGCTGATTAAAAAGCCGCCAGTTCAAGACACTCGCGGATGGAGGTAATGGCCACCAGGAAGCCCACCTTCCTGAAAGAAACTTAGGGAGACCTCCCGTAGTGGCTCAAAAGGTGATACACTCGCTATGGCCTTCAACACAAGATTTAAAATCCATAGGTTCACAGGCCTACAGAAAAAAACCGGAGGGACGGAATCGCGGCTGTCCCCCCCGTGCAAAAAGGGTTTTAGCTTTGAGGCGGAGGCTCGCCTTGCGGCTGAACTAAAATAGAGAAGAGCAGAAATTGACCTCATCAGGAGGACAGGCCTGACTGTTAGAAAAGACAAACACCCTTGGAGTGGTACATACCAATGGGTGATAATTTCCGTGCCTCAAGCTCCAGGTGGAAAAAAGCCCTCCAGGTACGGGTCAAAAGATCCGGGCGGAATTGCCGGCTTGCGCGCCCCGAATCATGGTCTGGAATAGAGAATCTGGACAAAAACCCGAAATTTATAATATTGCGGTTTCAAAGGCCACAGCAGGCAAACGCAGCGCGGTTAAAGTGGGATAGAACAGGGGACCCTCGCAGAGAGAAGATTTGGGCACGCAACGGAAGGGGGACTCACGGAGCGTCTCCGCACAGCAGGGCAACGAGATCCGCATACCAGGACCTGCGGGGCCAGTCCGGGGCGATGAAAATAGCAGGTAGCCTCTCGGACTTGAGGCCAGGGTGGAAAAAGGTAGATCAGGGCAAACTGACTCTGAGGTAGGACCAGTGCATCTACTGCTACTGTTAGGGGATCCTGGTACCGAGTTTAATTGGGAGTTGGTGATTGAGGCGAGACGCAAACAGATTGGGGTCTGGCGTCCTCCACTTCCGGCAAAGGAGGTGAAAAAGCTCCGGTAGAAGCGCCCACTCTTCGGGGTCGACCGTCATTCGACTGACATGGTCGGCCAACCAGTTTTCTACCCCTGGGATGAAAACCGCCGACAAGGCAGGCACCGACCGCTCTGTCCAGCGAAGATATCGCTAGCGGTTTCCGAAAAGTTGACCGGATTATGGTGCCACCTCTGGCCATGATTTCAGTAGTTGAGGCCACTGGACGTGGTATTGTTGTGATCCGAATGTCCGGAATCGGGTGCCCCGAATGAGAGGGAACAGTGGCTGAGATTGCCAGGAAAATGTCCCAGGCGCTCCAGAAACATTTATCTGATAGGACCGGATTGTGAGAGAGTCCAGCACCCTGAGTCGTCGGGAGCAACGACGGGACCCCACCTGATGCTACTGGCGTCCATGGTGACGACCAGACACTGTGAGGGCAGAAACGACGCTCCCTGCATGCCAACGCAGAGGAGATTAGCCACCAGCAGGTCGCTCGCACCTGGGGAAGGCAGCCGAACCATTGTGTCCAGGGTCATTGGAGAACTGTCCACTGAGACAGGATCGCGGCCCTGCAGACGGGCAAAGAATGAAGCTACGGCAAGGCCACAGACCTCGTATGCAGCCACCATCCTGATGTGGAAACCGCATGCAAGTGCAAAGGGTACTAAGGGGTGCGACCTAGAAGCAGAGGTACGTTTGACTAGTAATGCTAGGGTCTTCCCCGGCGGAAGAATAACACAATTGGCCACCTGAGAGTACTGTCGAGAAACATTCAAGAAACTCCATCTCTGCGACTGGGATAGGCAACAGGCTTGGTTTGAAATCTGACTATCCACCGAAGGGACCAATCGTGTCTAGAGTGACCTACTCTAGATGCTGTCCAGACAGGTTTGAACCAAGAAGGAGCCTTCACTATGAGATCGTCTCCAGATAACGGTGAAATAACTGGTCACGCCCCTGATGCGAAGGATCGGCATCTCTAAGGGCGCCAGAAAACACTTTGTGAAGGACACTGGTGCAGCTGCGAGGTCCTAACAGTCATGAGCCTGACAGAAAGTGCTTGCGAGCCTACCGCGAAAGCGAGGAACCAACTAAATGGTTGGAGACTGAGGAACGAGGGACTGTGCAGATAAGCGTCCTTGATGTCTGTATGGCGGCCAGTAACTCGTTCTGCTCCAGTGAGGCTATCACCGACCGGAGCGACTCCATGCGGAAACCGGGAACTTGCACAAACCGGTTGAGCTCCTTGAGATTAAACACCGGCCTCACCAAGCCGTCCTTATTGGGAACCATAAAAAGGTTTGGATAAAAACCCAGAAAACGCTCGGACTCGGGAACGGGCACAATCACCCCCTGAAGGAGGAGGGTGCGTATTGCCAGAAAAAAAAACTGACGCCCGAGCAGGAGAAGCGGGCGGGAAAGAAAGAAAAAACCATGTCAGGGGGGCTGAACGGAAGTGAATCTTGTAACCTGAATTGACGATCTCACGAACTCAGGCATCGTCGACCTGAACCCGCCAGATTTCCTGGAAGTGGAGGAGAAGACGCCCCCACCCGAGACAAATTTTCGGTTGGGGGTAGACCCTCAGACCAAGAGAGACGTGGTAGGAAGACACTTGGGCGTTCTGCGAGACCTCCAGGACAAAGCTGCTCTGACTGAGGGGCGCTTTGACCCCGAAGAGCGGGGAATTTTCCCCGTGGCCGTCCTGTATGAAAAGCTCCGAAAGGGCTGAAAATGGGTGTGTTTTTTAAGCGAATGACACCTCACCGGCCGGCTCTGAGGGAGGAGCGTGCTACGACCCTCTGTGGCTTCTGAAATTTACTCGTCCAAACGCTTCCCAAAGAGCTTACTGCCCGAAAATGGAAGCGCTGCAGCCGCAGAGCAAGACTTTAACCACAGGGAACGATGTGAAGGCCATGCATTGGCCGATGCTTTTGCCACTAAACGGGCTGACTCAAGCGAAGTCACGTAGAAACTTCAAAGTGCCTGAAAGCTGGGATGCGAGACCTAACAACTCCTTTGTGGAAGCTCCAGCTGACAACCCCCACTGCAGCTGCTTAGACCTGACCATGCAGACTTTGCTGACCCATGAAGAAGCAAGCGCAGGTTGCAGCGCTGCCCCAGCCGCCTCCCAGGCGGACTTACAAAATCCGTCCAGACACCTGTCTGTCCTGTCACCAAGGACTGCCGCGTCCGAGACAGGGATGGCTGTGGATTTCGAGAGCCGGGTGACTGGGGCGTCCACATATGGGACCCCCAACCACTTTGTCACGGATTCCTCCAGAAAAGGACAAACCGTATTAAGCCCCTGTAGGAAACAAAGCCTGCAGGATGGTTTTTCCACTCCCTGGCAATCAGCTCCCAAACTTCCGGGTTGCAGGGAACACCAACCGCCTGCTACGCTTAAAGGAGACCTCCTCCTGGGAGGCCGAGACATCATCCTCCTTCACATGGAGGGAGTCTCTGACAGCCCGTATCAGGGCTTGGACCGCTGCTGCCTTTCCATCATCTCTGTCTGGCTCAGAGTCAGAATCAGAGGAGTCCTCACTTAAAGAAGCCGAGTCCCGGCCTGGAGCGTCTATCTCCGACCACTGTCCGTCGGAAGAGAGCTCAGGTGGTAGCGAGGAAGAGAGAGCTATAACCCTTTTAGGCGAACTCTTCTTACGGGCTGTGCCGGGCCCTGCACCCTGTTAGGTGCTAGGCTGGGCAGCAAGCAGCGACGGCATGCGCTCTATGGCCGAAACCATAACTTGGGACAGTCTGGACAGGTCGCCCACTGCTAGTGAGAGAGCCTTGGCCCATTTCGGGGCCATCGACTCCTGACAAGAGAGGTCGGGCCCCTCGGTGGTCGGCTGATGAACAGCGCAAAGGGCACTGGACTGGCCGCAAGGGAATTTCTTGTGGCAACGGGTGTAGGCGAAATAAGTTGCCATTGCTTTGGATGCGGGCGGTTTTAACCCCTCGTCCTTGGAAAGGAACATGGCTGCAAAGCGTGAGGGGTAGGGAATGATGGCCCCAAGCAGGCCAACTTACTACACCAAGGTGCTGTGTCCTCTTCGGTAGCCAGGAGAAGCGGCAAACAGCCAGGACACTGAACGCCGGAAAATAGCATTTAGGCTCTGCCCCAACACAGGCCCGGGCTGCTGGAGGTCCTGCCCCATCCTGTGAGGGGTACGGACAGGCCCAGGAAAGGGCGCGGCCTATGCTTCCGGAAACCGCGGCCTATATTTGAACGCATAGACAATGGCGCAGCCGGAACGCTGCAAAAAGCAGGTTAGTAGCCCCCGCAGCCTCTGGGAGGACCAACCTTAGCCCTGCCCTCCCCCGGTCAGGGACAAGCCCTCAAGGTGCCGTACTGCAGCGAAAACGCCGCAATATCGCAAGGTCGCCCGGACGTTAGGAGCAGTGGAGCGAGCCTATGGGAAATCTCACATGTGCCCCCAACAAGCCCGTGCTCAGCTGTATACTACTCAGAGCACCAGGTGGATGCCGAGCCCAGCGGTGAGGCGACCGACCAGGCTGGGCTTTGTGCCCCACCGGCGCTAGGGAACTACCTTGTGCCAGCGTGCGGGTGCTGCACCCAGGGCAAAGCCCGCCGGGTGCACCCCCCTGTTGCAAAATACTGCTGGGGGGCCACAGGAAAACGGAATTCCTGCGGCCCACCTATCCTATGAAAAGAAAACGGAAAACCCCAGACCACCCCGAAATGGAGGAAGTCGGGGTAAACACCTATCCGACGTCTTCGGCCGTCGCGGCATCACCCCTTCGGTACCATGCACCTGGGGGTGAGGCTACCGGAATCCATAAAAGGCCACGGAGGCGGCAGGTGGGAACAGGTGAGCGGCGAAAAAAGGAAGACAAGCCAGCTAAAGAAGTGACTGGGTTCCTGACGCCCTCAGGGGGGGACAAACGTCACCGGTAAAAAAAATGCGCTGACGACCCCCCTGTAGGTGAGAGCCAAGGCTCCATCACCCTTCCAAGAGGTGAGAGCCGGGTCTCAATCACTTTTCCAACAGGTGAGAGCCGGGGGCTCAATCACCTTCCAACAGTGAGAGCCGGGTTGCTCAATCACCTTCCAACAGGTGAGAGCCAGGTGCTCAATCACCTTCCAACAAAGGTTTAGAACCAGGTGCTCAATCACCTTTCCAAACAGGTGAGAGCCGTGTGCTCAATCACCTTCCAACAGGTGGAGCCGGTGCTCAATCACCTTCCAACGGTGAGAGCCAGGGCTCAATCACCTCCAAAAGGAAACCCGGTTAAATAAACTTGAGAGCCAGGTGCTCCCCTTCACAGGGGAGCGGTGGTACCCCCTAGTGTCCCCTCCCAAAAGGGAAGCCCGGAGGCCTATTAAGGCCAAAACCGGGGCGGTCCTAAACACATTGGTCCGCCTAGTGTCCGCCTCCTAGGGCAAGCAGGAGGCGATATAGGCCACCGGGGCGGGCCCAACGCATTTGGTCCGCCTAGTGTCCGCCTCCTAGGGCAAGGGCCTATACCCAAGGTGCTGTGTCCCCCAATGACATAGGCAAGAAAGATTTTTATCCAGATGATTTGGAGCATTGTATGGGAAAAATTGAACTTCAATTTTTAAAACGATATAAGAAAATCAGCACAGAATTTCAAACCCAAACTTTCTGCCTGGGGTCACGTTTATCCAGTATGAAAGTCAGGTGTAGGAACTCAATCCCTTTCCAACATAATATACGAAACACTGATCTGGAAGGTCAGTGTGATCTGTGGTTATCTGCCTTGATCTGCCTGAGTACATGAGGATTTTGTAATCATGCTTGTAAAACTGGGTCCAGAAGTCATGGTATTGTAACATCAAAGAAAATCTAACAAAATAAAGGCTGTGCCCCCAAAGTCAAGGTATTCTGTAAAATAGCACCATGGAGGTAGACTGCATGGGTCAATAAGGAGCACGGTCCAGTTCTATTTGCCTACCCTCTCCCCTTCCTGCTTTGCAACTAGGTGGCAAAAATCTGTGCATCACTCCTCTCTCCTGAGGAACCGTACTGTCCACAACAAGGTGGTATGAAAGTGGCCCAAGGGTCGTGGTTCAGGCACAGAGGACCCCATCTATCCTGGGTGACAACATTGGAATAAACCTACTGCATCGTTGCATGTAGGTGAACACACGGAGATCATAGAGTGCATGTATCAGTCTCCCCTGTGACTTGACCCTCAAATGAATAGTTTCCAGAATCCTGGCTGTTGTCCTTTAGATTAATTTTTGCTATTAATTTGCACTACTTCTTCTGTATGGGAGCCCTGGACAATGTAGCACCGATGCGTGGTCTCTTCTTCATTCAATAAAAATGGATACTTATTACAATCCACGGGCGACTCCACAAAACCCTGAAAAAAATGGAAACGCAAACTTACACATTGAATTAAACATTAAAACGCTAGGAGCTGTGCAATGAACCAAACATTCGCAGATGGCTTCCCTGAGCCTTCATTCATCAAGCTAGGATGTTTTCCGGGCTCTGCCTGCGCTGTATGTAGCCTTCCTGATCTGAAGGCAAACAGCAGTATTTCCTGCCTGAAAGCGGTTACCCTTATAAAACTGCAAGTCCCAGGATTTCTTACTGTGCTTTGTAGATCTTCCTCGCTCCCCATCTCTATCTCAATGCATGCCCCTGTTTTCTACTTTATGTTAAGAGCCTTGAGCGGCGAGGTCAAAGAGGTGTGGCTTCAAAGCAGGGCTGTGGAGTCGGAGTCTATTTTGCAGGAGTCGGTGTCGTCATAAAATGGACCGACTCGACTCCAAAATATTTTAAAAGTTGGTCCAGTTAGTTTGATGCAGTGCAAAAGAGCAAGAGGAATTGGGTCCCGGGCCCGTGCTACTGCTCCCATAATCTTCAGCCTCATCACATGAGGATGTAATTGATGACATGGGCAGGCAAAGCGCTGCCCCAGGGAAAAGATTCTGCTCCCAGGCAAACAAAATTTTTCACCTTGCTTTCAAAGAAGTAGAAGATTTAACCATTCATCAACACTGACTGTGGCTGAGGGAATTCCTTTATACCCTGACATTGTTAGAGATGTTGCCCCTGTGGTCACCCCTTTTCCCCCACCCAAGTTAGTGTAGAGAGGCCGTTCTCTAGCCTGGAAATAGTGAGATCAGATGTGAGGTCATGTATGCAGGATCTGATGGAGGCAATGCTATTTCTCAGAACAAATTCAGAGACTACACAAATGTTCCTGCAGTGTTTGCATATTTATAAGTTTTTTTGTTCTAAAAAGTCATATCTAATAAATATATTTTACACTGACAAGCAAAATGGTAACAATGTTTTGAACTTGTGACTTTCCGGTTCCATATCTCACCCTCCACTACAGCTTTGCACATCAGGCTACTGTAATTTTATATACAGTCATCTTAACTATCTTATACATAAATTTGACTTGCAAGTATTTAGCATCTGCTTAGTTCTGCAGATTCTTTCCTGTAACTGCATTGTTACTGTTTTGCTCCTAAAAATCAAAATGTTAATGTTTATTATTTTGTTAGTATTTGGGAAATCCACCTTTGGTTTTCAATACTGACTCCTTCTGGGCTCTGGATCAGATTCAAGCAGGTCTTGACCAAAATCTGATCCCAGGTCTCTTCTACACATTCCCAATGTTGGTGCAGACTGGACTTGGATACAAATACAACCTTTTCTTCAACTCTACCCACAAGTGTTCAAAAAACATTGTTACCCTTTTGCTTGTCAGTGTCTGCTCTACCTAAATAGCTTGATTATTGTATCATAAGACGATAAACAGCCTGATGTTACCATTTTACTACAGTAAAGTTATCACTTAAAGATGCACCGTGTATGAGGGAGTCAGGAGCCGGAGTCGGAGATTGAGGAAATTGAGGAGTCAGAGTCAGAGGCTTTGGCTTGCCCTGAAAAATGTCTCCCACCCCCTTGAACACTCCTATTGGGAGCCTTAGGGTATGTTCACACGGCGTATTGGGGCGCGTACTGTACGTGCCCCAATACGCCTTGTGTTTTAGAAGTACGCGCTGTTCAGCGCGTATTTCTAAGGTGGGGAGGGACCCAGGCCGGCCCCATTCATCTCCATTATCAGTGACGTGTAAGGGCCGCGAAGGAGTATTAAAGCGCAAATACGTGGCGAAATGCGTGCCGCAATTACGCCGTGTGAACATACCCTAAGAGTTGCATGCCATTAATATATTAAAATGAATAATAATAGCACATTACTAGCATCTAAATGCCACACATCACTGCTTGTAGGTTACATGCACACTTTCCTTTAAATGTCTGTCTATGCAGGGGATTTGGAGCTCTGTATCAGACAAACTGAATTCAAACTACTATGGATAGTTATAGGTTAAAAGGGATTTCTCACTACAATGATTAGCTTTAAACACAGAAGGAGTAATTTATCTCACTGGGGAAAGGCACTGTGTGTGTGTGAGGATTTATTCACCTTTTCACCTCGCTGGGCATTTGCATAGAACAAAGTTCTTTATGAAAGAGGTGAAAAGCTCGCCAGCGCCATCTACTGGATGTAGCAATCCTCAATTCACATGTGACTATGTCTTGCAATGCGAATAAAATTAAAACCAAGCCAGTAAAGTTAATCTACAGACAGCTGTTTTGAGATGACTAATGTATTGTATTGAGGAAAGGCACCATGTCGGTGTGTGAGGATTTATTCGCCTTTTGCACCTCACTGTGATTTTGCATAGAACAAAGGCTTAACATCAGGGATCTGCAACGTCGGCTCTCCAGCTGTTGGGAAACTACAACTTCCATCATGCACATATTTAATCTATAACAGTGAGCATGATGGGAGATGTAGTTTCCCAACAGCTGGAGAGCCGACATTACAGACCCCTGCCACACACACTTCTCACCCTGCCAGCTAGTAAGTTCTACTCTGCACTGATGAGGGGCAAACACCCCGAAATTGTCATCTGTAGATGAACCACACTGGATTAGTTTCAATACTTTTTACAATGCAAGACTTAGTCACATGTGAATTGAGGATTACTACATCCAATAGATGGCACTCTCGAGCTTTTCAGCTCTGTCCCAAAAGCCTTTGTTCTAGCTCAGGGGTGTCAAACTGCCGGCCCTTCATCATTTGGGAAACAACAACAACCAACATGACCACAGTTATAGATTATACAAATGCATGATGGGAGTTGGTAGTGTAGCCAACAGCTGGAGATGCCCATTTGGTCCACACTCCTGTTTGCTTTTAAACCCATGTACTGGAAAGTGATCAGTGAGGGTACTAGGGTAGTTCGAAATACATTGCTTTTGGATTTTTTTATTCAGAGATAAGAGATTTATTAAACCATTTCCAATTTAAGCTTCACCTCTCCCACAGCTATACCATTTGATTTTTAAAATGCGACCCAACCAGTGGTACACCGATTTTTGAAGTAAAAAGTTTGTTTTCTACTTTAAAAAAAAAACCTTAAAGGGGGCTCATGTAGCCCTTGTGTATTACAGAGTAGTCATTTTTGCTGCATTACACTTTTAACAGGAGTAGCTAGGAATAGCAGAGCTGATATGCCAATCACTGCTATAGATTGCCATTCCTGCCTGTGACCCAAACACATCCCTGCCTTTGCTCCATATCTCACATGCCCACCAGTCATCACTGCAAGTGATCATGTCGGGGGTATCAACCTGGGAGTCCCCGGAAGATACAGTGCCTTGCGAAAGTATTCGGCCCCCTTGAACTTTTCAACCTTTTGCCACATTTTAGGCTTCAAACATAAAGATATAAAATTTTGATTTTTTTTTGGTGAAGAATCAACAACAAGTGGGGCACAATTGTGAAGTGGAAAGAAATGTATTGGGTATTTTAAACTTTTGTAAAAAAATTAACTGAAAAGTGGGGCGTGCAATATTATTCGTCCCCCTTAAGTTAATACTTTGTAGCTCCATCTTTTGCTGCGATTACAGCTGTAGGTCGCTTGGTGTCTGTCTCTATCAGTTTTGCACATCCAGAGACTGAAATTCTTGCCCATTCTTCCTTGGCCACAGCTGGAGCTCAGTGAGGTTGGGTGGAGAGCGTTTGTGAGCAGCTGGAGCTCAGGAGGTTGGATGGAGAGCGTTTGTGAAAAAGCTGGAGCTCAGTGAGGTTGGATGGGGAGCGTTTGGGGAGCAAGCTGGCGCCTTTAGTTTGAAAGGATGAAATTGGAGCCAGCTTTTGGACAGCTGGAGCTCAGTGAGGTTGGATGGAGAGCGTTTGTGAACAACTGGAGCTCAGTGAGGTTGGATGGAGAGCGTTTGTGAACAGCCTGAGCTCAGTGAGGTTGGATGGAGAGCGTTTGTGAACAGCTGGAGCTCAGTGAGGTTGGATGGAGAGCGTTTTGTGAGCAGCTGGAGCTCAGTGAGGTTGGATGGAGAGCGTTTGTGAACAGCTGGAGCTCAGTGAGGTTGGATGGAGAGCGTTTGTGAACAGCTGGAGCTCAGTGAGGTTGGATGGAGAGCGTTTGTGAGCAGCTGGAGCTCAGTGAGGTTGGATGGAGAGCGTTTGTGAACAGCTGGAGCTCAGTGAGGTTGGATGGAGAGCGTTTGTGAACAGCTGGAGCTCAGTGAGGTTGGATGGAGAGCGTTTGTGACAGCTGGAGCTCAGTGAGGTTGGATGGAGAGCGTTTGTGAGCAGCTGGAGCTCAGTGAGGTTGGATGGAGAGCGTTTGTGAACAGCTGGAGCTCAGTGAGGTTGGATGGAGAGCGTTTGTGAACAGCTGGACTCAGTGAGGTTCGGATGGAGAGCGTTTGTGAACAGCTGGAGCTCAGTGAGGTTGGATGGAGAGCGTTTGTGAACAACTGGAGCTCAGTGAGTTTGGATGGAGATAGTTTGTGAACAGCTGGAGCTCAGTGAGTTTGGATGGAGAGCGTTTGTGAACAGCTGGAGCTCAGTGAGGTTGGATGGAGAGCATTTGTGAACAGCTGGAGCTCAGTGAGGTTGGGTGGAGAGCGTTTGTGAACAGCTGGAGCTCAGTGAGGTTGGATGGAGAGGGGCCGAATACTTTCGCACTGTATATACATCTGTACACAAAGTCAGCTGTCCCAGGCTGCAGACTTAGTATTTGCCTTCTTACCTTCTCAATGCTTGACGGCAGTTTACACGATGGGTAGAATATATGCTTTATAAACCGCTTTAAGGGGCAGAAGCAGATGTAAAGAATGCCCGAAATCACGACAATTCCCAAAAAGGCGAATCCTATTATCCACGCAAACAGGTAAGACCTGGGATCTAGGATGCAAGATAAGACAACACGTGTATTTCAGCTGAACAAAGCCACTTAGGATCCTATTACATAAGTAATATCATATATGGGATCTCAAAGTTATGTTCCCACTATGGACTTCGATGGCATCGATAGAATATGCTATAAAGTCTCATAGGTGCAGGTCCCACCTCTGAGGTCAGCACCTGTCTCAGGAACAGGCCTCTGAATGTGTCGGCTCGGTAAAGGAGAGCAAGCTGTGCGTACGCACGACTCTCCATTCTGTTCTATGGGCGCATTGAGCACAGCTGAACACACCGCTCAACCTGTACTCAGGACTCCAATAGAACAGAATGAAGAGTTATGTGCATGTGCAACCGGCTCTTCTTTCCAAACCAACACTTTCGGAGACACCTTCCCAAGATAGGTGCGTGTCCCCCTCCATCAGACGCTGATGGCACACTGTATCGATATGCCATTAAAATCCATGGTGTTATTATTATTATTAATTTTAGAGTGCCTTTGGCTCCAGAGCGCTGTACAATCGGGTTGCATACATAACATAGATCAAATAAGTACAAGGGAGACAACTTAATAAATAAATACTGGCACAGAGGGATAGAGGACCCTACCCTACAAGGAAGGTGGGAGGAGACAGAAGGTGAGGGGCAGACATGTTTGTGGGGTGGAGTAGCAGCAATGGGGTTATTGTTGCTCATAGGCAATCCTGAACAGATGGGTTTTCAGGTTGTGTTTGAACCTAGTGAATGTGGAGGAGAGTCTGATGTGTTGGGGCAGTGAGTTCCAGAGTGTGGGAGAAGCACGGGAGAAGTTTTGGAGACAGTTGTGTGAGGAACTGATAAGGGGAGAGCAGAGAAGAAGGTCCTGTGAGGAGCTGAGGTTGCGTGAGGGGAGATATCTGGAGATTAGGGCAGAGATGTATGGAGGGGAGAGGTTATGTAGAGCCTTGTAGGTCAAGGTTACTAACTTGAAATGAATTCGCTGGGCAATGGGAAGCCAGTGAAGGGATTGGCAGAGGGGAAAGGCAGGGGAATAGCGAGGAGAGAGGTGGATAAGACGGGCAGCAGAGTTAAGGATGGATTGGAGGGGAGCGAGCGTGCTAGCCGGGAGGCCGCAGAGAAGGATGTTGCAGTAGTCTAGGCGGGAGATGACCAGGGCATGGACCAGCATTTTTGTGCTTTCAAAGTTAAGGTATGAGCGGATTCAGGAGGCATTTTTCAGGTGGAGGCGGCAGCAGAGGTGAGGGCTTGGATGTGCGGTTTAAAGGACAGATTGGAGTCAAAGGTTATCCTAAGGCAGCAGACTGTGGAGCTGGTGAGAGTTTAGCCGTTAACAGTGATAGAGAGATCAGGTGGAGGGATGGAGTGGGACGGTGGGAAGATGATAAATTCAGTTTTCTCCACATTTAGTATCAGGAGACAGGAGGAGAAGTAGGAGGATATGGGCCAGAGATGTAGAGTTGGGTATCATCAGCATACAGGTGGTATTGAAAGCCATGTGATTCTATGAGCTGACCCAGACCAAGAGTGTAGATAGAGAAGAGTAAAGGACCCAGGACTGACCAATGGGGGACACCAACAGAGAGTGGCCGGGGGGAGGAGGTGGTGCGAGAATGAGAGACGCTGAATGTCCGATCAGTGAGGTACGAGGAGATCCAGGAAACGGCCAAGTCCGTGATGCCGAGGGAGGAGAGGATTTGTAGCAGGCGGGAATGGTCGACAGTGTCGAAGGCGGAGAACAGGTCTAGGAGGAGAAGCACAGAGTAGTGGCGTGAGGCTTTAGCAGCTACTAGGTCATTGGTGACTTTGGTTAGGGCAGTTTCCGTAGAGTGGTGGGGGTGTTATGACCCATTTCAGTGGCTTTAAGTGATATGTAGTAGAAGGTCCCGTTTTTTTTTTTTAGGAAAAATGGAGATCTGGGTATCGACCTGAATGTGTAATCTTATAGATACATGTACTAGTAATATTTATCTCATGTCCATCTCAAGCTCGTATCATCTATATTAACACATCTATATAAGTAACTCATCAAAAACACATCTCTAAAAATGAAACCCAAGTTTTTAGACATAATTAAAAGTAATTACAACAAATTAAAATGGCCAAAGTAACAAAGTGTTCAACCACCTGCACCCTACACCAAAAAATATGAACCAAATAGTCGATTCACATTATTACAACCACTTGCTACTTTCAACATCAACAGCACATAGCTAATGAAGGAAGTCATGTGTGGTGCGCTGGATTGGTGGGTAAATAAGGTGTGACAGGCATTCTGCATTACATATCCCATGTCATAGGTAAAAAGGGCGATTTATCAGAGTTGCAGAAAGGATTGATTATTGGATTTCAGGTCACAGGTGGCTGTGTTTCTGACCGCTATTTGTGAACTGTTCGTGGGCTACTTTGATGAAAGTGTATCATGTTTTCTTCTTTTATTAAACGGATGGACTTTTGCGAGTCAAGTGAAAAACATCAGAAAACAAACATCATTGCTGGAAGAATAAAAACTCACAACCAATTTTGTTATGAATCCATTCTTGCAGATCACGTACATCCATACATGCCGATTGACCTCTTTGGAGGTGGGGGAAGGGTGGGACAATGAAACATGTCTAAAAATGTCTGATATTGGGTGAAAGAGCATGACCAAGACTACCAAATCCTGCCCTGGCCCCCGAATACCCAGACTTGACCCCCAAATAAGCATCTCAATCTGGTCTGGGACCACCTCAATCATTGTGTTTGCTCTATGGATCCCTCGATCAGCTGTGGGATCTAGTCAGCATGGCTCCAGATATCTGTGACAACCTATAAGGACCTTACTGAGTCACTCCCAACCTGCCCCAGCCTTGCTGCACGTGGTGGTTACTGTGGATATTGTGACTTGACTGTGTACATGTCCCCTAGAAGTATGAATGGAAGGTATATGCAAATAGTATAATAAATTATAGTAATAAATGTTAGTAACCCCCGAGAGCAAGTGCCAAGCAAAATGCGTGGTCTGCAACTGGAAGTCGGGTACTATACTTTTATCATTACCACCTCTGTGTGCATTGCATGGTACATTGCTTACACTGTGTATAAAGTGCATGTTATTCATACTATTTGCATGTATCTCCTATTCATACTATTAGGGCCGGTTCACACGGCTTATTCAAGCCGGAATTGCGGGACGGATTTCGCCCGCAATTCGAGCTTGAATAAGATCCGGGCGAAGGGCAGGGCAGGGACGCAGCTCCCCGGCCCTATAGACATTCATTATCCACGGCGCGTATCCCGCCGGGATAATGTGCATGTCACTTTCTCCTCCCGCGGCGGATTCGCCGAGCGGGGAGAGGAGTTACGGAATCCACAGTTCTCTATGAGAACTGTGGATTACCGTAATGACTGGGACGTATTGGAGCCGTACTGCAGCGCAAATAAGGCGCGCAGTACAGCTGAAATCAGTCCCAGAATAAGCCGTGTGAACGAGCCCTTAGAGTGCACTGTAATTGCCCTACTGCTTACCGCCATACACACTTTTCACGCACCTGTTGTGATGCATTTCACCTCGCTGTACAGACTGCTCATATTAATTCGCTGACACCTCATCTTTGCTTTCGCACAGTAAGTTGTTGAGGCTTCTATAGATTGTATCTTGAAAAATGGCTGCGAAGTTTCTATAACCTATAACACAGGAGGAAAATATCACAAATTGGTCTCATTTAGTTATATGCATAACAGCAGTTTGGAGCCTGTGAACAAGAGATGACTCACTGACTTCTATGGCAGAGTGCTGTGGTCATTGCTCTGTGACCTGGGAAAATGTCTGTGTGTAGGGAGAGGAGAAAAAGAGCGAGTTGTCACCGTTATCTATTGTGAATAGTGGATCCTTCGTTATCTATATATTTATGTTACGTATCAGTGTAAGTGTAGGGCCACATAGCATAGGACAAAAAACGTCAGAAAGCCGACGGCATTTTGTCCTATGCATGACCACAATTTTTGTCACTGTTTTGCGCAAAAACCACGGACGGTTTTAGTTGTTGCCGTCGGCACCGTACAATTGAATGTACGGGAAACGGACAGCAAACCATGGGACTCCAGCGGAATATGCAACATGATGCATATTCCGCTGAATTTTAACGTGGCGATAAAAAACCCGTGCTGTACAGACTACAAGACGGGTTTTTCATCGCTTTCTATGACGCACAGTGTACCATCGGATTCTCACAGTATTTCTGCGCTGCGTAGACATAGCCTAATTCGGTTTGTGATGAGAGGAGACGGCTGAGAAGTGTCTCTACAGAACAGGAACTATCGGTCTATACACACACACACACGGTGAAGGAAATAAGTATTTGATCCCTTGCTGATTGTGTAAGTTTGCCCACTGACAAAGACCTGAACAGTCTATAGTTTTAACGATAGGTTAATTTTAACATTGACAGGTAGAATATCAAAAATAAAATCTAGAAAATCACTTTGTATAAATTATATAAATTTATTTGCTGAGAGAAATAAGTATTTTTTTTTTTTTAAACCAAAATTAAGTTTATTTAAGAAATTTGCTGGAATAACATTAGCAGTACAAAGGAGCAGCATATATAAAAATGTATACAGATATATACTATTCGTTATTCAATCATATCCTCCAATTAAAGTCACATCACAGATTAGGTACAATAAGTCTTACAGAGCATAAGATAGTTACAACTTTCCTATCATACAATGATAATAGGATGACAAAACAAACGTGATTATAATAACAACCCGCCTTACCACTACAACACCATACTAAACCCAGAACTTACTGTGAGTGTGTGTATCCGTCACTTTCCCTGTGGGGACATCATGTACCTTCATAGGAGGTCCGTATAAGCTATAGGATCTGTAAGCTAACGTTCTGGAGGTCATAGTGGGCGATCAGGCGTGCACCCCAGGGCCATCAATAGATCTCTACTGGGTAACCTAAGTGATATAATGAATGGCCAAGACCGTATGAGTGGAGTCAATCCAGTCCTGCCAAATCCTAGAAAATGTATCTGGGCACCCGCGATGTAAGTAAATATATTTCTTAAAGGGGAGGGTGGCATTCACAGATTTTATCCAATCCTGTAGGTTGGGAGTATAAGAAGACAACCAATGTCGAGCTACAGTTTTCCTGGCAATAAAAAGAAGTTCAGTGAGACATGTACGGGTCGCCGGGGACGGGTAGTCCTCCGGGTCTAAGAATAATAGGCAGACTTTTGGGTCATCCGGTACCGGGCAACCCATTTTATCATTCAAAAATCTAAGGATTTGCTGCCAAAAGCCTTGGATCTTAGGGCGTCCACAATAAGTGAAAGAAGGTACCCGGAACAGAAAGACATTTCGAACAGAGATCGGGAATCTCTGGTCTAAATTTATGCAAACGTGTGGTGGTATAATATGCTCGGTGTAGTATATATAGTTGGGTTACTCTTTCCCCATAATTTGGAGATACTATTTTGGGGGTCTCCAAGGCTACAGCCCATTGATCATCCGTTATGGGTCCCACATCCCCTTCCCAAGTGCTCTTCTTCCCCCGGAATGGGTCACCCAACTTTCTTTTTAATAGCAATGCATAGGAGCATGTTATGAGACCTCTCGGCGGGGGGGATAACAGCATAGGGGGCACAGGAAAATCTTGAAAAACATTGATTGGGTTTTAAAAATTTGCTTTTGTGGGGCGTGTTTTTCCCGGGGAAAGAAAATAAAAAAAAAAGGGGTTTTTTGGGGGATATCATAAAGGTTTAGCTAGACCGGGGAATTTCCCTTAAAAGCGTTAAATTTTTTCATAAAAATTGGGGATATGTAAAATCACCCCCTTTCCCTTTCCATATAGGTTTTCCCCCATGTAGAAGCTCCTGCAAATTTTTATTTTTTCCACAGGGGTCATATGCGCCCTACCCCTGATTGATAGTTTAATTTTTTCTCTCCCCCCGTTCCATATTAAGGGGACATTGCTTGAAAAAATGGGGAACCCTTTGGTAACATTGGAGAGGCCCGAAAAGGTGCCGAAAAGAAAAAAATAAAAGGGGGAAGCACTTTACCCCGGGGGTTCCGGGGGTTTTAAAAATTATTTAGTAAAAAACCCCTTTAAAGGAATCCATTTCCCCCATCAAAAACCCATTTTGGGAAAGGGGGGCCCGGGCCCCGAAAATATTTTCTGTAGGCAGGGAAGGAAACCCCCCCCTGTTTCCCAAAGGGTTTGCTGAAAGACATTTAAGGAAAGGGGGGCCCCTACCAAAAATTTCCAAATAAAGGAAAGCAAAATGGAATTTAAACCCCTTTAAATACAGGGGAATTGAGAAGATTGGGGGACGGGAATAAATAAACATTAAAGGGTTTTTAGGGAAAATCATCTTCACCCAAACTAATCCTAGCCTTTAAATGACAGAGGAAAATCTAACCCGCCCTGGCCCCTATTGGGGAAGGAAAGACTAGGAACCCCGGGGCATATTTAGAAAAAAAAATTCTTCAGGGATCTAGATAAAGTGATTTTCCCAGAAAGGAAATTTCGGGAGTTTACCACCGCAGCGGCAAGTCTTTTCGTTTGGGGGGGGGGAGGGGGGGGGGGGGGGGGCAAAAAAACTAGGGCATTAAAGGGGAAATTTTTTCAACTTTAAACCCTTTCAAACCCGGAGTACTGGCCAAATGTTTTTAAAACAACCAAAAAGGGCCCCTGGGAAGTGAGTCTCCAAAATCGCGAAATTTAAAAGAAAACATCGGCTTTTAAAAGGCGGGAATTTTCTCTTTTCAGAAAACCCTGTCTAAAACCCCAAAATTTTTTTTTTGCGTTTCTCGTAAACGAGGGGCCAAAGGGCTAAGGGCCCCAAAAGCGAACAGAAGTGGGGAAAAAGGGCACCCCGCCCTGGTACCCCTACGAAGGGGAAAAGGGATCTGATATGAAGGGCCGTTAACCTAACTTTAGCAATTGGGGGAAATTTAAAATTTTTTGGGACTTAAAAATTTAAAGGGGAGGGAAACCAAACCCGCAAAACTCTGAAGATTGCCAAAAGAAGTTCCTTTTTCCACCGAATCGAAGGCTTTTTTCTTTTCAAAGGGATACAAATTTAACCCTGGTCCCTAAAATTGAGTGGGGGAACCCCTGCTTTTTCTTGAAGGGGCCGGCTTTAAGGTTCTTTCCCTTTGGCTTACCGGGCCTAAAAACCCTTTTCTGATCTCCATGCACAAAGGGAAAAGAAAGAGGGGTTTTAAAAGAGAATGGCCAAAAAAATTTGGGCCCAGTATCTTAACTTCCGTCGGGAAAGGAGAGATATGGGCCTTACGTTTGAAACACAGCCCCGGGATCTCCCCCCAAAGGCTTAGGGATAACAAACAATCAAGCTTCCCCTCATCGGGTGGGAGACAAAGGCCCGCCTTTTTTTGGGCCTTTTAAAAAACCAGTCAAAGGGTAATAGGGGGCCCAAAAGTATTTCCAGGATTTTTTTAAAAAGGGAACTCAATAGGTACCCAAAACCATTTCCCAAAGGGTTTTTTGGGCATTTTTAAAAAGGGGAGGAATGGCCCCCTTTGGTTACCTCAGGGAGAGGGGGGCCTCCAAAGCTGAAACTTTTTCCCCGTGAGGGGGGGGCCAACCCCAAACCCCAAAGCAAAAAATCCTAAATTTTTTTGCCTCGGATACCGTTTTTGTGAACATCGTACAGGTCCGCATAGAAAAGGGGCCCCAAAACTCCTCCGCCCCCCAGGGGCCCTATGGAAAAAAAAGGGGCCCTTCCCCATGGGGGGCTGCCTTAAGTATGTAAATGACTGGGGGTTCGGGGGTTTTTTTCTTCGCCTACGGGGCCCAAAAGAGTTTACCCAAACGGTCCCCCCCATTTCTTTAAAAATGATTTGGTCTAGCAAAAAAGAAGTTGGGGTCTCCGATTCTTTTAGTAATTTGCAAATAATTTTTGTTTTTAAGGACCCAAAACCCGACTTATTGTCCCCTCAAAAAGGGACCCCTAAACAAAACCCCAAAGCTCTCCTGCGCTCCCTTTCCCGGGCCCCAAGGAAAATGGGCCTTTACGGCTTAAGGGGCCTTTAAAATCAAAACCCGGGGCCAGTGGAAAGTTCTCCCCCAATTATTTAAATGCGTCCCAAATTGACAGGGGGGAGGAGGAGTTGTTCGTTTATCATAAAAATTTCTTAATTTTTTCCCCAAAAACAAACGGGGGCAGAGGGGGGGAGCAGTTGAAAAACCAAAAAGGGGTTAAAAAGGCCGGGAAATTTGGGGTTTGGAAAAGGTTTCCGCCCGGGCCAGGGGGCAAATCACAGGGAAGAAGGGTCAAAAACCGACCCGGGAAAATATTTTTACATTCCCCCAAACCATAGGGGGGGAAAGCGTTATTTGCTAAAAACCAATCTATTCCCGGGAAACATTTCATTATACCCGGGCGAAAAGCAAAAAAAATTTGGGAATCAAAAGGGGGTGAAGGGCCGCCAAGCGTAAATTAAGCCCACTGAAAAACCCCCCCCAAATCTGTGGGGGGAAAAAGGGCGAGAAAATCTGGGCCGATGTCTGCCCCCCTTTAAAAACCTACCCCGGAAAATTCCCCAAAAGGTTTTTAATTGAAATCACCAAAAACCCACAAAACCCGCTGTATTTTGGCCCAAACCCGCAGAAAAAAAGGCCCAAAGCCAAGTAAATTTACCCCCAAACTGGAAAGGGGGTGGGGGGGGGGAAATTGTAGGGTTTGGGAATTGAGAACAGCGGTTTTTTTGTCAATAAAGAAAATATTAAAAAATTACCCTTCCATGTTTGTCAATCTAAAATGCATTTAAACAAAGAGTATATTTTTTCCGATCAAAAACCGACACCCCCCCCCTTTAAATGAGAAAAAAAATTTTTCAGAGAAAAGGCCCCATCCCCCCCAAAGGGTTTTACGTAGTGTACGAGCCCCTGGGGCCAAAGAAAAAATTTTGGGGTCTCCGGAGACCCAAAATTAATCTACCATATATGTTTTAAAACCGTCTATTACCAAATTATTTTGATTCGGATCATTAAGACCCCTAACCCAACCCAAATTGAAAGGCAATTTAAAGGGAAACCCAAAAATGCTTCCCCAAAAGGGGAAAAAGGGCACCTAGGTTTGGCGTGGAGGCTCCCCCCCCCCAACTGTAAACCGTAAGGACTTCTCAAAGGCCCTCCGGGGATTCACCCCCGCTTTTGGGTTTAAAAAAGGGAAAAAATTTGCACACACAAACATTAACAGAGCCCCAAGGGACCCCCCCATTTCCCCACCCCACACCCAAATTCCCCCAACCAGCGGAGGGTAGGGACCCCAAAACATTAAAAATTTTTTCCAACCAAAAAAATTGGCGTAAAGTTCCCTTAACCAAATTATGGGAACACCCTATCGGTGCCAAACAAAAACGCGCTTGGGCCCAACAGAATAATAAAAGGAAATATCTAGGGTGAAAATCTCTGCGGGAAGAATCCAGTACCCCACATAATCTTTGGGCCTATATGTGCATAAAAAACCCTCGAAAGTTAAGGGAAAGGGAAAGGATTTTTATGGGAAAAGGGCTAAAAGGAGGGGCAGGGGAATTTGGTTAGTGGGGGAGCGGGGGGAGGGAAAACGGGAGGGGAAAAAACTTTTGTACATGAGTAGAAGAAAAAAGGCATCAAAAAAAAGAAAAGGGCTTATTTCCCAACCCAATTACCCCAAATCAGCATCAAGAGAGAAGAACCCAAAGTTCTAAGGGGTCATTGGGGAAACCCCACAAAAGTCCCCTCTGGGTGCTTTTTCCTTAGAAAAATCTTGGGCTTCGACGGGGTTCTCAAAGAAGTGGTTTCTCTTCCCCCCTGTCCCCCTTAAAAGTTTTGGCGGGATAAATATAGCAAAATTTTTGGGTCCCGCGCTAGGGAGCGGGGGGCTTTTGCTGAATTTAAATTGGGGGTTTGCCTCCGTTGGTTTTTCCAAAGTGAAAGTGGGGGTAGACATGGTTTTTGGACTTTTTCATAGGGATCGGGGCCTTTTCCTGCAAAGGCGCGAACGGGGGTGTCACGGTTTTGGGAATAATTAAAAGAACTTAGCAAAAAAAGGCCCTTTGGGGAGGAGCCCCAGGGGGAGGGGTGGTTTTGGCGCATAATGCGGGGGGCACACTCCCCCCCAAAAACGGGAAAAGAAAAGCTTTCTCGGGCCCAAATTTTTTTTCAATTAGTATAATGTTTTTCCCCCGGGTGTTACCCCATAGGAAAGTATTTGGGAAAAATTTGAAAAATCGGCCGATACCTTTTCAGGCTAAAGAGAAAATTTTTTGATTGAAGCTTTCGAGAGAACTAGCTTCCCTTCTTCGGGACAAGATGTTATAAAAAAATTGAAAATTCCCCAGACTTTTTATACAAAAAAGGGACATGGACCTTCAAAGGGCCCTAAAAATTTTTAAAAAAAAACAAAATTGCAAATAAGCAGAGAATTTAAATTTACAACAGGTCAAGCCCACCCAATTTTCTTGGGAAACTTTTGGGGCCCGGGCGGAGGGGTGTTTTAATCCGGGGGTCTTATCTCGCCCCCAAACAGGTGAAATTTTTGTGGCCCCCCATTTTTTCACACATAGTTTAAACCAAAAAAGTTTGGGTTTGAATATTTAGCCCTTTTTGGGGCCAGAGTCGGGAAATTTTTGTTTAAAATTTAAAAATTTCCCCACCCTTTCTCTAAACTCTGCCTTTTTAAAAAGTGTCCCAAATTAAAAAATCTAATTTTCAGATTTTCAATAAAAATGGTCTTCTCGGGGGAGAAGTTTTTTGTGCCAATGGCAATCAGTTTTCGGGTTTTAAAAGTGAATCTGTTTTTTTTTTCTTCCCGCGGGTTTGGGGTTTTGGGCCCTGTTTCCCCCCCAAAAAAAGGCCTGGGCGGGCATTGCGCACACATAATCAGATACACCACATTGCTAGACCTGCAGGAAAATGTCCCCCTAATTCTGTGCACCTGCTGGGACTGTGGGACAGGTACACTGTCAGCGGTGTGGATGTGTCTGCAGGTCTTGCACCTGTTCTGCAGGCAGGGTGAGGTGCCATTTTCAGTTGGGGCCTTCAGAGCGCTCCGGACAATAATGCGCCGCAGGTTTGGTGGTTGACCGAAAGGAGAGGAGAGGGGGGACTGGGAATATGTCTTTGAGTCTATTGTCTCTATGTAGTACAGGTTGAAGTTCCTTGGCAATCTTTCTTATGATCTCCAGCTGTGGGTTGTAGATGACAACTAGGGGCACTCGTTCTTCCTTCTGGGTGTCTTTGTATGTAAGTAGACTGTCTCTGTTGATGGCGGCCGCTTTGCTGATTTGATTGTCCGTCACTTGTGGCCTGTATCCCAATTGGAGAAATGTTGTCCTCAGATCCAGGAGGTGTTTGTCCAGGTCTGTCTTGTCAGAGCAAATACGATTGTACCATATAGCCTGGCTGTATATAATGGATTGCTTTGTGTGTTTAGGGTGGAAGCTGTCATTCCTGAGGTAGGCCGTTCTGTCTGTGGGTTTGTGGTATACTGATGTAAGTAGCTGGTGGTCTTTGATGTGTATTGTAGTATCCAGAAAGTGGATTTTGCTCTCTGAATAAGTAAGCTTGAGGTTGATGGTGGGGTGGAAGTTATTGAAGTCATTATATAATTGAATTAGGGCCTCCTCGCCCGCAGTCCAGATGAAAATGATGTCATCAATGTAACGGAGGTACATCATGGGTTTGGTGGTGCAAGTGGATAGATACGCTCCTTCCAGTTCAGCCATAAAGAGGTTTGCATACTGGGGCGCACATCTGGACCCCATTGAAGTTCCCATTCGCTGTAGATATAGGTCCTCTCCAAATTTAAAATAGTTGTGGCTGAGTATGAATTGTATGAGCTGTGTTACTGGTTTTGTTGGGAGGTTTAGTTTCTCCAGGTGCGTCCGACATGCTGCAACTCCATCCTTGTGGGGAATGTTTGTATACAACGATTCTACATCCATGGTTGCCAAAATGGTGCCCTCAGGAAGTGGACCGAGGGCATTGAGTTTGTTAAGAAGATCCGTGGTGTCCTGGATGTAACTAGGAGTATCTCTGACCAGGGGTTTTAGGAGATTTTCCACCCAACCTGAGATATTCTCTGTCAGAGTCCCAATACCAGAAATGATAGGCCTCCCAGGGTTGCCTTCTTTGTGGATCTTGGGGAGCATGTAGAAGCAGCCCGGCCTGGGATCCGCTGGGATGAGCCCCTCTACCTGCATCTGGACCTGAGTTGGAAACTTCTTGATCATATTCTTTAGTTGTTTCATATAGGCCTCTGTGGGATCACTGTTAAGTTTGGAGTAATGGGCTGGGTTGGACAGCTGCCTTTTTGCTTCCTGGATATAGTCAGTGGTGTTCATCATGACTATTGCGCCCCCTTTGTCAGCTGGTTTTATTATTACGTCCTGATTTTCTTTCAGTGAAGCGATAGCCTTCTGTTCCTGCAGGGTTAGGTTGTGGACCTGTTTCTTTACTTTCCCCAAGATCTCAGATTTTACCTTGCTTCTGAAACAGTCAATGCATTTATCTAGTGCTGCATTAATTCCAGGCCGTGGGGTCCAGGTTGATTTTTTGGTGGGTTCCTTATGGGCTGTTCTCTCAGAGTCGCTGCTGTATGGAAGGTCTTTGTCATAGAAGTATTCCCTCAGTCTTATTTTTCTGAAAAACTCCTCCATGTGGTTGCAGAGTTTGACATGGTCAGTGAGTGCTGAGGGGCAGGAGGAGAGACCTTTGGAGAGAACTGACCTTTCGTAGTTGTTTGGCTCATAGGAGGAAAGGTTCACCACACAGGTCTGCTGAGCTGGACTGGTGCTTGTGGTTGTAATAGTGGGGCCTTTTTGTCTCAGTCTCTGGAGCTTTTTCTTCTTGTTGTTGATAAGCATGTCCTGCAGTTTCTGGTAGTATGTGTGGAGTTTGGCCTGTATCTCCTCTGTGTCATTCTCCAGTGATGTCTTTAGGGCCTGTATCTCCTCCTGTGTTCTTCTTTTGTTGTTATAGTGAAGAAGGAGAAGAACTGCTTGAGGATGTATTTCAATACGAGGGACAGCTATTCCCACTGCAATTCCTTACTGCCCTACCACCAGCCGCCACAGGAGGGAGACAGAGACTATATCAGAAAGTTTTTCTGTATGCACAGCAGTGTGTTGTTATTTCTGTGTGACTGCAACAGATCTCAGGGAGGATAATGGGAATGCAGAAATACTGGACAACAGATCCGTGCAGCAGTGGCTGATGACTGTCTTGTTAATCATGCACCCCACTGGCTTTAAAATTCTTTCAGGCAGTCCCTAGTAATAGGCAGCCAGGGGGTCCCGCAGGGTAGCAAAGAGTCCTCGCACACAGGACAAGATGGCGCCCATACACACAGGGCAAGATGGCGCCTGCACATGTCCCTCAGCCAGACAAGGAAGATGGCGGCTCCTCGGGGCCTCACTTTCTAAGAGGGCAAACGGGCACAAGGTATCCTTTACCACACTCTGCTTTTCCAAAGCCAGGCAATCACTGGGGTTTTCTGAGGCGGCAGGAGCTCCATGCGGTCCCCGGGTCCTCCCCTTCACATCCCACGCCCGGGTCCCTGTATGCCGCTGGATCTACAGTCACCGGCCTCTCTCACGGCCGCCGCCGCCAGTCCCGAGGGCCAGCTGGCTTCACCGGTGTCGGCGCGGGCGCTGAAGCGCAGGAGACGCTGCACGCGTCACCCGGTCCTTCTCGCGGCGGGAGTCCCAGTCTCAGGCCCCGGAGTCAGCCACTCCGGAGCTTCAGCAGGGTAAGCCGCTTGGTCTCCCTCCTTCTCTCACCCCTTCAGCCGGGAGAGCAGTCGGGTGAAAACGGGTTTTTTGATGCTTTTTGCAGCAGGGTCACAGGAGCTCCGGCGATGCACATCCTCTCTCCTCAGCAGTCAGGCCCCGCCCCCCGAGAAATAAATATTTGATCCCCTACCAACCATTAAGACTTCTGGCTCCTACAGACCAGTTAGACGCTCCTAATCAACTCGTTACCGGCATTAAAGACAGCTGTATTAAATAGTCTGCTTTATAAAAGACTCCTGTCCACAGACTCAATTAATCAGTCAGACTCTAACTTTTACAACATGGGCAAGACCAAAGAGCTTTCTAAGGATGTCAGGGACAAGATCATAGATCTGCACAAAGCTGGAATGGGCTACAAAACCATAAGTAAGACGCTGGGTGAGAAGGAGACAACTGTTGGTGCAATAGTAAGAAAATGGAAGAAATACAAAATAACTGTCAATCGACATCGATCTGGTGCACAGTGCAAAATCTCAACTCATGGGGTATCCTTGATTATGAGGAAGGTGAGCGATCAACCTAAAACTACACGGGGGGAACTTGTTAAAGATCTCAATGCAGTTGGGACCACAGTCAGCAAGAAAACCCTTGGTAACACATTATGCCGTAATGGTTTAAACTCCTGCAGTGCCTGCAAGGTCCCCTGATCAAGAAGGCGCATGTGCAGGCCCGTCTGAAGTTTGCCAATGAACACCTGGATGATTCTGTGAGTGATTGGGGGAAGGTGCTGTGGTCAGATGAGACACAAAAGTGAGCTCTTTGGCATTAACTCAACCGCTGTGTTTGGAGGAAGAGAAATGCTGCCTATGACCATCCCCACCATCCACACTGTCAAGCATGGAGGAGGAAACATTATGTTTTGGGTGGGTTCTCTGGTAAGGGCATAGGACTACTTCACCGCCTCAATGGGAAAATGGATGGAGCCATGTACTGTAAAATTCTGAGTGACGACCTCCTTCCCTCTGCCAGGACATTAAAAATGAGTCCTGGCTGGGTCTTCCAGCAAGACAATGACCTAAAACATACAGCCAAGGCAACAAAGGAATGGCTAAAAAAGAAGCACATTAAGGTCATGGAGTGGCCTAGACAGTCTTCAGACCTTAATCCCATAGAAAACTTATGGAGGGAGTTGAAGCTTATTTCCTTCACTGTTGTGTGTTGTGTTTTTATAATATAAATATTATATATAATATATATTATAATTATATATATATATATATATATATATATATATATTATATATATATATATATACCACACACACACAACGTGAAGGAAATAATAATATATATGTCACGTGTCAGTGTGAGCCTGTTAGCGATGATAATAAGGAGACTGGATTGTGAAAAGTGATCTCTACAGGACAGGACTGTTATATACAGGACTGACTATTCTTAGTGGTCAGATTGAAACATTCAAGATTTTAAAAAAATATATAGATAGTAAAATGAAAAATTAAGTAAAACGTCACTTAAAGTTCTTAAAATACGCTTAACATAAAATACTCGGCTTAAAAAATAGGTCATTTTCTGAGAACACATTCCCTTTAACCCCTTAACGACCGCGCACCGTCTTTTGACGGCGGGCATTTCAGGTCGTTCGTCTGCAGCAACGTCTTTAGACGTCGCTGCAGACATCGGGGTTTGCGCCGCCCGGCGCCGCAATTGCGCTGGGATCGGGGCTGAACTACACAGCCCCGATCCCAGAGCATGTCCTGCAGGCATCGGTGAGCGGAGGAAACCTCCGCAACCCGATGCTGCAACCCTTTGATTGCGGCGGTGCGTTACCGCAGCGCAATCAAAGGGATCCCCTGCTCTGTCGGATGATCGGAACACCCGGTGACCCAACAGAGCCAGGGGAACGGCTGCACAGTCAGCCCTGGGGACCTAGAGTGGCCCCAGGGCTGTCTGTGTATGAAGCCAGTGATTAGGACGCACTGTGTGCTGTCCAGATCACTGCGTGCTGTCCAGATCACTGCCTGTGTCAGACTGACACAGATTATAATGTATTAGCATATATGAATATGCTAATACAGTACTAAGTGTAAAAAAAAATTTTAAAAAATTGAAAACAGGTCTCCCTTCATGGGAGTCAAAAAAAAAGTACAAAAAAAACAAAAAAAGTGTAAAAAAAAAAAAAGAATAAACCAATAAATAAATAAAATAAAAATAAATATATTAATAAAAAATAATTGTACATAAATTACAACGCACAAAAAAAACTACACATATTTGGTATCCACACAACCGTAATAACCTGTAGAATTAATCTAACAAGTTATTAAGTGTGAAATGTGAATGGTGTAAAAAAAAAAAAAAAAAAAAAAAAAAAAAAAAAATTTGGGGGTAAAAACAAAAAAAATACGCAATTGTTTATATAGTGTACTTAAACTATTCCTTTATAAAGTACAACTTGTCTCGAATAAAACGAGGCATCATCCAACTGCGTCATTGAAAAAATAAAAAAGTTACAACTGTTGAAACGCAAGGAGGCAAAAACTAAAAAAATGTTCTGGTCATTAACTACTTTTCAGGCGTTCGGCTTAAGGGGTTAAAGGGGTTTTGCCACAAAGTGAGTTCGCCTGCTCAGAAGAGAAGATAAACAAACAGGCAGCCTCACGGAGGAGAGGGAGGGGGGGCTGAGCACAGAGCCAGGAAGCAGGGAGCGTGTGCAATGTCTACTCAAATAATGACATTACAACCAGCGGATTTTCTATACAAAAGAAACAGGATCTTTCTCCACAGTCCCTAGCAAGCTCCTTCATGTTCCCTGTCATCAGATAAGAAGTGCAAACACGCAAGCGCGGCCAGATCGTGGTCGTGTCTAATGTAAACTTTCAGGAAACTTCTGATTAAGCCTGTAGCTGTCACAGGCTTCACTTTTTTTAATGACATACATTTAGAAAAGTGATTAAATACCCATTTTGGAGGATCCCACGTCAACATTACATTGTGGCAAAACCCCTTTAACAACTAACACACATAAAATGTACCTTTGAGCCGTGCGTTGAATTGGTCCAATATTCCAGATGGTTCCACCAATCACAGAATGATTGTATCTCTGTATTCTTGAACCCTTCAGGTGCTGGCACATTAATGTACAAGTTATTGTCTTCAATCCGCATCTTTAAATCACTTGGGGGCCCAATAATAGCTGTTAATAAAGAAATATTACAAATCAAAATGTTGTCACTCACATTTCCAAGTCTACCAATTTCTTGCACGGCCAAATAGAGCTTTTCCACCATCCTGAATTAGTGATACCAAGAAATGTGCAGATAACCTGGGCTAATGAGCTTTCCTGCTTCACCCTTGACTGATCCATGATTTTTAGATTAGACTAAAATCTAGACACACCGCCATAACCACAGCATGATGGCAGGAGAACAACCATTCCCAGTAGGAGGCAATAGAAGCCCCCCTGCTACATGGATAGGTTTGAGCGATTGTGCATCAGTACACTGCATCTGTGCAGCCTCTCCTATGTACCACGGGGGGGTTTATGGTTAGGAATGGTTCCTCGTCCGGCCATGTAAATAGGGCTGCGTGTCTGAGATTTTAATTCAATAATGCCCAATTTTTCTGTTATTTTTTTGGAAAATTGCTAGTAAGACTAGTGTAGGGACAAGACAGGACCCTTGACGTGGGCTGCGAGCTTGTGTATTTTGGCCAAAATATCATCCAATACCTCATGATTGATATTTTTTCGGTAGTTTTGCTTGGTGATACTGGGGAACAGAGGGTGTCAGTATTGGGCACTTGGAATATGCTGGGCAGCCCGCCCAAAGGAATAGTAAGGGTGTAATAAATTGGTTGTAAGCCAGCATGGTGCACCACAGGTAACCGTATAACTGGCACCCTATATAGGCCTTATCTATGTGTGACTGTAATACTGGCTCATGGATAGTAGGTGTGTGATTGGTTGTTTATCAGTATTTTTACACCTGAGCAATCTCCCCAGTACTTTTCTGTGGCTTTTCTGCATACTGGTGTGAACTGGTTCTTAGCCAATGTGTAGTTATGTACTAAGCAATTACCCCCCTCATGGACAATAGGTGTGTGAGCGATTGTCCATCAGTAATCTGCACCTGTGCAGCTTTTCCCATGTAGAACGGGGGCTTTTATTGCCTATTATTGGGAATGTTTTTTTGTAAACTTTATTAGATAGCGTCTCTCTGCACACAGTTCATTTATACTTTGGCCACACATCTGCTGATTGTTCCACCCAGGCCGCAGATGGGAGCGTGCACAGTATGTGTATGCAGAGCAGTGCACAGGTCAAATCGGGAGCGCGGATGTTCAGGCTGCATAGTACAGAGATGAGGAGAGAGAGAGAGAGAGAGAGAGCTGTACTGTACAGTCCCACGTAAATCCCTCTTGTGATTCAGATTTGCAGTCCCACATAAATAACAGAGAGAATACAGCTGTACTGTGCAGTTCCATGTAAAACACTTTTGTGACACAGATGTGCAGACCTACGCAAATTTGAAAGAACACAGCTGTACTGTGCAGTCTCATTAAAATCCCTTTTGTGACTCAGATGCGCAGTCCCATGTAAATCACAGAGAGAGAACACAGCTGTAAGCACAGTCAGATATAGAGTATAGTTTTGATCTTCAGAGGTCAGAGGTATAATAATCAGCAGGATATATCACTATGTGAGATAAAGAGAGAGAGAGAGAGAGACAGAAAAAAATCACCCATCCTGAATGTAAAATGCTCATTCTAGTTACAAAATATGTAGAGAGAGTGAGAAATTTAGATATAAACTATTGAGTTACACTTAGCTTTTCACTTCCAGTGATTCCTTAGGCAATGTCTACACAGCAAATACTGAAATGCCATCGTATTTTGGACGACATTTTGGCATTTGCTGTGTGCACATAACTTAAGTCTCGAACAGCTGAGAACCTCTTTCTTCCACCAGCTTACACAGAATGAATCCTCACACGCACAGTGTGGGGTGTGTCTGCAAAAAGTGAAGATACTCCCTTCTGGGAGGAGAAACACGCCATCCCATTTCACAAGCTCTGCTTGGCAACCAGCACAAGAGGCTGCCAAATGCTGTAGCAAGACAACCCCTTTAACTCTAAGGTTATCAAACAACTTTGTATCTGAAAATTTCAAACAGAATCTACACCTTTTTGTATGGATTTCAGAAGCAGATTGTAAAATCTATATGTGAATTTAATGCTTATTTTTCATGTGAATTTTCAGAGTGCATTTGTACATGGATTTTTGTCAGATAGGAAGCTTACTGCACATGGCTTACATAAATCAATGTCTTATACATGTCTAATCAGCCTCCAAATAGTATGACATGGACGTGTTTTTGGCGAGTATGGACTCAATGGGAAATATAGATTTCCACTGACTTTGATAAGAAGATTCTGTGCTGATTCAGCAGTGAATCCACGTCAAGCAGTAAATGTCACTTATTTTCCACAATGCAGATTTCAAATCCATGCCAGTACTACGACACAGTCTACAATAACCATCTAACCATAATAAATGTGTAGAGTATGCGACAATATATCATATGAGGGGTGTCAAACTCGGGCCCGCAGTGTAATTATATTTGGCCTGCGAGTAATGGCCAGGCAGTGTACAGAGGAGAAAAGGAAGAAGAAGCCTGGAGCTGTCATTACACTGCTCTTACTCAGGCCCTACCCATTGCATAGCGCAGAGAAGGGGTCACATAGCAGGAGAAACAACAAAGACCGAGGGACGACTGATAAGAGGAGAATTGAGGATCCAGAGACTCATCACTTAACCCTTCCAGCTCCTTCTCAGCCCCAGCATCTCCACAGGCAGCAGGGTACTCCAAACGGACATGACATGCTGGTCCTAAGAGTGTACCAGGACATAAGGCAGTTGGGGAGAAAAGCACTTAAAGGGGTTGTCTCATCTCAAAGTTTCATAGGATGCATGAATGAAATAATGCTGCTTTGCTCTGTCACTTCCTGGTCAAGCTGTCTGTAATTAGCATATGAGCTCTGTGTATTCAGACTTCTGCTAATTAGATAAATCTCATGCTGTCAGTACCAGGAAAGCTTCTGAGTTAAAGTAATTACTGGCTTTTGTCTGAAAGATCAGATAACTAACAAGCTCTCAATGTCCGGAGTTCTGTGCTGCGTCACTCCCTGCTATCAGACAGAACAAACAGCAGGGGGGAGAAGTACACAGGTCGGTCACTTGGGGAACCAGAGAGAGCTCAGAAGGTGATAAAATCACTTGAAGCTCCTTAACAAAAAAAAAGATGAACAACGCAATATATTTGGAAAACATCTATTTAGTGTTCCCATCATGTTGAAAGCTAATCTTTGTATCGAGACAACCCCTTTAAAGGAAAAGACAGGGTTCTGTCTTGCCGAACCAACACAAAAGGGGATGAGTTGCAGGACATCTTTCCTTTCATACATAAAGCACATATAGCTGCACAGTGTCTATTAACCTTCAGTATGATGAGAAGAAAATCTTTATCAATTGCAGACATATTTTCCATAAATATCAAAGTTGGCAGTCACTTTGCCCAATTTTTAATTTTGGCCCACTGTGTATTTGAGTTTGACACCCCTGTATTATATGACGACTTGGGCGACTGCACTTACTGTCTTGGAATGGAGTAAACTGTATAACACTGGAGCTCTTTCCTTCTCTTCGGTGGTCATACACAGAGGCACGCAGGATATAGCTATGGGAGAAAGACAACCCTGAGCAGTAACAGCGCGTGCTCGTTATGTTCTCACAGCCCTTTAATTTGGTGCAGCTGCCGTAAGTGAGGCTGAAAACAAGCAGGATCATTATTAGTTCATCATCATTCATACAAAGAAATTAGAGCGCCAGCTCATATTCATACAAAACATCCTGCGCTAAGATGGTGCAGTTACTAAACGCATGTATAAGTCTAGACCATGGGTATTGGGTAAATAGGCCACACATAGAAAAAACTCTGAAGATGACAGCCTGCACTTCTTTTAAATTCAATGCAATACAGAATTATTTCCCAGGTAGCTACACGCGCGATGATGCCAAATGTGTGTCAATTTAAAAAAATACAATTTGTGCATAAGCATTTATAATGGAAAAAGGAGTGGTGGTTTTTTTAGTTGTTTTTTTCCAATTGAATGAACGATCAAGCTTAATCACTAGTATAATACATGGCAGTACATGACAGCCCATAAGGCGCTGGTTCTTTCACTCCCTGAAGTATGGAAGTCTGAACAGGCTCCAATGAGAGGTAACGTTTAGTGCTAGGACCCACCTGTATTGGGGTCCCCTTGACGAAATCGGGAGGTGGGCTTAAGCAGTTTTGATCAAAAGTGTGAACTAAGAACCCCAAATTTTCATGTATCCCTAGTAGCAGAAATACTTTTTTTCAAATATTCCTATGTACCTTTGATGGTTTTTTAGTTGATAGTGTGCTACTGGCATTTGGAATGTGTCTGGGCAGGAATTGGCAGGCCTATGTCACAGACAGATAGGAGGCTGTTGTCTCAGGAGCCCTGGTGCTCCACGGGCTGCAGATGGTTTGCAGCCTCAGAGGCCACATATGGTTTGCAGACTGTGTGTTTAAAGAGAACCTGTCACATAGGTTATGCCCCCCCCCCCCTTGCTGAGGACAGCACAAGCCAGTGTCAGTCCTGCTGTTTCCAGCGCTGGGTCCCTTATTCTATAAGATGCAGCAGTTTTAGAGCATTTGGTGCTCAAATTTGCAGTTTTCAGCCAGAAAAGTCTGTTTTGTCCATGCCCCGCCCACCTGAGGCTAGCTCCTCCCACCTCACAACTGGTTACTTATTACTTTGAATAGGTAGAAACATGTGAATAGCTGCCAGATGGGCGGGGCTAGCCTTTGGTGGGCGGTGCTAACACCTACTCATGAATAAGATTTGCGCATTAAATACTGGAAAATTCCAGCATCTTACAGAATAAGGGGCACAGCGCTGGAAACAGCAGGTCTGACACTAGCTTGTGCTGCCCTCAGCAAGGGGGGCATAAAATATGTGACAGGTTCCCTTTAAGACTCCTGGTCTAGTCTACTATATCTATAAAGGACAGCACTGTTTACTTCCGGCTCTGGACAGTCATGTCGCTTCCTGGAATCACCATTCAGAGCACTGATTTCCAAACCAGGACGTCAGAACGCGGCAGGTAACTGCTGCAGCCAATCAGGAGCTGTAGCGCTCACGAGCCAAGTGCCCGGTGCTGGAAGGAAAAACTGGAGCGGTGGCCGGAAGCATCATCGCTGGAAAGGAGAGGTTTTTTGTTTAGTAGTGCAGCCCTATCCCAATTTTAGCTTTTTTTTAATTTTTTTAAAAGGAATGTGTCAGCAAACAATGACTCATTGTTTAAGTCTTGTTTTTATGTTAAACACATTTTTTAGGAATTTGTTGTTGTTGTTTTTGTTTTTTTTATTTTTCATATCACCTTCAATATTTTTTAAAAATTCTTAAAGTCTTGCAGTTTTCACTTTGGCCACTAGGCCTTGTTTGCACTGCTTTAACAGCAGTCAGAGAGATGCTTTACAGTAGCTTTATGCACACAGGAGACTTAAGACTTACTCCATCCCATTGACTTCTATAGGAGAGTTTTCTAGTCATGCTCTGTGACCTGAGAAGAAATCAGTGTGCAGGGAAGTGAAAGGGTGAACTGTGACATCTCCTCTTGTGACTGGTGTATTCTGTGTTATCTATTCACACTGGTGTCTCCTTTCAGTTTAAACCCTCTTTGTGCTGATAAATGAGCAGACAACGGAGAATCTTTCTGTACAGAACAGGAAGTGTCAGACGATTATTAGGCTTAGTGGCCAAAGTGAAAATTGCAGGACTTAAGAATTATTAAAAAATATTGAAAGTGATATGGAAAGTAAAAAAAATATATAACCAAAGATTCTTAAAAAATTTGATGAACCTGGTGCTGGGGCACCCACTGAACCGACGGGGCTCCCTATATCGAACTCTTTCACTCCTTTGCAGCACTTAAGAGAGGACGATCCGCCATCCTGCACGCTGAAGCCGCCGGCGCCATCTTGCCGCGCGGCCCAAGCAGCACGCCAGACGCCCCTGCTGCCTTCCCTTATGGCGCTGTCAGACACCGGTGCTGCCGATTGGAGTCGGGGCCTCCCGCCGCGGCAACTACATCCGCCGCTCCTGCCGGATGCTCCACGTCTCACTGGAGCGGAGACTCTGCTTCCCGACACCCAGGAGACACGTGGGAGAGAGTCGCGGAGCCAGCGCTGCGAACCACCACGCCTGACCAGGAGCAACAACGCGGCGTGCGAGCCGCCAGGTCAGTCTACCTC
The DNA here is from genome assembly GCA_025379985.1 of Phyllomedusa bahiana. Classification (NCBI taxonomy): domain Eukaryota; kingdom Metazoa; phylum Chordata; class Amphibia; order Anura; family Hylidae; genus Phyllomedusa; species Phyllomedusa bahiana. Next base: position 192,336 of record JAODAL010001090.1, on the reverse strand, counting down.
AGGGATTTCTCTTCCCGTCCCCGCGGCTGTGTCATCACCTGGCTCAGATGGGCTGCCTGAATGCGGGGGTGGCCCCCTCCCGGCCCAGGAGCCAAGAGATATGGCGCCTCCTCATACTTCCCCACTGAACAGGGCTGAGAAGCAGCTTGGGGTCTCTACCCCAAATAACTCCTCCATTAACTGGGCGGCGGAGGGCCCCTTATTCATGGACTATGCACCTGATAACACTGCATTTACCACTGGTCCCGCTCAGATGAGGTGAACCCGACCTGGTCTGCGACCTGTAGGCCCCACTAATGTGACCATTATGGACCCTGCAGCCACTCTCATATCTACTCAGCCAGACAGGAACAGCAGTCTGGGGGCCGATAGGGGTGCCTGCGGGATCCAAAAACATACTGTACAGATGGGGATTCCCTTTTTCTCTCCAAGTCAGACACTCAGATCGATGGCTCATCTTCCGATCCGCAGAGGACTTGCCAGTTTTCATCTCCACCCTGGGTCTTCCAGAAGTATCACTACTGGACTGGCCCGCTGCCACCTCTGTGGACCCTAACGCGTTGACACCCAACCTCTTGGCAAATCAACGCTTACGACCTCACCTGATTTCTGCAAAGCCTCAGAGATCTCGACGACGCCAAGGCAGCCTAGATAGCCAACCTCCCCGGGTACAACCACACCGCTGACAATCCATTGCTTAGGGAGATTAAGGTCTGCCCAGCCCTTTTTTCTTTTTTCTCATTCTTCTGGTTGGCCCACTCACTTGAAGTATACACGACCAATTAATTTTTTCTGCCTGCCCTTGAGCAGGTTTTCTTCCGCAGGACTGACCCTCTAGGCCCTGGGCCCCTCATCCCAGGTGAAATATCACCAGCCACATCTCCTGAGACATGTTTGCTACCTTCTTGCTTGCAGGGGACTTTGTGGACTCAGGACGGCCCGACTCATGCTTCCCTCACGTGTGGGGTTTCTTTTGTTTTTGGGGTTGTTTTAGGTGGGGTCCCCCCCCCCATCCTGTGATTACCATCAGGGTCTCAGGGGATTAGGGTTTTCAGTGTCCTTAGGTTGGTGGGGACTGCTCCGCTCGGGGGCCCGGACGGACCTTGCACCCCTCTCTTCTTACCCCCTTGGGGCCTTTTAGTTTTTTGGGGTTTTTTCCCTTCTCTCTTCCTCTCCCCTTCCTTTTCCCCCTGGTGGGGCTGTGATTGGACATCCCAAGCAGAGTGGTCTCACTTAATCACATTATCAGATGTCTCCGGAGGTTTTGCCTGCTGCGGACAACCGTAGTGCTATTTCCGGAGTTATTTTTATGTCTCTTCTTCTGATACTTTTATCTTGGTATTGTGCCTCCTTGTCCTCTTCACGGAAGGACCCCCATTTAGTTCTGGCCCTTTGGGGACTCCAAATGTCTACCGCAGTTAGATATCTGCTTGTTTCAGGTTTTTGGCCCTGCTTTGCTAGGCCTCAGATTGTTGATGTTTCTAATTGGTTACATGTTAATGTTAGGCTCCTCGGCTCGGCTGGCGTGGCTTCACCCTCTCGGAAACCCGGGGATGACGCTCTTGCTTTCCCCTCTAGATGTCAATATGACAAGGGTGCTTATCCCGTCCCTTAATGTAAAGGGCTTTAATTCCCCGGAAAAACTATCTCAAATTCTGTACCACCTCCACAAGAAAGGCTCCATGATAGTTTTCCTTCAGGAAACACACCTCCTTTCCTCCCAACTGCAGTCCTATAGCAACCGGTACTTCCCTGCCTGGTGCCATAATAGTAGCTCCTCCTCTAGGGTTAAGGGTGTGGCTATTTTTTTCCACAAATCACTCCCTATTACGATTCTTGATACCTATCGGGATGAAGATGCAAGGGCCCTATTTTGTTAAAGGAAAATTTACAGGGTCAGATTTACACATTGGCTAATATGTATGCACCTACACAGGTCAACTGACCTTTTTGGCTAAAACCCTGGACAGACTGCTCTGCTTTGCTCAGGGCCAGTTGGTGCTAAGTGGCGACTTGAATTTGGCCCTAGGCCCACTCCTGGATGCCTCTACTGGGCGCCCCTCTGTTCCCCACCACACCCTGAACAAAGTTAAGAAATTACTCCACGATATGCAACTCGTGGATGTATGAAGGCTACTACATCCAAATGAGCGGGACTACACATTCTACTCCTCCCCCACAATTCATATACCCGCATAGATTAAATTTTTCCACAACACTCACTTCTTAAACATGTGGTTTCGGCCTCCATAGGAAGTATTCTCAACTCAGACCATGCTCCCATCCATTGTGATTTGATCTTTCCGCATTACAATCGATCGCCCTTCGCATGGAAACTGAATGAGTCACTTCTGTCTGACTCACTTTGCCTATCTGATTTGCAACACACGGCAGAAATATTTACCTCAATCCACTTATCGGACCCAACATCCCCTCAAACCCAATGGGAGGCCCTGAAATGCACTCTTAGGGGTGTTTTAATTAAGCATGGAGCTCGCCTTAAAAGGGAGGCCTCTGCCAAGCTCCAAACTCTTTTAACGAGATGGGCCTACTTGGAGGACCTCCATAAGACTTCAGGTCTGGAGAGCGACTTGAGAGCAATTATTCAAACACGCCACGATATTCTCCAAATGATGGAAAATAGACATAAAAATTTCCGCCACTGTGCTCCATCTCCTTTTAACCTGGTGTAATAAACCAGAAAGTCCCTTTCCCGTGCGCTCAGAGATAAGAGCCTTTTTGTTCCTTCTATAAAAAAAAGCAAAGGACAGACGGTACATATTACGGAGGATATTCTTAAAGTTTTTCATCAATACTACTCTGCTCTGTACAAACCTCCCCCCTCCTGTTCCGAGCCCCTTCGCTGGAGTCTTACCTTGCCAGTACTGCCCTCCTGCGTGTCCCTGATGACTCCCTCGCCTCCCTGGAGGAGCCTTTCTCAGAGGAGGAACTCGGGATGGCCATACAGTCGTTTCCCCTGGCAAAAGTCCGGGTCCGGATGGGTATAAAGGCCCTAATTTTTTAAAACCTGAAGGGCGGAACTGTCGCAACCCATCCTCAAGGCATTCAACGCAGCCTCTGATGCATCCCCCTCCGATCCAGCCTTCTTAAGGGCCCATATTGTTGTTGTTCCTAAGGAGGGTAAAGACCCGTCACAGTGTCAGAGTTATCGCCCAATATCCCTGATCAACACAGACACAAAAATATTTGCTATGTTGGTGGCCAATCGACTTAGTACTCTTCTCCCGTCACTCATTCTTCCGGACCAGGTGGGATTCGTTCCCTCCAGGAAGGCGAGGGACAATATAAATAAAGACATTCTCCCTGATACCTCATATCCAGTCACAGAAGACTCAATGCCTTCTCCTGTCCCTTGATCGGAAAAGGCTTTGATAAAAGTGGCCTGGCCTTTTCTGAATGGCGTGCTGGAGGCGTTTTGGGGCTGGGCTCTACGATAAGGGGTAAGATTATGGCTTTATACACATCTCCACAAGCCCAACTCCGAATTAATGGGGTTCTCTCCACTCCGTTTATCATAGGAATTGGCACCAGGCAGGGGTGTCCTCTCTCCCCCATCCTCTATATCCTGGCCAGGGAGCATTTTTATTTCAGGCCCTGCGGAGGGATCCAGATGTACAGGGGGTCTCTGTGGACGGTCTACATTTCAAGTGCTCCGCCTTTGCGGTTGACTAATTGTTATACCTTACAGACCCTGTCTCCTCCCTACCAGCGGCACTGAAAGTGTTAGACGAATATAGCCTATACAGTAATCACAAAATAAATATGATTAAGAGCTCTGCCCTAAGCTTTAACATTCCCCAGAGCCTTTTAGCATCCTTAAAAGGCATCCTTCCCTCTCTCCTGGGAGGAATCGTCCTTTAAATATTTAGGTGTATGGATCCCATCTTCTCCAGATAGGGTCTTTGACTTAAACTTCACCCCCTTGCTCTCGAGGCTTCAGCTAGACCTCTCGAAATGGGATAAAAAGGACCTTTCTTGGCTAGGACGCATAAATATATTAAAGATTTTAATTAAAGAATGTCCTCCCTAGACTTTTATATCTCTTTCAAGCAATTCCCATTTGTCTCCCTAAGTCTTTTTTTAAGGCACTCCGTAGAATGGTGTCCCACTTTGTTTGGGCGAGGGGTCATCCCCGAATAGGGGAAGCTACGTTGTCCCGGCCAAAAGCGGAGGGAGGTCTATCCCTTCCGGATTATCAGGCTTACTATATGGCCGCAGTTGCGGTTCGCATTCTGGACGTCTTTGGTGGTATGGCCCCCCAAACTGTGGGTGTTACTTGAATCCAAGCTGTACAAGGCTCCGATTGCGGCCCTGCCCTGGCTCCCGCCCTTCATTCTCCCGAAGGGTCTACTGGAGAAACTCCCTCTGATTGCTCAGATCTCAGTCTTAGTGTCAAGATCCTATGCATCTAAAATGAAAATCTTTTCTATAGGGGGCCCATGCACCCTGCTCCTGGGCAACCCAGCAGTCACCGAGCCTCTTTCTGCGGCCCTGACTCGTTTACTGGGTAACGGGCTCGCGCCTCGGCACTGGACGGAGTTCTTGCTCAGAACTCATTGAGGGACTATGAGGCTTTAGTGGGTGATGTAGGCACAAGTCAATTCGCAAGATTATTTTATTATCAATTACGTAGTTTTTATTCGAAGTTGAAGCAGGCTCTGAGTGTCCATAGACCCCCCACTACTTTTGAGTGGTGGTGCCTTGGAAGATACTCGGAGAGAAGAGCTCTTTCTGGCCTGTATAGGCTCCTACTCAGCACCCACCCGAATGATAAACTCTCCTTTCAGAAGAGTTGGGAGAGGGAGCTGAATCAATCTTTCTCAGACGAGGAATGGCTCAAGACATTCCACCTAATTCACAGGTTTTCGGTATCTTCCAGGGCCCATGAGCTGAATTACAAAATTGTCACCAGATGGTACCGGGTCCCCGCCTTGTTGAATATTATATCCCCTTCCTCCCCGGCAGTTTGTTGGCGCTATGGAAAGGAGAGGGGCACTATGTCCCACATATGGTGGGGGTGCTCCATCTTACAGCCATTCTGGAGAGGGGTGATCGATATAATATACAAAGTCACAGGGATCAAAATTCAAAACACCCCTGCCTCTGTGCTCCTCTTTGACCTTCCACTGCCCATGGCCCTCCTTCAATCCCATCTGCTGGTCTTTATGCTCCTGGCAGCCAAAATAGTGATCCCCCAGACTATGGTTATCTACAACCTGTCCGTCAGTGACAGATTGGATCAGGGAGATACATGTTTTGCAGAGACTGGAGGAGTTCAGGACGGATAGCCCCTTATGTTATAGTAAATACCTACACACTTGGGGGGATTGGATCTCCTTCTGCGAGTCGGATCACTATTTTACATGATCTGGCTGAGAAGCCGCTTTACCTTGATTACCCAGTAGGAGACAACATGGAAGTGGAGTACAGATAAACAGTAGAGCATTTGAATGCGCTCTCTTTTTTTTTGGGGGGGGGGGGGGGTGCCGCCATTGAGCCTATGTTATGTTATGTTTTTTTCAGTTTAATTTTTAATGATTAGCTTGCTGGGTCTAAATAGAGGTCTGTGGCTCCTCTATCCGTAATGGTTGCGCCTAAACTGAAGAGTCATTGTAGGCTGTGCCCCCCTTTCGTGGCTGGGCCTCCAATGCTCATGCTCAGGATAGATGGTGCTCTTTGTCAGTGTGCAGACTATCTGCTATTTACCACCTTTGACATAGGGTAACTCATTATTAGCTCTTGCTATGCCTTCATTCCCCCCCCCCCTTTTTTCTTTTCTCTCTCCCCCCTCCCTTTCCCACCCCTCCCTTCTCGCTCCTCCCTACTTGGCATTTGCTTACTCTTACGTTCATAACTGACTATTGATACACTCTCAACTTGATGCATACAGACAATTTGCTTTGGCTATAGAAATACTCTATAATCATTGGACTTCTTGACCTATGTATTGCGTTTGCTCATGTTTTCATGTACTTCCTTTCCTCAATAAATACGTTTGAATCAGAAAAAAAAAAATGTAAAAAAAAATTTGATGAACATAAAAACGTGATATAAAACAATAAGTCATGACACATTCCCTTTAACATTTCTATTTTTGAAAGCATTCTTACTTTGAGGCATTCTTCCACACCTGCCTAAAATTTTGCACAGTACATAATGGCTGAGTTAGGATTGTGCACCAAAAAAATGACATGGAAATGTCAGCAGAGATGCAATACCACACAAAACTGATGGAAATAGTTAAGCTACACGTCTGCTTTAAATTTTGGCTGTTTGCATAATTAGCAATTTCCTTACTGAAATTGATCCCCAGGGAAGCATTCCTATGACAGAGCTAGGAAATCAAATCCTATTCTCCCAGGCGTCCTTATCAGCAGACACATCACTACAATCCCTATTTGTTTCAGGGGTCCTTTGACAATAAGTTAAAGGGGTTGTATCATTACATTAAATGGTCTTCAGAATAAGGGGACAGTGAAAACAAGCAACTTTGCAATTTGATGTCATTAGCAAAGCTGTCTTGTTTTCACTGTCTGCCTTATCTTCGTTTTGTGTAAACACAGGTCCCCAGTGCTGGCTGGATTCCACCTCCTTTCATTTAATTGGCTGCCGACTCTACTAATTTACATTCTCTCTGGCCCCCGGTCGTATTCACGGGAGCTTGCATTCCTGTCTCTCTCACTCAGAATAAGGGGCCGGCAACAGCCATCAGCTGCACAATAACACTGCAGCTGCTTCTACAATCAGAAAACAGCAGAATTGTGCCCGGTGCCTTAATGCTGCTGAGTGTAAACATAGGAAGGAGACAGATCTGTGCTGCTCTGGATGAGTTCATAGAAGACTGGATTCAACTGTAACAAACCTCCAGCTGTGAGAAGAGAAGAGATCAGTGCTCTGAGCTCATAGAAGACTGTCTAGACTGAATGCAGGCCTGTGGCATGTAAACAAACAGCTCTTACAAAATAAGACTGCATAGGGAGAGGAACGACACAGTGACATGTGGACTCGGACAGAGGGGGGGGGGGGGGAGGGATGTGTTATCCCCTCCCATTGATCTCAAACAAACACACTGACCCGGGAGCGAGCAAGAACAGTGATGGGGGGGGGATGATGTCATCCCCCTTCAGTTAAGAAACACCCAGCTGGGAGGGGAAGAAACGCCCCTGAATTTGAGGAGCTGAGAAACTGAAAATACAATGAAACAGACGAACTGATGAAGCGATAAATCCCCTTTAAACACCAGGTTTCCCCAGTCTGGAACCCCCAGTAAATTACATATAATTTGTAGGGAAATCTGGTAGTAAATATACATATTCTCTGCAGCTCCACCACAGGACAAATGAAGCATTACACAGTCCCCATTCACATCAATTTGCTGTCGGTATCATGCAGGACAGGACAGGTCCCCAGAGCTGAAGATGCTCTTTGTAACCACTTTCCATTCTGCGCAAAAGATGAGGATCCTGAACAGACAGCCGCTCTCTATGAATTCAAAATTTTATAATAGGGTATTAGAAAATGTTATTTCTAACCCGGAGAAACCATTTAAACCAGTATTCCTCAAAATACACTGAATCAATAGTATCAATAGTATTTATCATTAATGTATGATAGGTGGGAGTCCCGCCTCTGGGACCAGCACCCAGCTTGATAACAGGCCCCAAACCCTCTCCATTTTGAACAGAGAAGTCTTGGTCTGCAGTGTCACATTGATTTCAAAGGGAAGTCCAAGTACAGCCAAGCCAAGCCTGAACTAGAGGATTTAGAATAGTAGCTCCATCTGACGTCACACTGTCCCCACCTGTGCTTGAAGTAAACTGTATTATCGTATGGAGACCCAGTTTGGGATAAATTGTCAGGGGGTTAGATAAAGGAACTCTCTGCTTTGGCCAATCGTCAGTTGCAAGAAAGGTCCCTTGACAATACAGAGATCTTAAAGTGTCCCCCCACTGGGTCCCCAGTGATCATCTATTATGTGAGGAAAAACCTGAAAGTGTTCAACATCTGTGCAGCAAGACCACAGGGAAGATGAAGCATTACACAGATCCCACTCAGAGCATTGGGTTGTCTGTGTAATGCAGGACAGGACAGGTTCTTCAATCTGCCCCAGAGATCCTGAACTGAGGATCCCCTTCTATTCTCTAATAGGAAATTTGAAAATGGGCTTTGTATACTAGACAACCCCTTTAATGGTTTCCCTTTTAAGCCTGGTGGCCAAGGGCCATAGGGCATGTCCCCACGGCACAGATTTTTGGCCCGTTTTTCAGGTGATTTGCGGTTTTGCAAACGAGCACAACGGGCTCCTATGTAAAACTCGTGCAGCAGTCCCCACTGCACGGGTTTTCCGCCTGGCGGGTTGCCCGAAAAGCATTGATCATGCACGTTCTTCAGTCCGGTTTTAGGATGGAATATGTGCATGTCAATGTGAAGGGGGAGAAAAGCCGCCCCCCACCTCCCATACGGCCGTGTGCAAACTGGACAAATTTTGGTCGGATAAACTGACCGGTATTTGTCCATTGCCATGGGGATGCGCCCTTACCGTAATAGAACGTTTGATAAATACTCTGTGCTGTTGTGCACCGTATGCTGTTATAGGCTCTTTAAAGGGGTTTTCTAACTAAAAAGATTAGTTTTCAAAATATAGAGAAAGGTAATTGAAGACTATTTCTAAATACATTGAGCTTTTGATTTTACTTCACTCAGGAGATAAGAGGTTTTATCTGCTCTGAGTGCACACAGGCTTCTATGGCTACCTGATTCCCTGACGATAACTTTTACCTGATTACAGCATAGAGCTTAGAGCAGAGAGTGAGGTTGCCATAGTCTGGAGCATTCACTCTAACAAGACTAAGTATCTCTAAGAAGATTAGCTTTTGTTTACAGATAAGTAATTGTTTTCACTCCCAAGAGCACTTGTAACTTTGTTTACTGAAGAAATCTTTGTAATGTCTCAGTTAGTTACAGAGAAGCAAAATATGCTAATCACTGCTATAGAACCATTCACAGCCTGACAAGACTGTGAAAGAAAAGCCGGTAGTGACTGTGAAACTGCATGGTGAGAAAACCCCTTTAAGCACTTACCATTTTTCCACAGAAAAGGTGGCATTTGGAGACTGGTTAAAGTCCCAGCCCCACTTCAACAGGTATCTTACGTCTTGTGCCTCCATCCTCAGATTATTTGGTGGTCCTGTAAGACAACACAAAGATGTTACAAAAATATCCTTAGTCATTATTAACACCTTCAGGTTGCAGCTATTTTCGGATTTTTGGTTTTCCTTTTTTCCTCCCCGCCTTCCAAGAGCCATAACTTTTTTATTTTTTCCATTTACATAGCCATATGAGGGCTTATTTTTTGCGGGACAAGATGTATTTTTTATCATTCAAAAGGCTTTTATTAAAGTGTAACAGAAGGAGAGAGAAAGCACTGATATGTTAACATTACATCAGAGTTAACTTGCGATGTACAAAGACAGATGGCGTTAGCATATGGGTCAAACAATCAGAGTATGCAAGTAGATCTCAGCAAGAAGAAGTATAAAAAGATAACAGTACTCAACAGTATCACCATTAAATACAAACAAGGCAACAGAATATAATAAAGTAACCAATAGAATACCAGTGTATCATAGAGAAAAATGGTATGAAAAGAAAAATTGGCCCCTGAGCTTAGAGGGACTTTATGAGTCCCGATCAAGATGATGAAGCAAACTCTGACTTCTGCCACTAAATGGACAGACGAACTTCCCACACACACACACACAGTGGAGGGGGGGGGGGGAGAGAAGGAGGAAGAGAAGGAGGAGAAAAAAAAAAATATAGAGAGGGGGGGGGGCGAAAGAAGAGACATATGAGGGCAATAAGATGGGGGGTGTGAACAGAAAAGAGAGGGGATGACATTATCCAACTGTAGAATAGTGAAGAAGCCTGATATCTTCACTATTCTACTACTTTCTATGGCTAACACGGTACAACATTATACTATTATCCAACTGTGGCAGACACCTAGCCTAAATAGTGAGGGAACGAAGGGCGGGAGTGTTCACAAATTGAAGCCAGGGGGACCACGTCCTTGCCAAGGACCGTATTTGTTCCTCTGAGGTAGCTAAAAGCTCTTCCATGTGGTAGGTGGAAGTAACTTCAGCAATCCATTCCTCCAAGGAGGGTGGGTCCGAGGATTTCCAGTGCCTCGGAATAACGGTCTTTGCCGCTTGCAATAAGTGCCTAAGGAGGGAGTTTTTATAAGTTGAGACTCCCATATCAAACATAAATAATAGGGCGGCTTCAGGTGTCCTAGGAAGTGCCAGTCCCGTGGTTTCCATAATGGACTGGAATACCACATTCCAAAAGCCTTGCAAAATGGAACAGTCCCACCATATGTGCACCATGGTTCCCATGGCCACCCCACAGCGCCAGCACATCTCGGAAACTGAAGGGTACCATTTATGTAGGACTAGGGGGACCCTGTACCACCTTGACAGTATCTTGAAACTGGTTTCTTGAGCCTTTGTCGCTATAACTGCCTTGTGGGTCAGAGCGAAGCATTTGTGCCATTGTGAGAGAGTGAAATGTTTATTAAGTTCTTTCTCCCAAGCCGCACAGTAGGCGGGGAGATCAGACTGATCAGCAATGGAGAGTTCATTGTACAGGATAGAGATAGAATGCTTTGGAGATGAGTTTTGAAGACACATCTGTTTGAACTCTGGGCCTAACTGACATGCACAGGCGTCCACCCAATTACCTGTTAAGGCGCAAGAGTTAACTTGGACTTCGGGAAAACGGTAAAAACCAATTCGGCAGGGAAGGCAGATTGTCAGAAATGGCATAAGAGGCCTAATTTGTCGACCAGAGCATGATATATTATGCCGAGTAAATTTTGAAACATGGTGTGCGGGTAGAAAAGGACATATAGTATTAAATCCCAAGGGAGGCGTTCCAACCCGGGAACGAAGCAAGGGATAAGGACAAACGTCACTAGCTATGTGAGTCCAAACATTACATTCACCCCGGAAAACCAAGTCCAAGACCCTGAGTAGCGACGCTAACAATATCTCAATCCGCATCCCAAGCACCCAAGGGTTGTCCCTAGTTAATGTAGTGTATGATAGCCTGGGACGGAAGAGGCCCAAATAAATGTTGTGAAGAGTCTCTGCAGTGTCACATATTTATGGATACACTTGGAAATCCAATGGCTAGGACTGGTTGAACAAGGAAGGCCAATGCAGACTGGAACAGGAGGCAGCAGGATGTAGCCCTGGATCCTAGGCAAAGTCAGGAAGCACAGTTGATGACACGTAGGTATTAAAGTTTGCAGTGTAAACCGCAAAGGTGAGAACTAAGGAATGCAAGTTCCAGGCTAGAGGACTGCACGCAGAGCTCAAAACCAATATCAAGCAATGAGTACAGGCTTGAGGAGTTTATAATATGCTGACAAACAGGAAACAGGAAACAAGATGCCCACCCAGCTGAGACACGTTTCACATCTGGTGAGGGCAAACTTAAGGGCAAACACAGTAAACAAGTTCCAAGTCATAGCAGGAGATTCCTGACAGCAGGCGTCTCCAGAAAGAATTTGGAATATGAATGGGTATGGTTTGGGTTAAATAAAGAATGCGTGGCAGGACCGTCATCTTAAGTATGTTAACCCTCCCAAACCATGTGAAATCCTTTTTGCCCAAGAGCCCAAGTCCCGAGTGATTCTTTCCAAAAATAGTTTCGAAATTCAAGGAGAAAAGTTTTGACAGATCCAAGGGGATAACAATTCCCAAGTAGGATAGGCCTTGATGTGGCCACATGAAGGGATATGACCGCTTGAGGTGATTCAAAACGGGAGAGGACAAGCCAATACTTAAAGCTTCGGACTTAGAAACATTTATTTTAAAATTCGACCAGATACCAAATTTATGAAGTAAGGACAAAAGTGGGGGGAGAGAGGTGGCGGGGTCAGTAACATACATCAGAAGGTCATCCGCAAAAGCCGAGCACTTATAGTCTTTCCCAGCAATTTGGATGCCCTTTATTTCTGGGTTGTTACGGATCGCCGAGAGTAAGTTTTCCATAACTAACACATACAAGAGAGGGGATAGGGGACACCCCTGCCGTGTTCCATTGCGGATTGAGAAAGACTCTGAAAGAGTTCCATTAATTTTCAATTTGGCAGTAGGGAACTGATAGAGGGCCAGGATTTTAGAGATAAATTCAGGTCCCAACCCCAAATGCCGAAGAGTCGTGGACAAAGAGGTCCAGGATATCCTATCAAAGGCCTTTTCGGCATCCAGGGATAGGACCATTAAGGGGATTTTGTGGGATTGAGCATAGTGTATAATATCCAATGTTTTTAATGTATTTTCCCGAGCTTCCCTGCCTGGGACAAACCCTACTTGATCAGGGTGTATTAGATTTGGGAGAATAAGGTTTAGTCTATTTGCAAGGAGTTTGGCGTAAATTTTTAGGTCCACATTTAGCAGAGAAATCGGGCGGTAGCTTCCACACGAGGAAGGGTCTTTGCCTGGTTTTGGTATAAGGGCAATGTGCGCTAATGAGGAATGGGCAGAAAAAGGATTGTGCGATGAGACAAAATTAAAGGCCTGTAGCAGTATGGGAGAGATCTTTTCCTGAAACGTTTTGTAAAATTTACCTGTAAAACCGTCGGGACCTGGGCTCTTTCCCCCCGGTAGGCCCGCAATCACCAAAGCGAGTTCCTGGGCAGAGAATGGAGACTCAAACTCGGACAGGATACCATCAGGTGGGACCTGTGGAAGCTTAGGAAATACGGACCCACCGGGGAGGGCTGAAGGAGATGGAAGATTATATAAATTAGTGTAAAAAGTAAGAAATTCCTCACTAATTTCTTTCGTGGTATGGACTAGGCCGCCATTCGTGGATTTGATATGGGGTATATGCGATTTAGCTATCTGGTGTCGTAATGCTCTAGCCAGCATCCTCCCACTCTTGTTTCCATATTCATAGAATCTACTACGTCCTACTTGTAGGTATCGCCGCCAAGAGGACTCCAGCAGTTGTTTAACCTCCAGTCTCGCAGAGAGCAGTTCCCGTAATGTCTCTGAGGACAGAGCTTGTTTGTGTCTGAGTTCTAAAGAGGTAACTCTAGATAAAGCCGCGTCCAATTTAGACGCCCTATCTCTCTTCAGCCGTGAGCCATGTCGTATCAGAACCCCTCGTATGACACATTTTGCTGCTTCCCACTTAACAGTTGGGGCAGTCGTGTCTTCTACATGGTCCTGCATAAAGTTTGCGATGGATTGAGAGACATCCGCCACGCAAACCGAATCCAATAATAGGGACTCGTTTAGGCGCCAGGACCAGGCTGGACGTGAGAGAGAAGGGAGGGCCATTGAGCAATAAACGGGAGCATGGTCTGACAGGAGAATGCTACCTACTGAGGTGGAGGATACCCATGGAAGAGCACCGTGAGACACCAGAATGTAGTCTAAGCGGCTATACACGTTATGGGGAGTGGAGTAAAAGCTGAAATCTTTAGTGTTAGGATGCTGCAGCCTCCAGGCATCACAAAGCTGTAAAAGGGCAAACGCTTTTTTAATCGATTTAATAGCTGAATATGACAGCGAGGATCTGCCGGAGGAATTGTCCAGGACAGGGTCCAAGGTGACGTTCAAGTCTCCACACAGGACCACTGTGCCTTGTATTATAGGAATTAATTTCTGCACTAGGTGGTTAAAGAAACTGGCCTGTCCCTGGTTGGGGGCGTACGCGTTTACAATAGTGATGGTGTGCCCATCTAAATTGAGGATTAGAATCACATATCGCGCATTGACATCTGCCCAGTACGCCTGAACCCGGTGTGCCAAGGATCTATGGATCGCAATCGCCACCCCCCCTAGACCTGGACTCCTGATTATTCGCTAAGAACCATGTGTTATAATATTTACTGCAGAGTTTAGGTGCATGCCCTTCTTTGAAGTGCGTTTCCTGGAAGCAAACAATTTTAGTCTTTTGTCTATGGAAGTGGTAGAGTATTTGAGACCTCTTACTTGCGATGTTAAGACCTTTCGCATTAAACGAGGCAATGGACAAGTCCGCCATTTACAAGTCAGGAAGAAGCGGTGTGGGGTATTAAAAAAAAAAAAAGGGGTGAAAGGAGGTGGGCAAGCGTACAGGGAGGCAGGGGGAAGGAGGGAAGGGAAATGTAACACAGACACTCACACTCAACAAGAAAAACAACAAACCAGAAAGCAGGTAAGATATAAACCTGCAGCTGGAACTAACTAAATGACTTATCAAGATGTATTTTTTAATAGTGCCACTAACCAGAACATATAACGTCCTGAGAAACTCCCCAAAAATATCTATGTGGGATAGAACATGAAAAAAAAAAAAGCAATTGCACCATTTTGCAGAGGTTTAGCTTTCATAGAGTTCACTCTTTGGTATAAATTATGGTCTATCTGTATTCTGTAGGTTGATATGATTCTGGCGATACCAAATTTGAAGAGGTTTAGTTGTGTTTTAATACTTTAAAAAAAAAAAAACATTTTGGAAACTTTCGCTGCAGCGCTAGTGACTAATAACTTTTTTGTTTTTAAGTCTATGGAGCTGAGCGAGGGCTTGTTTTTTGCAGGCTGAAGTGTACCATTATAGAGGCTTGCAAGACGCCTTTGGCTGCAATGGCAACCGATCGTCACTCCACGATTATGTCATGGGGCTGGTGATCGGTGCGTGAGGGAGGACTGGTGCGCAACACTGCTCCTTATTCATTTAGATACCGCAGACATGATCGGAGCAGAGTTCAGAGCTGCCTTCCATCTCTGTTGTTAGCGGCAGTTGCCGGCTGTAACTAACACCCGACACCTGCCGTATAGGGAGCGGGTTCAGCACATGAGCTCATTCCATACACCCAAATGCATGAAGGGGTTAAAGGAAACTCGTGGCTCCAAAGTTCTGTCACTTTTCTTTTAGCATGACAGCATTTTCTGCAGTTTCACTGAATTACTACGCTTGGACCCAAAAAAATCAGAAAATTGGTATCATGCGAATATATCGAACACATGTTTGAGAAATGTTGCTAAGTCAATTGGCATGCCGGTGTCAGATTAATATGGACTTCATAGAAAATGGCAAAAGAGGGTGGCAGTAGTTGTGGATTAAGCCTGGTTCACATCAGGTTCTGTTGGGAGCCTCCAGTGCAGATTCTGTTGGGAGCCATGTTCACACGGCTTAAAATGGGACATATCTTGGCCGTACTGCGCTAAATACGGGGTGAAATCTGTCCCAGTTATTACGGTAATCCACAGTCCTCATAGAGAACTATGGATTACGTCTCCTCTTCCCGCTCGCACAATACGCCGCGGGGGGTGATAAGTGACATGTCAATTACCAGCGCCAAATATGCGCCGCTAGTAATGAATGTCTATGGGGCCGGCGTGCTGCCAGTCCCTCCGCCCCACGGGAGCTCGCGTGAGCTCTCGAACTCTGGCGTAATTACGCCCCGCAATTGCACCATGTGAACATAGCCTTAGGGGCCTCCAGTGCAGATTCTGTTAGGAGCCTCCAGTACAGATCATGTTAGGAGCCTCCAGTGCAGATTCTCTTAGGAGCCTCCAGTGCAGATTCTCTTAGGAGCCTCCAGTGCAGATAATCTTAGGAGCCACCAGTGCAGATTCTCTTTGGAGCCTCCCGTGCAGATTCTCTTAGGAGCCTCCAGTGCAGATTCTCTTAGGAGCCTCCAGTGCAGATTCTCTTAGGAGCCTCCAGTGCAGATCATGTTAGGAGCCTCCAGTGCAGATCATGTTACGAGCCTCCAGCCCAGATCATGTTAGGCGCCTACAGTGCAGATCATGTTAGGAGCCTCCAGTTCAGATCATGTTAGGAGCCTCCAGTGCAGATCATGTTAGGAGCCTCCAGTGCAGATCATGTTAGGAGCCTCCAGTGCAGATCATGTTAGGAGCCTCCAGTGCAGATTCTCTTAGGCGCCTCCAGTGCAGATTCTCTTAGGAGCCTCCAGTGCAGATTCTCTTAGGCGCCTCCAGTGCAGATTCTCTTAGGAGCCTCCAGTGCAGATTCTCTTAGGAGCCTCCAGTGCAGATTCTCTTAGGAGCCTCCAGTGCAGATTCTCTTAGGCGCCTCCAGTGCAGATTCTCTTAGGAGCCTCCAGTGCAGATTCTCTTAGGAGCCTCCAGTGCAGATTCTCTTAGGCGCCTCCAGTGCAGATTCTCTTAGGCGCCTCCAGTGCAGATTCTGTTAGGCTATGTTCACACGGCTTAAAATGGGATGTATTTCGGCCTGTATTTCACGTAACACGTTACAGTCATTATGGTAATCCACAATTCTCATAGAGAACTATGAATTACGTCTCCTCTCCCCGCTCGGCGAATCCGCCGCGGGGGGAGATAAGTGACATGTCAATTACTAGCGACGAATACGCGCCGCTAGTAATGAATGTCTATGGGGCCGGCGGCTGCCAGCCCCCTCCCCACCGCCCCGCGGGAGCTCACGTGAGCTCCCGAACTCTGACATAATTGCGGGGCGTAATTACGCCCCGCAATTACACCAAGTGAACATAACCTTAGGAGCCTCCAGTGCAGATTCTGTTGGGAGCCTCCAGTGCAGATTCCGTTGGGAGCCTCCAGGGCAGACTCCGTTGGGAGCCTCCAGGGCAGATCCGTTGGGAGCCTCCAGGGCAGACTCTGTTGGGAGCCTCCAGGGCAGACTCCGTTGGGAGCCTCCAGGGCAGACTCCGTTGGGAGCTTCCAGCGCCGATCCTGTTAGGAGCTTCCAGCGCAGATCCTGTTAGGAGCTTCCAGTGCAGATCCTGTTAGGAGCTTCCAGTGCAGATCCTGTTAGGAGCTTCCAGTGCAGATCCTGTTAGGAGCTTCCAGTGCAGATCCTGTTAGGAGCTTCCAGTGCAGATTCTGTCAAAAATGAAAAAAAAAACAGTACAGAATGCAGCACTCCTCCCCCCCCCCATTGAAATTACGGGCACCAGGACAAAAACCCGTCAAACCCCACTGTGGTCAACAGATTCCGTCTGGCCATGTTGGTGCCCATCAAATAACAGAACCGGCACCACCATCATTTTAATTTTTCTGTTCCTATGACAGAACTGAAAGATGGAAATAAAGACACAGATGTGAACTAGGTCTTACCGCAACTGATACACAACACTGTGCGCTCCAGCTGGGTAATCTAGTCAACTGTTTCTTAGGTATAAATGTTTGGTGAAAATCGAGTAACAGTATGGCCGACATTTACCTTGCTTTCACTTCATTAGCCCCTTACTATGACAGCACCTCTGCCCTGCCGAGTCAAGCATTTTACAGCTTCAGCATTGCAATCAATGTTAAAGGGAATCTATTAACAATATTTTTTTTTTACCAATTAAAGCAAGATACTGCTCCATATTCTTTTCTTCTCAGTTGTTTTCATTTTTCAATTGTAGATTTCTGTTCTCTGTATATAATTATGGGGGCGACCATCTTGCCTGAGCTGCTTTTAACAACATTTAGAGAGATGCTTTACAGCAGCTACATGGACATAGGAGCCTGTGACCAAGAGCAGACCCATTGACTTCTATAGGAGAGTCTTCTAGGCTCTGTGACCTGGGAAGAAGTCAGTGTGCAGGGAGGGGGAGCTGTGACATCTCCTATTGTGACCGGTGGATCCTGTGCTATCTATACACATTGGTGCCTCCTTTCAGTGTAATCCTGCCTGTGCTGATAATGGGGAGACTGCTGAAAATCACTCTCTATAGGACAGGCAGTGTCAGAATATTACTAGGCCTAGTGGCCAAAGTAAAGACTACAGGATTTTAGGATTTTTATTTTTATTTTTTAATATCGATAGTGATATGAAAAATAAAAAAACACAAACATTCGTAAAAAAAAATGTGTTGAATTTAAAAACATGAGTTAAACAATCGGTCATTTTCTGATGACATATTCCTTTTAACCCCTTGTATTTGTCGGTCAGCTACATAGGAGCCAGGTGTCAACTACTAATTGCAGCTGACACCTGCCATTAACACACAACAAAGAAAAACCATATAGTAACCAACCTTTGACCAACTCAATATACACTATCAACCATAATAGTCAGATGAAGACAAATTGTATAAATAAAATTACTTTATTTATTAATTAAAAAATCAAAACAAAAAATACAAATAATATATGATAATGAGGATAATAACAAATACCAGAAGGGATTACACCAATAAATTCATATACATACACATAATAACTAAGATCCACATCCACATAATACAAAATCGAAAAAATGTGTCCAAAGTGCAATAAACAACACTATAAATAAATAAAGGGAGCAATTATATATAAAGAGCAAATATATCAATAGTGATATATATAAATCTCATAGATAAATAATAAATTAACCCCTATTTTCAGCACGCTCCCCTGAAGAAGCCATTAGCGTGAAACGCGCGTAGGGAGACCTCTTGACATATACCATTTGGGTAATATTATTATATCATGTTTACTATTAACTTGTGATCCTATCTATATTAATGCACTATTGTCTTTATATATATATATATATATATATATTTATTATCGCATCACTACTATTTATTTATAGGGGTTAATTTATTATTTATCTAAGAGATTTATATATATATTACTATTAATACATTTGCACTTTATACATAATTGCTCCCTATATTTATAGTGTTGTTTGTTGCACTTTGGACACATTTTTTCTATTTTGTATTATGTGGATCCTAGTTATTATGTGTATGTATATGAATTTATTGGTGTAATCCCTTCTGGTATTTGTTATTATCCCCATTATCGTATTTTATTTGTATTTTTTGTTTTGATTTTTTAATTTTAATTACTAAATAAAGTAATTGTATTTATACATTTTGTCTTCATCTGACTATTATGGTTGATACTGCTATTAACAGCAGAGAACAGAGCGGAGGGGAGAAAAAAACAAAAACGAAGAGCCATGTTATTATGACCGGTTGTCAGAAAAGGGGTTAAAGGTCATTCCAAGATTATGGCTATGTTCACACGGGTTAACTGCGGGGCGTAATTCCGCCCCGCAATTACGCCGTGTGGCCGGGGGCGGGAGCGGGGGAGCGAGCGGGGGGCCGGCACTTCGCCGGCCCATAGACAGTCATTGCTAGCGGCGCGTATACGCCGCTAGAAAGTGACATGTCAATTATCTCCCCGCCCGGCGGATTCGCCCGAGCAGGGAGAGGAGACGTAATGCATAGTTCTCTATGAGAACTGTGCATTACCGTAGTTACTGGGACGGATTCAGCCCGTAATTGGCGCACTTCGGCGCGTAATTACGGACTGAATTACGTCCCAGAATAATCCGTGTGAACATGGCCTAATAGTAATGAAAGCAGCTGCAGGAAATTTTCTAAACCAAAGAATCAAACACTGCACCCAATGTCCTTGCAAACTTTGTATTTACTTTTCCATAACGGTGCTTTCACATGGTGCAGGTTTGGTGCAGTTTTAACTGCGCTACAATTACGTGCCTTTATTATCAGTAAGCTTCTTTCACTTATCTAAACTTTTGGAACGTGAGTAATCAATTAGTGTGTTTATAATCTACCAGCCTTCAAACACAGTCATTGATTACTTACTTAAAGGGGTTGTCTCGCTACAAAATGTAGGGAATACTAAATGAAGACATTTTCCAAATATATTGTTTTGTTCATCTTTTTTTTCTTAAAGGGGTTGTATCATTTCATTGAATGGTCTTCAGAATAAGGGGACAGTGAATACAAGCAACTTTGCAATTGGATGTCATTAGCAAAGCTGTCTTGTTCTCACAGGATCCCTTATCTTCCATTTCTGTTTACACTGATCTCCAGTGCTGGTCGGATCCCTCCTCCTTGCATTTCACTAGCTGAGAGCTCATTTATATTCAGTTCATCCCCGGTCGTATTCACGGAGCTTGCATTCTTGCACCTCACTCAAAGTAAGGGACCGGCACATTTTCACTCTGCACAGCCAGAAGACACAGACTAACACAGCAGGGCTTCTACACTCAGAAAACAGCACAATTTGGACTGTGCCTAACATTAGAAGGAGATTGGGGCCCAAGAGCATTTCCCTTGGAGGAGTTTAAAAAAACTGGATTCAATTGTAATGAATGAAGCTTTTGGTATGTAAACAGCTATTACAGAATACGACTGACTAGGGAGAGACACAGTGACATGTGGAGGGGGGGGGACACACGGAGACAGCATGAACAGTGAAGGGGGGATGATGTCAACCCTTCGGTTAAGAAACACCCAGCTGGGTGGGGAAGAAACGCCCCTGGATTTGAGCTGAGAAGCTGAAGAGCACAATGGAACAGCCAAACTGATGAAGTGATACATCCCTTTTAAGGAGATACAACTGAGTTTATCACCTCCCTGGCTCTTTCTGGTCCCTCAGTGACCGCTCTGTCTACTCCTACTTCCCTGCTGTTTGTTCTATGTGATAGCAGTGAGTGATGTCATCACACAGGTCCTGGCAGCTCTGTGTTGGCCGGCAGTAAAAAGCTTGTTTTTATCTGATCTTTCAGACAAAAGCTTGTAATTACTGCTGTTTACTTTAGATAAATCTCCTGCTAGCAGTTTTAGAGAAGCTTCTAAAACCCAATCTAAACTAAATTTTTCAGACTGAAACACAGAGTTGAATAAGGGAGTGAATGCATGGAGCTCCTATGCTAATTACAGACAGTCTGACCAGAAAGTAACAGGATGCATCTATGAAATTCTGACAGAAGATAACCGATTTATAACACCTTTCTGAACAATTTAGACAACTGAAAGAAGTTTGCTGGTAATAAAGGCAGTTTAACTGGAGCACAGTAAAAACTGCACCAAAACTGCGCTGTGTGAAAGCCCCCTAACGGATGACGTGCTATACAGACATATAATCACTGCATTCAACCAGTCACATGTAGTACATGTGGCCAGTGAGTGATTGCAGTGGTCATGTGGACGTATAGCAAGTACTCCCTCCAGGACAAAAGAGACAACCAGGGACCACTGAAGCATCAACACTGGAGCAAGGGTGGGAATATGGTCCAGTTCACACCAACATCAGGAACCTCCATCATAGAGATGCCAGATCCTTTAAATGACGGACATCAATGGTACCAGACGGACCCTGTTAAAGGGGTTGTCTCACTACATTGATTTGAACGGTTTTCTTGGTTTCATTTTGACTTCAGGGGCGTATTTACCGGCTACTACTAGGCTGCAGTAGAAGCCAGGTCTGTAGCTATAGCAACCAGTGCTGGCAGCCTATCAGGAGAAATTGAACAGGTCTGTAGCTATAGCGACCTGAGGAGCTGATGCAGCCCATACAAGAGGGGAGATCTAGGAATAGGTCGGACACTGTTAATGGACACATATTGCAAAGTGACTTGTTTTCGCAAGATCTTTAACATAAAAAGCAGCAATCCTTGTAGTGAGACAACCCCTTTAAGTTTCCATTATGGTGTCTATTGTTTTAACAAAACAAAAAAAGGCCATCATCCTGCCCTAACTTTTTTCAGCATTTTTGACCGAATCAAAAAAATAAAATAACAAATCACTCATTACTAGGGTCAGGTTCACATTTGTGTCGGAGGTTCTATAGAAACCTATAGAAATCTTAGATTTGAGGGTTTCTACAGAACCTCCAACACAAGCGTGAACCTGACCCTAGTAATGAGTGATTTGTTATTTTATAACATTTTCTGCAGCTATTGTCACGTTCGTTTTAGTAAATACCTGTGTTTCCTGTGAAATAACAATTCTGGAGCCTCTTCTCTTATAACTCTGTGTTGTGCTGTTCCTCTGTTATTTCTGATAAATTACTGAATCTGACAGCTGGGTGTTACCCTTCCAGTTTTCAAATTGGTGTATCCTGCACACACTGACTATCAGCACTGATTGGACAATGTCAGACTATGCAAGGACACACCTCTGTTTGGTAACACCCAGCTGACAGATTCAGTGATACATTTCTAGAAGGAATAAGAGAGGAACCGCAAAACACAGAGTTATAAGAGAAGATGCTGCAGAATTGTTATTTCACAAGGAACACAGGGATTTGTTACAACAGAGCTGTCAGGGGATGTCACGGATCATCTATAAATGAGAAAATCCTTGCTACCATTGGGTTTTGCCATGAAGTAAAATTGATGTGGGAAGCTTGCAAATGAAATAACAAACATTTCCACTATTCATCATTATTAAAAATTCTGCACCGTTTTTGTTTTAGCTGCTCCCTTAGTGATCAATTGTTTACAGCTCGTCTCCAGGGGACACAACCAGGGCTGAGAGCTCCTCAGTCCTGGTCGCACATGCTCAGACATCACCTCTCCTCTCAGGCAGCTACTGAGTGTTCAAACCCCAGGTGCTGTCACTCTACTCCCGCCCTCTGTTCTCCTTAGTAATTAGTCAAACGGCGCAAATAAATAAAAAAGAAACCTCAATGAGGTTTGTGCATTGATAAAGAGAAAAAAAAAAACACCGGTTTGGTTACTGCAGGGATTTGAACTGAGGACCCATGCGCTGTGAGGCAAAAACTTTAGCTCTGAGCTACTCACAATGCTTTACATAAACAGACCTTTCTTTGACTACAGAGAGGAAAGGCCTGGTGATGTCATCCTGCTGGGTCACATGATATGCAATTCAAACAAATCACACACGCCCCCTTCTGAGCACACAGAGCTGAAGAGCTGGATACAGGAGGTATGAAATGAGATTGTGGCAAAACCCCTTTAAGGACTTTTAAGAAAACATTTTTTATTTTTTTTTTATTTTAATCGGAGCTCAATGTATAAACAGAATGCAGGCGACTCCCCCATGTGGGGGCTGGAGGTCACCAAAATGTAATCATTTAACTGTATCACTCTATAGGGAATCTATAAAATATAAACATACATTATTAATACATACAGATAAAAGAAAATCAGCCCAACTATTTTTCCAGTCGTGAAAAAAGGGTAAGAAATAACTGAGCAATGAAACAACATCTATAATATTAAACGTGTGCCTGGGTGTATTAATGCTATTTTTTAGTGTGAAAGGAAAACAAAAATCTTAAAAATTGTTGCAATATTTAAAAAAAAAAATTAAAATGTACAAGACTAGTAAATAGTAGCATCTTACCTTTTGCAGGCGCTGTAAAACATTGTTCTGGGCTATAAGGACTTGTCTTCATCGTCTGCTTGTTTTCAACCTTTACCTTCACGCAATATATCTGCTCTGGTCGGAGGTCATTGGGTGGAATGATATAGGTGGTCATTCCAACCGATACAGATTCCTAAAAATTAAGAAATATTATAGCTCTATGTCTAATCAGGAAGAAAGATATAGATGGTAACCTAGAAAAACTTGCGTGCAGATAAACTCTCTCTTATCTCCTGACCAGGGCAATATCAAATGAGCAATGTACAGTGAGGAGAAAAAGTCTTTAGTCGGCCACCAATTGTGCAAGTTCTCCCATTTAAAAAGATGACAGCGGCCTGTAACTGACATCATAGGTCAACCTCAACTATGAGAGACAAAATGAGAAAACAAATAGTTGTCTGATTTGAAAAGAATTTATTTGCAAATTATGTTGGAAAATAAGTATTTGGTCAATAATAAAAGGTCCTCTCAATACTTTGTTCTATATCCTTTGCTGGCAATGAGAGAGGTCATACGTTTTCTGTAAGTCTTCACAAGGTTGGCACACACTGTTGCTGGTATGTTGGCCCATTCCTCCATGCAGCTCTCCTCTAGAGCAGTGATGTTTTATGGCTGTTGCTGGGCAACATGGACTTTCAACTCCCTCCAAAGGTTTTCTAGGTTGAGATCTGGAGACTGTCTAGGCCACTCCAGGACCTTGAAATGCTTCTTACGTAGCCACTCCTTCGTTGCCCTGGCGGTGTGCTTGGGATCATTGTCATGCTGAAAGACCCAGCCACGTTTCATCTTCAATGCCCTTGCTGATGGAAGGAGGTTTGCACTCAAAATCTTACAATACATGGCCCCATTCATTCTTTCATGTACACGGATCAGTCGTCCTGGTCCCTTTGCAGCGGAACAGCCCCAAAGCATGATGTTGCCACCCCCATGCTTCACAGTAGTTATGGTGTTCTTTGGATGCAGCTCAGCATTCTCTCTCCTTCAAACATGTCGAGTTGTGTTTCTACCAAACAGTTCTACTTTGGTTTCATCTGAACATATGTCATTCTCCAAATACTCTTCTGGATCATCCAAATGCTCTCTAGCAAACTTCAGACGGGCCCGGACATGTACTGGCTTAAGCAGGGGGACACATCTGGCACTGCAGGATCTGAGTCCCTGGCGGCGTAGTGTGTTACTGATGGTAGCCTTTGTTACGTTGGTCCCAGCTCTCTGCAGGTCACTCACTAGGTCCCCCCGTATGGTTCTGGGATTTTTGCTCACCGTTCTTGTGATCATTTTGACCCCACGGGTTGAGATCTTGCATGGAGCCCCAGATGGAGGGAGAGTGTCAGTGGTCTTATATGTCTTCCATTTTCTAATTATTACTCCCACAGTTGATATCTTCACACCAAGCTGCTTGCCTATTGCAGATTCAGTCTTCCCAGCCTGGTACAGGGCTACAATTTTGCTTTTGGGGGTCATTCGACAGCTCTTTGGTCTTCACCATAGTGGAGCTTGGAGTGTGACTGTTTGAGGTTATGCACAGGTGTCTTTTATACTGATAAAGAAAAACTATAAAAAAGGGAGAGATGGCGCTCTTCGTGAAAGTACGTCAGAAGCAGTTAAAAACAATTAAAATAATTGCCAGGGTGCTCACCTCGATATGTTGTGCAAATTACTGTAGAGGCACAACACTCATATGAATATGGGTTGCTCTATCCGAGCCAAATAGGTTACAAGCGTTAACCAATAGAGAAACATTCTGGATCTTCAAACTAAACACCCTAAGCCCTTTTGGCTTAAATGAAGTGCAGGAGATTATTAATTAATAAGTTTGGAATGAAGAATTCATGTTATTTTCAGACACGGAGGTTCGTGGGCACAGAGCATGCGCAATGCGCGATAGTGCTTTGCTGGTAGAGTAAGGGCGGAAGTGAGGTAAAAGTATGACATCTTCCGGTACGGAACCCGGGAACCGGAGAGCAATGGAGTGAGAATCTTGGTGAGTGGCATACATTTATATCAATCAATTATGCTACATATTATCTTTTTATGTATATGGGTATAAAAGGTGAGGACATTAGTGACTGTATTACTCCTGATGAAGCACGATAGAGTCGTGCGAAACGCGTAGAGAGGTTCATGTGTATATGTTTTAAAGTTCTTTTAAAGTTTTCTATTAAAAATAAATTTTAGCTTTGGTTATCAAGGCTTTCTTGTATTTTGTCCCAAAACGAAAGGGACAATATTGGATCTGCAAGCGCTGTGGGGATCCTATACAAGGTTAATCCTTGTGGATAGATATAGGGTTATATGATAGAGGAGAGGAGCTGAGCTCTGTGACATATAGGGTTATATGATAGAGGAAGATAATCTGAGCTCTGGGATATCTATGTTTATATGACAGAGGAGAGGAGCTGAGCTCTGTGATATATAGGATTATATGATAGAGGGAAAGAAGCTGAGCTCTGTGATATATAGGGTTATATGATAGAGGAGAGGAGCTGAGCTCTGTGATATATAGGGTTATATGATAGAGGGAAAGGAGCTGAGCTCTGTGATATATAGGGTTATATGATAGAGGAGAGAAGCTGAGCTCTGTGATGATAGAGGAGAGAAGCTGAGCTCTGTGATGATAGAGGAGAGAAGATGAGCTCTCTGATGATAGAGGAGAGAAGAAGAGCACTGGGAAGATAGAGGAGAGAAGATGAGCTCTGTGATATAAAGGGTTATATGATAGAGGAGAGGAGCTGAGCTCTGTGATGATAGAGGATAGAAGCTGAGCTCTGTTATACATAGGGTTATATAATAGAGGAGAGAAGCTGAGCTCGGTGATATATAGGGTTATATTATAGAGGAGAGGAGCTGAGTGCCGTGATATATAGGGTTATATGATAGAGGAGAGAAGCTGAGCTCTGTGATATATAGGGTTATATGATAGAGGGAGAGGAGCTGAGCTCTGTGATATATAGGGTTATATAATAGAGGGAGAGGAGCTGAGCTCTGTGATATATAGGGTTATATGATAGAGGGAGAGGAGCTGAGCTCTGTGATACATAGGGTTAAATGATAGAGGAGCGGAGCTGAGCTCTGTGATATATAGGGTTATATGATAGAGGAGAGAAGCTGAGCTCTGTGATATATAGGGTTATATGATAGAGGAGAGAAGCTGAGCTCTGTGATATATAGGGTTATATGATAGAGGAGAGAAGCTGAGCTCTGTGATATACAGGGTTATATGATAGAGGAGAGGAGCTGAGCTCTGTGATGATAGAGGAGAGAAGATGAGCTCTGTGATGATAGAGGAGAGAAGCTGAGCTCTGTGATATATAGGGTTATATAATAGTGGAGATGACCTGACCTATGTGAAATATACGGTTATATGTTAGATGAGAGGAGCTGAGCTAAGTGTTGTATATGGTTATAAAATTGTCGGAGAGGAGCTGAGCTCTGTGATATATAGGGTTATATGATAGAGGGGAGAGGAGCTGAGGTCTGTGTTACATTGGGTTATATGATAGAGGAGCGGAGCTGAGCTCTGTGATATATAGGGTTATATGATAGAGGAGAGAAGCTGAGTTCTGTAATATATAGGGTTATATAACAGAGAAGAGAAGCTGAGCTCCCATTCATAACAGGAATATGATAATGTTAAGTACTTGAAAAAATGGACCAGAAGTTTAAGTAAAATAGAAATTTCGGGAGAACAAAAAGATCCTAAAGGGAACTTGTAAAGGAATCTGATCTGCCAGCATTATTTTATAAAAGGAGCTGAGCTGACTGATAAATATAATTGTAGAAAGATTCAGTATAATTTGTAAATTATCAAGTAAAATCCCTGATTTTTCTATATTGAGGAGTCCAGTGGGAGGTCCTACTCAGTGAGTGACAGCGATCTCTATGCAGTCGTATCAGGTTGTCGATCACTAAAGGGGTTTTGCCACTATCTCATTTCATACCTCCTGCATCCAGCTCTTCAGCTCTGTGTGCTTCTAAGGGGGCGTGTGTGATGTGTTTGAATTGCCTATCATATGATCATGCAGGATACAAAGGACATCACGGCAAGTATTGGCCGCAAACATGCACTCACCTCTTCAGTGGAGTTGTATTTTCTGACAATTATTTCGTAGTTTTTACTCATAGGGTCTGGCTCTAAAATCGTAACCATCACCAATGCATCGCTGGACGTGACGCGGACATTAGGAGGAGAAGCCGTGTCTGGTGAGAGGGGCAAGATAAAAATATAAGTGGTTAGATTATTGTGAATAAAGAATGCGACAACTACGTTGCTAAGCCAAGCACGGCAGTGTACTGTTACGACGGTTTAAAGGAGTTTTCTCACCACATTGTTTCACTGAGTTTTAGCAGTTTTGCGCTTACACTGTCTCCTCAGGCTGTTTGTGGTTCGATAGCAGTGATGAGCATATTAATTTTCTAGCAAGCTACTCTGATGTTACAGGAGATTTTATCTGTAATCTTGTTAGAGATAACAGTCATGCTTTTCAGTCCTCACAGCACTTGTACCTTCTGCTTAGTGAAACTAATCTTTTTAGATATAATTAGTTTGTTTCAGTCACAATGGAGTGACTTCACTTCCTGCTCGCGGCCCATCAGATACCAGGCGTCCCCGCTCGCGGCCCATCAGATACCAGGCGTCCCCGCTCGCGGCCCATCAGATACCAGGCGTCCCCGCTCGCGGCCCATCAGATACCAGGCGTCCCCGCTCGCGGCCCATCAGATACCAGGCGTCCCCGCTCGCGGCCCATCAGATACCAGGTGTCCCCACTTGCGGCCCATCAGATACCAGGCGTCCCCGCTCGCGGCCCATCAGATACCAGGCGTCCCAGCTCGCGGCCCATCAGATACCAGGCGTCCCCGCTCGCGGCCCATCAGATACCAGGCGTCCCCACTCGCGGCTCATCAGATACCAGGCGTCCCCGCTCACGGCCCATCAGATACCAGGCGTCCCTGCTCGCGGCCCATCAGATAACAGACGTCCCCGCTCTCAGCCACTCAGATAACAGACATCCCCGCTCTCAGCCAATCGTTTAACAGATGTCTCTGCTATCAGCCAATCAGATAACAGATGTCCCTGCTCTCAGCCAATCAGATAACAGATGTCCCTGCTCTCAGCCAATCGTTTAACAGATGTCTCTGCTATCAGCCAATCAGATAACAGATGTCCCCGCTCTCAGCCAATCAGATAACAGATGTCCCCTATATGCCTATAACCTTCACTAAACTTGTCACTACTTTCTCCACAGACATGTCTGCCCCTCACCTCCTGTCTCTTTCCCCCCTTCTTGTAGATTGTAAGCCCTCGCGGGTAGGGTCCTCTCTCCCTCTGTCGTGCCAATTGTCATTATCCCTTATCACTGTACTCGTTTGACTTATGTAATGTATGTAACCCCCTCGAATGTACAGCGCCCTGGAATCAATGGCGCTTTAAAATAAAATAATAAAAAAAATTCCCCCCTCTCTCCAATCAATAACAAGTTTCCCGCTCTCAGCAATAATAATAAGATGTCCCCGCTCTCAGCCAATCAGATAACAGATGTTCCCGCTCTCAGCCAATCAGATAACAGACGTCCTTGCTCTCAGCTAAACAAATATGACGTCCGTCTGGTAAGCAGGTAACCATAGAAACCTGTGTGCACTTCAGAGCACATAAAAAATGCTCATATCTCATAAAGTAAAATCTATTGATCAATGTATTTATAAAAAGTCTTTATTTAACTGCCCCTTTATGCTGAAAGCAAATATTTGTAATGAGAAAACCCCTTGAATCATCACACATTGATGGCATATCAACCACATATGCCATCAGTGTGAGGTAGGTGAAGGTCCTAGAGGTGGGACCTGTACCTATCTCAAGAATGGGCCATGTGATTGGTTGATGTGAACAGCCAATTAGATTTCTCCGCACTGGGAGTTGTAGATCTCCCTCACTGTGTGATTCAAGCCCCTCATGGCGCGGGCAGCTGTATCTATAGAGGGCGGAGAAGCTGCCACAGGGGGCGCTACACACTATAGTGTACACAGGGTAACGGACACACAGCTCCACATTCATTCTCAGTGACTGACCTTCCGTCCTGGCCGCCATACCGAGCACGCATGTGACAGACAGCAGCAGGGTGACCAGCCGTCCTGACATGTCCCTCATCTTACTCGGATCTCGGCTGTAACCAGCCTGCGACAACAAACTCCTCAACCCATCCCTCCCACCACAGCTGTCATGCCCTCCGGGCCCGGACCTCCCACGCTTAGAGAACTGTCCTCCGAATCCTACTTCAGCGGCCATTTTGTAGAAGTCCAACTCTCATTGTATTAATAGGGTAGACCTCTGGAAAATGGCCGCGGAGACGGGGACAGAAACAAAGTTTAGGTTGTCCGTTATATTTGTAGATTGGTTTCAGACTCGCTATTAATAGTTTGTTTTCCTACGTGTGGGTGATGAGGAGGTGCGGGGATTTCACCTGCTCCTTGTTTTATGTCACAGTGCGCCCAATACAGGTCCAAGTAGAGCCCAATAATAAACACCTACTGACGACCAGTGAATTGTCTGTCTCTACAGGTGTGCCCAAACCAATGCCAGGCAGTACCTTCATAACAGTGCCCATAAAGGTGCCAGTCAGGGACCCCACAATAGTATCCACCACAGTGCCCATATAAAAGTCACATCCAGTACCTGAATAACAGTGTGAACCAGTGCCAGACAGTGTCACTATAATTGCACATAGGAGTGCCAACAAGTGCCCCATAACAGTGTCCCTATAACAGAGCGTCTAGGAGTGCCAACAAGTGCCCCAAAATAGGGTCAATAAAACAGTGCAAATAGGAGGGCCTGACAGTGCCCCATAACAGTGCACATAGGAGGGCGAAAAAGTGCCCCATAACAGTGCACATAGGAGTGCCAACAAGTGCCCCATAACAGTGCACATAGGAGTGCCCCATAACAGTGTCCCTATAACAGTGCACATAGGAGTGCCAGACAGTGCCCCATAACAGTGCACATAGGAGTGCCAACAAGTGCCCCATAACAGTGCACATAGGAGTGCCAGACAGTGTCCCTATAACAGTGCACATAGGAGTACCAACCAGTGGCCTCATACGATAACAGTGTCTCAATAAACAGAGTGCCCTAATATAAACCAGGATGAATAAGATTGTGAACCAGTGCCAGACAGTGTCCCTATAACAGTTTGCATAGGAGTGCAAATAAGGGGCCCCATAACACTGTCCCTATAACAGCATGCATAGGAGTGCCAGAAAGTGGCCCCATAACAGTTTCCCTATAACAATGAGCATAGGAGTGCCAACAAGTGTCCCTATAACAGCGCGCATAGGAGTGCCAGAAAGTGTCCCTATAACAGCGCGCATAGGAGTGCCAGAAAGTGTCCCTATAACAGCGCGCATAGGAGTGCCAGAAAGTGTCCCTATAACAGTGCGCATAGGAGTGCCAACAAGTGGCCCCTAACAGTGTCCCAATTAAAAAAGTGCCCCAATATAAACCAGCATCCAGTACGTGATTAGGAATGTGAACCAGTGCCAGACAGTGTCTCTATAACAGTGCGCATAGGAGTGCCAGAAAGTGGCCCTATAACAGTGCGTATAGGAGTGCCAACAAGTGTCCATAGTGTCTCAATAAACAAAGTGCCCTAATATAAACCAGCATCCAGTACATGAATAAGAACATGAACCAGTGCCAGACAGTGTCTCAACAAAGAGCCAACTACTGTCATAACAGTGTCCACTGACCACCAGTGTGTCCAAACCAATGCCTGGCCGTATCTCCATAACAGTTCCCATAAGAGTGCCAGCCAGTGACAACCACAGTTGCCCAATAAAAAAAAGCATCCAGTACCTGAACAGGGTAAAGCAGTGCCAAACAGTATCTCAATACAGAGCCAACCAGTGGCATAACAGTATTCACCAGCAGGTCCAAACCAATGCCAGATAGTATCTCCATAAGTCCGAGTTCATATGGCGTATAGTAACGCATACTGTGCTTTAGAAGTACATTCTGGTCACCGTGTACTTCTAAAGCACTTCAGCTAAGCCCCCATTCATCCTCCCTTGAGTTTACCGTATTTGCAAGGTGTATTTTGGGCGCATTGCAGCGCAATTACGCCCCTCAAATACGTCAAATACGTGTGAACATACCCTAAGGCCATGTTCACACAGCTTAAAACTGGACGTAATTCGGTCCGTAATTACGCGCCGGAGTGCGCAAATTACGGGCTGAATACGTCCTAGTAACTACGGTAATCCACAGTTCTCATAGAGAACTATGGATTACGTCTCCTCTCCCTGCTCGGTGAATCCGCGGGGGGAGATAATTGACATGTGAATTACCAGCGGCGTACACGCGCCGCTGGTAATGAATGTCTATGGGCCGGCGAGGTGCCGACCCACCGCTCCCGCCCCGCCCTGTCCAGACGGTGTAATTGCGGGGCGTAATTACGTCCCGCAGTTAAGCCGTGTGAACATAGCCTAAGAGTGCCAACCAGTGGCTTTTTAACACAGCCAACCACATTCCCTCAATAAACAGTGTCCAAGTGAAAGAACCATCCAGTGTCAGACTCTAAGGGCCACATCTAAGGGCCAACTGTTTAGATCTAGAACTCACTCTTTTGCCCATAGTAACCTATGGGCAAAAAAGTGAGTTTTAGACCTAAACAGGTTCATACATGTGGCCCTATATCGCTTCTCCAGAACCAGAATGTTCTCTTACTCTTTTCTTAAGATATATCCACCATTTTGTTCTAACTCCACCGATGCAACATGGTAAAATAACACGTGGTCAGATCTCTTATCATTAGAACACAACGATTCCATTCCACAATTGCTTACTGTGAAAAAGTATCAAGACCACGAAACTTCAAAGCCCTGTACTGAAAATGCGAAAAAAGTAGTTAGAACATTCTGATTCTGTAGAAGCGATATCCAGAAGAGGCCAGGTTGTACCATAACAGAGTACACTAGTATGCCCAAGACAGTGCCAGTGTCCTTACAACAGTGCGCATAGGAGTGCCAACAAGTGACCCCATAACAGTGTCCACAGTGTCTCATTAACCACAGTGCCCTAATATAAAGTAGCACCCAGTAACTAAAACTTACTGCGAACTAGTGCCAGACAGTATCTAAATAAGGCTAGGACAAATACATGTAGGACTGTAATTCAGAATCTGATGAGTATTTGAACAGTATTCTATACTCTGTTATCATTTTTTGGCACAGTTTTTGGGTTCGGCCATCCCATTAACGTGAACAGTCAATTTGCCACCGTTTTCCAAGTGAAATATGGCAGAAGACTGAACATGTTCTAAGTTCTTTGAAAAAAAAATAGCGGTTTCGAAATCCGACCTCAGAAACTCCAAGCTGTGTAGACTTCAGCTCAGATTCTCTATTGAGGTCTATGGGTGGGAATGGTTTACAGACAAGTATGGATTTTTTTTTTAAATCCAAATCCACGTCAAAAACTAACTGTAAAACCAGGTCGTGTAGACATAGCCTAAGGAGCTATCTAGTGTCTGAAAGTGTCTTGATATGTGTACTCTGTACTGAGCGGTTTCAATCAATCCATTGAAAGAAACACACGGCAGATACTATGCAGAGTGATATCACAATTAAAGTAAAATGGTATTAATATACAGGAAACTTCAGCTTCATGCCAATAACTTGAACACAAACTGCTACTGAAGTGTCAATTATATTCATTATAAATAACTTATAGTACTTTTCACACAAAGGTCAGGATGACCTACAATAAACATATGATAAAGAAAGTCCTTCCACTCCCAAATTTCAAAACATCCCATAAAAAATCCTCCTGTTATCCTAGAATAGTCTAAACAAAGAACTTAGCTAAGATACAGAAGTTAGACATTAAGGGTGACATGCAAGAAATTTGGCGTTTATACGCCAAATTTCATGCGAATAATACTGGCACAGAATGCACCTGATTTATGAGTCTGCTATACAGCGGGTCATAAATCAGGTGCATTCCAGCACTTGTACAACAGTTCGGACTCAGGTATACCACTTTGAAAGTGGTATACCTGTTCCGACTGTAACGCGCCTAGAAATGCCGCAGCGAAGCTATAAATATGTAGCTTCGCTACAGTTCTAGTGCATCGCGTCTCCTGCATGCCCCTCGAGACTGAGCGCAGTTTGGGAGATTTGAAAATGTATGAACGGGGCTGCGCCTGATATCGGGCTGAAAAGTTGCCAGATATCTGGCACAGCCCAGTTCATACATGTCGCCCTAAGGCCATGCTCACACGGCTTAAAATGGAGAACTATGACCTGTTTTTGTTTGGATTATATTCTGGACTAAAATGGAGAACTATGGATTACGTCTCCTCTCCCTGCTCGGCGAATCCGCCGGGCGGGGAGATATGTGACATGTGAATTACCAGCGGCGTATACGCGCCGCTGGTAATGCAAGTCAATGGGCCGGCGAAGTTCCGGCCCCCCCGCGCACTCCCCCCCTCCCGCCCCCGTCCACACGGCGTAATTGCGGGTCGTAATTACGTCCCGCAGTTAAGCCGTGTGAACATAGCCTAAGAGTACATCCAGACAGCGAATAAAATTTACTTGTCTGATTCTACTGTTGAAAACCGCATTGAATGACGCAGTGTTCAACGAGTATTTCATGTGGATTTAGGTAGTTTTTTTCTGGCAGATTAACGGTTAGGAAACAAGTGCCATTCATCTCTATGGAGTTTTGGACACTGATGTTTTGCACAAGGTTTTTAACCATTCCCTCTGAACTCAACAGTAAATTTTCTGCAAGGAATACGACAGAAGAATGCGCGTGTTATAAGTTTTTTTATGTTTAAAAAGTGACAGAGGAAAATACGCGTTTTG
Organism: Phyllomedusa bahiana; assembly: GCA_025379985.1. Lineage (NCBI taxonomy): Eukaryota > Metazoa > Chordata > Amphibia > Anura > Hylidae > Phyllomedusa > Phyllomedusa bahiana. The sequence goes on along the minus strand of JAODAL010001090.1, from coordinate 158,336 downwards.
TGAACTACAACGCGTATTTTCTATTGAGGTTAATGGGAGTGTAGGTATATAACATAGAATATATTCCAGAAGTCTTTTTAAAAACCATAGCTTATTAGTCGACATCTGTCCTTTGGTTTTTCCCCTAAAATATCAGACTTTTACAGTTTTCCCCCAGTGTGCCTGGCATTTTTCCTCCAAAACTTCCCATAAGCCCTGTAAAACCAGTGGACCCAAAACCCGTGCCACCAAAGCCCCCTTAAAAAAACCATAATGTCCACTGGAATTTCCCACCAGTCCCTTTAAAAAAACATTGTGAACCAGTAAAACTGAAACCCCAATAATACAAAAAAAAGGGTACCTAACAGGGGCCAAAATTTAATTTCCAAAAAATAGCCCACAAAAAAGCGGGTGGGGGCCCCAAAACCCAAGCTAGCCAAAACCCAGCTAGTTATCTGAGGTTAGAAAAACCTCTTTTCCCCCCGTAAAAAGGTTTTGAGCCACGGGACCTCCAAAGGCGACAGTGACCACGTTTTAACATGGCTCCTGCAGTCAGCTCCTCTTTGGGGCTTGTTACTGACCAAACCTGGGCAAGACTGTTGGGGAGACCCAGCTTAGACCCAAAGTGCACCTCATACCTTGAATATTTAATAACCCGCTCGCTGGAGATTCTCTTCCATCCTTTGAATGCACACCATTGCTATTGTGGTTTTATTTTGAATATTTTTTTTACATTTATTTAGCACACTAGGTACCTTTAACAATTCATCTTGCGGGGGTGATCTTGGTTTTCCCCTTTTTTTTTTTAACCATAAACTTTTTTTTTTTTTTTTGGTTTTTTCGGGATATAAATTTAGTCCAAAACGAAGTACAGAAATTTTGCTTTGGGAAAGAAAAAATTTAAACTTTTACCCAAAAAGGGACAACACGGGCCCATCTCCCAAATCCATCTCCAGTTTTAGAATGAAAAACATAAAATTACAATCACATAAAATGAAAACAATAAAACAGCCCAGTTCCTTTTCATAAAAAAAAATTGTCCCTGGCTGTGGACGGCCCCTCCACCCCCCACCACAACGCCATAGTCGCAATCCCGGGAAACCCTACACAGAGTTTCCCAAAAACCCTCTGCCTAACTAAGTTCGGTGGATCATTGGGTTTTTTTAAATTTGGGGTTACCCCCTTTGGCCATCTGGACGGTCTCTGACCACTGTGCACTCATGTAATCCGACTATCCTTGCCTGACCCCAGGAAATTAACAAACCCAATGTGACCGGGAAATTTCCCTGTTTTTTAACCATTTAACTGTTTTGCTTTCCCCCATTTTAATTCAATGAATTCTCATTTCTGCCTACTTATTTTTTTTAAAAAACCCCCAAAAGTGGGGCCACAACTGCGCTGCTCCTCTTGATAGCTTGCTGAACTCTTTAATGTGGACAGATTCCTAAGTAAATCATCTAATTCACAAGCAACTCGTTCTACTGGTTCATTATTACATTCTTCATCTAGTGCTGAATTTGTCAAATGCACTCAAAGAAAAAAAAAAAGCCATCTGTCTTTATTTAGTAGTTAAGTTAGGGGGTTTTTTTTCCCAAAAACCCCGTTGGGGGGAGATTTTATCCCTTTAATTTTTCCTCGAAATCCCTCCCCCTTTCCCACCCACCTACAAACTTGCGGGAAGTGGGGGCAAAAGGGTTTCCCCGGGCCGTTACCCTTTTTTTAAAAAAATGCTAGTTTTCCCATCCAGCCTCTATAATACGGTTTTGCCCCAAAATCTTTCCACATTTTAAAAAAATACCAAAAAAATGCTGGATGTAGAAGTTTAGAACTGGGTCTACAAAGCAAGATCTTTCTCATCTGGATCACCCCTCAGCACAGAATTTGTCGCTGTTGGAGTCTTTATGGGAAAAATTGATGACCTAGAGAGCCGGGAGTGGATGAGTAACCTTTGATTTATTGGTACCTCAGAATCATGGATGCACTGGTTTCCTACTTGGGCCAAGAGTTTCCCAAAATTTGGGCCCTGGGCTTTTCCGGGCCTGTTTAAACCAATAAAAAAGCTTGACATCTGGGCCCTTTAAGGGAACCCTTTAGAGGAAAGATTGTGGATTCCCCTTTTTCCAAAAAAATGGATTTATTAAGAAAAAGGGGTTTAAAAAGGGTTTGTCCACTTCGGGGGTTTTTTTGTACAAGTCCCCCAATTAAAAAATTTAAAAAAAATTTAATTTCATCTCTTCTTTTCCCGTGCTGTAGTGCCCTTGTTTTCTTTTTCTTTTTTTGTTTTTCCAAAAGGGGGACGTCGGGAGGGTCCCCAAAACCCAGAAGGAGCTGTTAAAACAGAAGTCAGGCCAATGCGTTGTTCATTTGGCGGCAGCGGGAGGGTCCCCCACCCCGGAAGAAGCAAAAAGGGGAAAACGTTTGGTGAGTTAAAAGCGCAGGGCTGAAACATTTGGTTGGGGGAGGGGGCGAATAGAAAATTTGGAAAACCCCTTTAAAAAGAACCTCAGGAAACCCTCATATGTTTTAATTTTTTCCACTCAATTTACTCAAAAGAGAAAGTGTTTTGTTCCAGTCTTTCACGTCCATGTCCAAAATTGACTTCTCTTCCTGGCAAAGCTAAAAATTCAAAAAATAGGGGTTTTAAAGGGGGTTTGTTTTCTTTTCTTTAAAATGGTCTTCAGAAAAAAAGGGGACAGTGAAAACAATAACTTTGCAAATTTAGATGCCCATTAGAAAAAGCTGTCTTGAAATTCTCGGGACCCCCTTATCTTTTTTTTTCTGTTTACACGATCTCCCAGTGCCGGGGGGGAAATCCCCCCATCCTTCCTTTCACTAGCTAAAGGGCCCGCTTTTTACATTCTGTTTGCCCCCAGTAGGCTGTTTTCACGGAGTTTTGCTTTCCTCCTTTTTATTTAAAGTAAGGGACCAGCACATTTTCACCTGCCGCCAGAAGAAACAGAATAACACTAGGGGTTTTTTTTTTTCTATATCAGAAAACAGCAAAAGGGCCTTTACCCCCGCATCTCCGCATAGAAAGGAGATCGTGCCGTTCATAGAAACTGGATTCTTCATTTGGCTCGGGTTCTAGTTGAATGCAGCCTGTGGTATGTTACAGCTCTTACAAAATAAGACTGCAGGGAGAGACACAGTGACATGTGGATCAGAGTAGGGGGGGGGAGTCTCGGAGTCCGCATGTGGGAACAGTGAAGGGGGAGATGAAGTCACCCAGCTGGGAGGGGAAGAAACGCCCCTGCATTTCTAGAGTTGAGAAGCTGAGAGCAGTATGAATCAGCCGAACTAAAGAAGCGATACATCCCCTTCAAGCGATCTTCTGTGAGTCTCCTGAGGTGGCAGCCAGATGTTATTGATCAGCTGCTGATGACTGACTGACGTAGATTACTGTATCTTACCGATCCCAGTTTATTATTGTATACTTCTTTCCCTTTGGGTTCAAGGTTACTATAAACTAATGTTTGCTGTTTTTTTGGTTGTTGTAAACTCACTGCCTTTTTTTTTTTTTTAAGAAACCGTGATTATATTTGGGTTCCACCTTTCCATTTTACTCCCCCACTTACAATGCTGTCTGGGCCAGGTGGCGTGATTCTTTAAAGTCGGACTGAGGTGCCTAGGACCCACCAGTGGAATTTCCTTCTGGGGTTCAACCAGTGGAGTTGATTCCATGGGAACACTCTACAGCTACTCTACATGCCTCTTATGCTCTTTCTCTTGCTTTTTCTCTGCCTTTCTGACTCTTCCTATGATGTCTCCATGATGATCTTTGTGATTCCACTTTGACCCTTCAAAACAAGACAGGTACCTCACTTTTGGTTGCTGCTCTTCTTATTCTCTGAAGGTGGTTCTAAAGAATCTGGCAGTATCTCTGTGTCACAAATGAGCGGGTAGTGGACCCACTGTGCCACTACCGGGCTTGCTTCGAGACTCGGCGAAACTAAACTACCGTTGGGTTCTTTAAAAAGCCTTAGATGGTCCTGTATTGTATTTATACTTTCCTCTTTCTGGGAGCTATTCTTTTTTTTTTTTTTTTTTTGCATTTGTGTGGGAGTTACTTGGCCTTTTCTAGTAGTTTTTTTTTAAAGCAATAGGGGCAGCCACAAGATGGTGGAGGATCAAGCTCAGCATGGGGGAAAGCCGCACAGGAACCACAAACAAGTAAGAAAGCAAAGGCAAGCAGTGGACAGTGGCGTGACAGATCTAACCATATTCCAGATAGAGACACAAACTCTAAGATATTTTCCAACTCACAAGTCTCACAACCTCAGGCCCCCTTAATTGTAGCGTCGCCCTCACTAGATTAGGTCTGTTCGTTCAGAAGACAGCAGTACGACCTACTTTGTGCAGGGAATGTGCAGGACCTTGCAACCACAGCTATTGACCAGGGCTGACCTTTTATGCTGAGCAAAGAGTCTATGTGGTCAAAAATCTAGAAGATGGTAAAGCAGATCCTGGAGTGCAAGCAAAGTCTAGGTCAGAATCCTCCAACACAAGTGACACTTCCTCCTTTTTCACAGGGAACTTTTAGATCAGCAGACAGATCGCTCTGGTCTGCAGTATTGACTTGGCCAACCACATCCTGGGGCACATGATCTTCTATATCTTCCTGATAAGTCATCAACAGTTTTTGCTCTGGAACTATTTTCCATTTGACTGTGAGAACCACAATATTCTCACTGCTCTGTGTCATATCCGAAACGAGCACTGTGATTACTATTATATAGTCTTTTCCTATTACTCTTACAAGACTCTCGTATGGTATCGGGTATGCTATACATTCAAGTGGTTAAAAAAAAAAAAAAAGCGTACAGTAGTTATTCCTTAATTGAATAAATAAAAAAAAAAAAATAAAAAAAACATAAAAGTGGAAAAAAAAAAAAGTTAAATATTATAATAAATATTTAATACAAAAAAATTATTGTGCCTACATTACAAACAAAAAAACCCCACATATTAGGTATTCAAGCAACCGTAATAACCTGACGAAATATTCTAACATGTTTTATTATAGTTGTGAATTGTGACTTGTTCAAAAATAATTTAAAAAAAGCCCAACAATGCATAACAACAAAAGAAAGTATCGCTTTTTTATAAGTCCTTATTACAAGAAAATTTTTATAAAAAAATTATCGTCAATTACAACAAAAAACCCCACATATTAGGTACCTCCAAGACTAATAACAGTGTTCCCCATTTGACTATAGAAACTTGTCTCAATATCTGATAATAAAAACCAAGAAGTATACAACAGAGCCAATGGCTACAGTGGCACAAAAGTCAAGAAAATATCACAGCATAACACAACTCACAGCTGAACGTTGTCACAGGCAGGATGGATCCATGCTTTCATTTGATTGACGCCAAATTCTAACCACCTTCGAAAATGTAAAGCAGCAAAACAAAAGTACTCATGAAACCCAGGCAACGTTTCCAAATCTCACTGTCAAATCGATGCCATGGGCAAATTGACCCCCTCAGTTTTCCGCCTTTGCAAAAGGAGTGGCCGCAAAACGGTTTGGTAACCTGCTGCAGTACCCATCTGCCCAAGTTTTCCGTACTGTGCGTTCAGAGATGCTCTTCGTGCCGCAAACCTTCATTGTCACACGGCGTGCTGGATTTGACGGTACTGTTGCCTTTTAGTCAGTGGGACCGCACCAGGGTTAAAACTGACCCATTCTCCTTTTCTGCAATGCCACAAGGAACTTTCCCCCATTTTTTTTCAGGACTGCCCACTACTGGATTTGTTTTTTGTGGGACAAGTGTATCTTTTCATGGTACATTTCTGTACTAGTAATATACTGAAATCCAAGAAATTTTTGTGGGTGAAAAATTACAAAGTTGGGGTGTGGGTTTATGAAATATAGACCAAAAGCCCTACTGGTCACTAACACCAATGCCACGTTCAAAGACTAATCACCTTTCTTCCCCATACTGATGCTGGTTTGACTGCAGAGATTTTTGACCATGTCTACATGCTAAAGCCTGTTGCCGCATGTGATTGGCTGATTAGAAATTAAGTGTGACGAGCAGTTGGACAGTGTACCTAATAATGCCGGGTGTATATGTAAACTCAAACTACGCCCCCAACAAATACAAGTTTTCCCGCATAAAACAAGTTCTCATATAACTGTCATTAAAAAACTAAAAAAGTTAACACTATTGAAATGCAGGGAAACAAAAACTAAAAAATATATCTGGTCATAAAGGTCTTCATGTCTTAAGGCATGTCCCAGGGCAGGTTTGCGGTTTGCAGACGCCTAAAAACTGCCGCAAATGAGACAATGGCCCTGGAAACCCTGCAGCAGTCCCACTGCACGGTTTTCCTCCGGCGGTTTCCCTCGTCCGCCGCAAAACATTCACTGCACATTCTTCTGCCGTTCGGACGGAATCTGTGCTTTGAATGTAAGAGAGGCTCACGCGAAAAAGCCGTCCCTCCCGGGCTGTGATAAACTGACGGTATTGTTTGTCCGTGGGGATCACCTAAGGGGTTAAAACTATACTCAGCCCCATGTCTGTTTTCTCAATGCCACCTTCCCCACCTTTTTTTTCAGTTGACATATCCCTAGTGGTGTTTGATTTTTTGTGGGACAAGTTGTATCTTTTCATGGTATCATTTCATGTACTATGTAATATACTGGAAATCCAAAGAAAAATTCTTTGTGGGGTGAAACGGAATTAAAAAATTGTTTTTGGGGGGTGTTTGGTTTTATGAAGTTTATTGTGCCGATTAAGTGACGGCTTCTACTCGTGACGTAAATCCTTACCAAAATCATGACAGTTATCTCAAATTTTGGGAGGGGTTTCAAATCTTCCACAATAACAGGAGAGGGAGCCAGGCCCACACTGGATCAATAGTTCAACACTGGGCTAACAGGGTCAGTAGTAATAAGGTCTATGTTTTTAGGCAAGGTCAGCTTTAGGCCAGAAGGTCCCCTGTGCAGAATGTCTTTTCAGTTTTTTTGCTAAATAATTACGTGTTTTGTAACACAATACATAGGCGGATTGCATTTGACAGAACAGAAGCCGCTCGTATCAAGCAACTTCCCCTGTAGCTGAAAGAGAGGACCCCAAATCTATGCCCTCCATATGCTTTAATAGGGCAAATGAAGAGAAATTGTATTTGGGGATAACCCTATTGAAGAATAATCTCCAAAACAATGGGAATTTCACAAGAGAACAGAGAGGGACTTTTTATCACTGTATTTACTATTTTGCCATAGGCAAACTTAAACTCTATCACAAGGAAACCAGTATATGTGTTTATGTCCATGTTAGACATTAGGGAGGATTGCCCAAGTAGGAGGCTTGGGATCCCTACTGGAGTTATAATCACTGATATATAAGGCTTCTCCTGTTAATAGGTTGGTGCCCACCAGACTTGGTAAGTAGAAAAGGAGCTATTCCTTCATGAGTAGAAAGGGAGATATTGAGAGGATTAGAAAAGTCGTTTTGTAATAGTGTGTATAGAGGTTAATGTTATACATAATAAAAAGTTTTTACGTTTTAGTGATTTTATTTATAGATGGAGAGAAACTGAAAGAGTTTTTTAAGTCTGCCGTACGCAAAAGAGAGTAAAAACACCCCTATTGAAGTGTTACATTTTTCCATGTAATAATTTAAACAATATTTTAGTATGTAAAAACTCGCATTTTACACAGTAAAATACACATCAATAAGGGAACGTTCACACTAGAGGACGTTCACAACATCCTTGTCGAAAACGTGTCGTTTCCTACTTATTAACTACGAGGTTGCAAGCGTGTAATTTCCTCAAGGAAACAATTCGGACTGCCTGAATCAGATTTCTGTCTCTTATACTTTATTATTTCCCGGCACATAAGCGCCTCAAAGAATACACGTCAATTCCTTGCAGGCGCAGACAGTACACACCAACAAATACTCAAGTAATGCCCTGTGAGCAACGGCAAGATATGTAATGCCCGAAGCGCAGTTAGCATACCTCCATTAGCTTAACTTTTTTAACCCTCTGTACCTGGAGTTGGAATAAAGTTAGTCCGTTTTTCCTCACTATTACTGGATCGCATCTATTTATTTTGTCAAGTAAAATCAGCCTTGTCTAAAAGGGGTCGTGGATTTTACATGGCAGTCTACAGGAAGTGTTTTATTGATGCTTTGGATCTTTATTTACCGTGCAATGCTCCCCAAAATAAGCATCTATAAACACTGTGTGAACATACGCTAACCATACTTTGTTGTCCCATTGTTACATAATTTGTAAGGATGAAAAAAGACAGACATCCCATCCAGTTCAGCCTATTGTGCTATAGTATAAGCCAAAAAAACCCAAAAATTAGAATAATCCCAAAACATAAAAATAGGTACTGCAAAACAACCATCAAAACACCAAAAACAGGGCAAAACCTAAAAAAATATATACTTTATTGAATCAAAAAACCAATACACAACACATATAAATACAAATAGCAATATGGATATAGCCTCCCATGGACGTGCACCAACAATGTCACGATCGGCAATATGCATACAAATATCCCCACCCTGAATAGATGAATAGCAATAGTAATACAAATATTAATAGCACAAAGCTGAGAATAAAAAAAATAACAATACAGACCAAGGTATGAGGCACTGGAACCCCAACGGCTTTGTCAGGGGGTGGTTTGTTTTTGGCATTTTGACTATTGTGCTATAGTGTTGATCCAGAGGAAGGCAAAACTCTCATGAGGTAGAAGTCAATTGTCCTCATTTTAGGGAAAAATTTCCTTCCTGACTTCAATCCGGCAATCAGAATAATCCCTGGATCAGCGCCTCTTCTCCAGAAATCCTGAGCACTATAACCTTGTTTTTATTATTACAACTAAAATTTATCCCAGAACCCTTCTCCAGAATCCCGTTCACTATAACTGTCTATTATTACATCTAGAAATGTCTCCAGGACCCTTCCTCAGATATCTGGTCACTATAACTTGTTATATTAATTAACATCTAAATTGTATCCAGACCCTTCCAGAATCCCGTTCGACTATAACTTGTTTATATATAATACATCTAGAAATGTATTCAGAACCCTTCTCCAGAATCCCGGTCACTATAACTTGTTTATATTATTACATCTAAAATGTATCCAGTGTTGCCGTACCGAGGCGCCCCCGCGACTACCACTTCCTCCTGCGGCGCCGCCGCAGCTCTGTCCCACCAGTCCCCGGGACAATGTCTGCCCGCTGCCGGGTGGTGTCGTGGCGGCGGGCGCACATCGCCCTCCCGGCGTGCGTACGTACCCAGCGCGCGCCTCCGTGTCCCTAGCATGACTCCCTGCTGGTGTCCGGTGCACACAGTCCCTGTACTAAGTGCGCGCGCTAAGCCGTTCTCAGTGAGATTAAAGGGCAATGGTGCCGTTAATTAGGTAATTGCCGGCACTGCCTCTATTTCACCTGGAGCGCTTCCGCCCAGCTTCCCCTGCCGGATCTTTATGCCTTGGGCTATCGAGAAAGCGTTTTCCCTATGTCTCGTCCTGATCTAACCGTGTACCGTAACCCTCGCATTCCGTCTATGACCACGAATCTCTGCCGCCTGCCCTGACCGTACTTGCCTGTCTCACGACCACGAACCATAGCGCCTACCCTGACATTCTGCCCTTGACCCCGACTACGAGCCTGCCTGAACATTTTGGCACCACGCTATACTCGGGGCTGCCATCCGCGCAAGCAAGTCAATGGTGTAACGACTTGGTATACTCCCGCCGCAGCAAGTCCATCCCGCTTGCGGCGTGATACCCTACTTTTGTGATAACCGGGACCTACTTAGATTCCGTTCCTGCGATGGGCTTACACCATCAGATGTGGTGGTCCAGTGGATCCACTTCCGGTCCGAACCGAAACAGTTAAGAACCGGCATGGGAACCCCGCCAAGGTACCGCTGCCCAGTGTGGCGGACCTCTCTCGCGTGGTTGACCCGACATTACACAGCAACAGCCCCAGCAGGGGCAAAACTGGATCAGTTTGACCGCCATGGTGCAGGCAGCTCGTCACCACACCCCGCCCGCAGCAACCACCCCCTCCTCCTGTGGCTGCTCCCGCTAGTCCGGCATTCCACTAGGCTCCGTTGGACCCAAGATCCGTTGTCGCTGCCTGCCAAAATTGACGGTGATCCCAAGCTCTGCGGGTTTTCCTCACCCAGTGCACCATGCACATGAGTTAATGGGGGACCAATTCCCGTCAGAACTGTTCACAATAGGGTGGCGGTCGGGTCAAGGCCTGTTGTGTCCGGAAGGCCCTGGGCCTCGGGCTAACACCTCTATGGTACAGAGCGATCCTGTGACTAGCGGACTGCCTGCATTCCTCGCTGAATTTTTCGCAGTGTCTTTCGAGGACCGCCCACATCTTCTCAGGAGTACTCACTCTTGAACCTACGCCAGGGTGAAACTTCAGTGCGTAGAGTACGCAGTACAGGTTTCGCACCCCTTGCAGAAGCGTTTGTTCCTGGAATGACGCGCCCTGCGCGCCCACCTTTAAGAAAGCCTTTACCAGCAGTATCAAGGACGCCCATGCCGCAAGAGATTTATGCCATCCCTTAAGCGAATAATCCACCTGGCCACTTCGCGATTAGACGGTGCGCTTCGCAGAGAGGCAAGAAGACTACCGCCAAGATCGTGTACCCTGCGCGACCCCTGCCGGCCTGCCACGCCTGGCTCCGGTGTTAACAGAGGCCTCCACTGCCGCTCTCCTCTACCATCTGAGATGAACCCCATGCAGGTGCTCAATCCACATTCTGAGCAGGAATTACCCCGTCGGCTGCACATAAAGCTATGTCTGTACTCGCGCCAGTCCGGAATCACTTTCGCAGTGAGCTGTCCGCTCGCCCCAACACGTCCGGGAAACAGCCCCACCTAGGCTTTGTAGGGGAGCATCCCTAGGTGAGAACTCTTCCTCCCCACGCCTGACAATGCCGTTGGAAGATCAGGGACTGACTCGGGTCTTGTATTCCAGACTCCTGCGTTCCTGGACTTCCGGGTCCGCCGGGAACTTTATCCACGTCCGTCCCTTGTATCGCCTTTACCAGCTTTCCTGTGGTTAGTCCTGGAGAAGCCGTTTGGTGAATCCCCGTCTTTAGGGAGCTGCTTGGAGATGCCACCCGTACAGACCAAGCCGTACCCTCTCCAAGTGGCGCCCTGCATAAGGGAGAAGATCACCCTCTACGATAGTCTCGGTCGTCCTCTGCGATTCCTGTTGTGGCTCCCTGAGCAGCACGCCATGGCCCTAATGCCTTAATTGGTAGTCAGGCGAAGTCGGCGTGGGACCTGACTCTGGAACTCTTGGTCTGGATGGCTCCTTGCCCGGTTCACTCCGTCCTATCCCAACCGTCCTCCAGGCTCTGGCCGAGTTTGCCTACGGAATACCGGGATTATGCGGACGTCTTCTCGAGAAGCAGACCGAGATCCTTCCGCCTCACATCGCCCCTATGAACTGCCCTATCGCTCTACCCTGCCGGCGCCAGTCCCTCCTAGGCAGGTTTACCCACTGTCGTACCGGAGACCCACCATGTCGACCTACTTCGGGAAAACCTGTCAGAAGTGGCTTTTATACTCAAATCCTCCTTCCCCGGCGGGGCAGGTTTTTTCTTTCGTGCCGAAGAAAGAATGGCTCTTTTCTTAACGGCCGTGTATCGACTATCGGCCTATAACAAAATCACGGTGAAAAACCCGCTATCCCTGTCCGTTGATCCACGGAACTGTTTGACCGTGGCTATCGCTGAGCAAAAAATTTTATCTCCAAGTTTGACCTGCGAGGGGGGCCTACAACCTCATCCGCATTTCGAAGAGGGGGATGAGGGAAACTGCTTTTAACACACGGGATGTGCACACTTTGAATATCTCGTCATGAGGCGCTTCGTCAGGTGCAATGCCCCAGCAGTCTTCCTAGAGTTTGTGAACGTTATCTTCCGGGATCTCCTTTACACTTGTGTCGTGGTCAACCTATGACGACAATTCTGTGGCTTCACGCCATGTGGAAACTCATCGCTCTCATGTCCGCCTGGTATTGGAGCGGTTAGCGGTGCCAACCACCTCTAAACGCAAAATTAGAGAAAATGTCTCTTCCACCAGACCAAAACACTCCCGTTCCTTTTTACCGTCATCTCGGACCGCGGTTACAGATGGATCCAGCCAAGTTGTCGGCTGTCTTGTGCATGCCCGGACGGCCGGATGGCCTACGAGCTCATACAACACACCTGGGCTTCACGAATAACTACGTCAGTTTTAATCCTGCATTATCTACCTTGGTGGGGGCACCTATCAATGCACTTACCAAGAAGAACTCCAACCCCTAGTCATTTGGCCCCCATAGGACCGAAAAGGCATTTGCTCAAACTTAAGGCAGCCTTCGCGCCTCTGCGGCCCGTCCTGACCGAACCGGATTCCGGAAACCATTCTTTCTAGGAGGTGGATGCCTCCCTCGGGGATGTAGGGTTTCTCGGAGGCTGGCGCAATTCCTTAAGCAGAAGGAACCTAAAGGCAAGATGTCACCAGTGCATTTCTTCTCCAAGACTGTCTTTCTCCCTGCGGAGAGAATTTTACAACCATCGGACCGACGAGTTGCCTGGTCTATCAAAGCGAGCCCAAGAAGAGTGGCGTTATCTCTGGAAGGCTCCACGCTAATCCACCCCATCACCATTACCCTCCACCATAAAAAAATCTTCATACCAGCCAATCGTACCAACGCCTTAATCCACATCAAGCCAGGGGTGACCCTGTGACTTATCCATGCGCCTCAATTTCCAGATACATTTTTCCGGCCAGCAGAGAATATCGTCAGGCCGATCGCTCTCCTCACCGTGTCTCCGATGTGTATGAGGTGAGGCGGGCCCGTCCCCAGCATATAATTTCCCCTGAACGCCTGAATCTCGGTGGCTCCAGTAGATCTGTGAATAGGTTCCACCAGGAAGACTTAGGACCAGTTCCTCTGCTGCTCTAGCAGTGAGTAAATTTGAAATGGGGGACACTGTTCTCATTGTGGCTGGTCAACCAGGAGCACGCAAATCCATCCTCTAAGATCTCTCGTTTTTTACTGGATGGCCATAGCTTGCTAGGAGACATCAAGGATTTCTATTGAAGAATCCTGCGTTACTTGGCTCGTAACAAACTCCTCCCACAAACCCGCGTGTTTGCTCCAGCCTCTGCCCATAACCTAGGGCCCATTGACTCATGAGGCAATGGATTTTCGTCAGATCTGCCTTTATCCCGTTGCCATGGCTGCGCCCTCTGCCCCCCAGTTTGGCCAGCCCAGTTTTTTCTCCACATCTTCCGCTACACGACTTCCGCAGCACAATTGTCTCGGATCGGAGGATCCCAATTTTGGTCGGTTCTGGGCGGGCCCTCTGCTCTCGGCTTTGCCGTGAACCGTCGTTATCTCTTCCGCCTACCACCCGCAGACGAACGGCCAGTGGAGAGAACAAGTCAGAGCCTGGGGTTATATACGACATTTCGTCTCGGGCTTTCGACAGATGACTGGCCAGCTTGCTTCTTTGAGGCGGAGTTTTCCTATAACTCCCAGGATTCGAAAAGAATCCACTGGTACCCTCGCCATTTTTCTATCGTCAATTGCCAGCACTCTCCCGCCCGTCCATTACCATTGTCTCACCATCAGAAAGTGCCGGCAGCGACACTCTTGCCCAAATATGTGTCATTTGGAAACAACGCGCCAGTCCTGCAGCATGCAATCCGCACGCATGAAGATCCAAGTGGACTAGAATAGAAGACACCTCCCCAGTGTTTTCAAACCTGGCGACAAGGTCTGGCAATCGGCCAGAGTAGTATCCGGCTGAAGAACCCCTCGAACAAATTTGGTATTGTGGGGGCCCCGGTACGTAAGGACCTTATTGAAGTACTCGCCCCATCAACCCTGGCTGCCTACAAACTCCGGCTCCCACCCACAATTGTCGGTGTCCCAAACACCTTCCATGTCTCCTTTTTGACAGCCAGTGTTCCTGAACCGTTTTTTACCAGAGGATCAAGCCTCCTATCTTCTGAAGCGGAGCTCCAACATCTTCACTTGTAAATTGAGATTCCTAGACATGAAGTCCATCAAGGGAAGGCGGTATTTCCTGATCACTTGGAAGAGGTTGCACCTGAGAAATTGTGGGAGCCGGAGGAACAAATCTTGGACCGTGAGTTCTGCAGAGATCCTCCAGCCAAGAGAAGAAGGGGAGTCTAAGAGGGGGTGGGTACTGTTGCAGACCGCGCCCGCAACTCCTCCTGCGGCGCCGCCGCACTCTGCCCCCGATCCCCGGGACTAGTGTTGCCGCTGCCCGTGTGTCGCAGCAGGGCGCACTCGCCCTCTCCGGCGCTCAGTACAGTACCCGGCCCTGCGCTTCCTGTGTCCCTGCAGTCTCCTGCTGGTCCGTCGGCGCGCGACACCCTGTGATCGAAGGCGCGCACTCGCCGGTCCGTATATTTAAAGGGGCAGTGCGCGTAATGGGATAAAATTGCCGGCACTGCCACTATTTCACCTGCACGCTTTCCCTACCGCCCGCACCTGCCGGGATCTTTAGTGCCTTTTCCTATCGAGAAATTACGTTCCTATTATGGCTCGTCCTGATCTACCGTGTACCGGTGACCCTCGCTTTCCTCAATTGACCACGAGAATCTCAGGCTCCTATGACCAGACAAGCCTGTCCACGACCACGAACCATAGCTGCCTGCCCCTGACCTTCCTGGCCTGACCCTGACACGTGCCTGCCTGACGATTTTCACTCACGCTATACTTCGCTGCCACCCCGCAAGTAAGTGCACGTCATGTAACGACCTGGTATACTCCCCGCCGCAAGCCAGTCCACTCCCCGCTTTGTTGGCGGGCTCTGAGGTGAATAACCGGGACCTACTTAGATTCCGGTCCCTGGCGTGGCTTGCACCATCGCTTGTGGTGGTCCAGTGGATCCACTTCTGCGTCCGGAACCGTAACATCCAGACCCTTCTCCAGAATCCCGATCACTATAACTTGTTCTATTATTACATCTAGAAATGCACTCGGACCCTTCTCCAAATCCCTCACAGAACCTGTGAGATTACATCTAAAATTTAGTCCAGACCCATCTCCAAAGCCCCGGTCACTACAACTTGTTATATTATTGCATCTAGAAATTTATCCAACCCTTCTCCAGAATCCTGGTCACTATAACTTTGTTATATTATTACATCTAGAAATGTATCCAGAACCCTTCTCCAGAATCCTGGTCACTTTACTTGGTTATAAATTTATTCGCATCCAGAAAATGTTATCCAGACCCTCACCAAATCTGGTCACTTAACTTTTATATCATTACGCTCTTATGAAATGTATCCAGGACCCTTCTCACAGAACCCTGATCATTATAACTGTTATATTATTTACATCTAAAATGTATCCCCAAACCCGTCACCAAATCCTGGACACTTTAACTTTTGTTATTATTATTACATCCCAAAATGCACACACCCCTTCTCCAGAATCCTGGTCCCTATAACTTGTTATTAGTAACATCTAGAAAAGTAATCCAGACCTTCTCCAGACCTGGTCCCACTATAACTAGTTATATTTAATTACATCTAGAAATGTATCCCAGACCCGTTCTCCAGAATCCTGGTCAATATAACTTGTAATATTATTTTAACGTCTAGAAATGTATCCAGACCCTTCGCCAGAATCCTGTCACTAAAACGTGTTATATTATTACATCTCGAAATGATATGCCAGACCCTTCTCCTCCAGAATCCTGTCACTTTAACTTGTAATATATATAACATCTAAAATGTATCCAGCCCATCGCCAGAATCCGGTCCACTATAACTAGGTTATATTATTACATCTAGAAATGCATCCAGACCCTTCTCCAGAATCCTGCTCCTATAACTGCTAAAGTTATTACTCAAGAAATCACTCAACGCAGACCATTCCAGAAACCTGGTCACTATAACTTGTTTTATATTATGGCTCTAGAAATGCATCCAGAACCCTTTTGAAACTCTGGGTTTATTTTTAGTGAATTTACCATGACCATATTCCTCGGCAGAGAGTTCCCCACAGTCCCTCTACCGCTCTTACAGTAAAGAATCCCATTCAATGTTTATTGTAGAAACTTTTCTTCCTCTAGACGTATGAGGTAGGCCCCCCATTGTTCTAGATACAGTCCCTGGGTAAAAATTAGATCTTGGACAACTTAATATTATTGACCTCTGGATGTATTTAAAACATATAATATAAAAATCCCCCCTGTAAGCCGGCTCTATGTCTCATAAACTAAATACCCCTAATCATTTCAAATCATTCTGGTTATTGCAGTCCACTCAGGCCCTTTTATTATATTTTATGCCTGCCTTTGTACCTGTTCAAGCTCACCAAATGGTCTTCCCTGTGCACTAGTGCCCAAAACTGTATACACACACCATGTGTGGTCTGACCAGTGACTTGAATAATGGAAGAATAATGTTCTCATCATGTGCCTCTATGCCTCTTTATTAATACAACCCAGTGATCCCTGTTTTTGCCCTTGGCCGCGCTGCCTCACACTTGCTGCAGAAACAATTAATTTATCTGTCCACCATATTCCCAGTCCTTCTCAGTCACTATTAACCAGTGCGTTGTTTTTCCGTTTAACTCATGTATCAAGTAATGGGATTTTCTCTTCCCCATGTGTCATAACGCTTTCATTTATCATGTTTAAACCTCATCTGTCTGCCACTTCTCTGCCTAATCAGTCCTCCAACGTATTCCAGATCCCTTTGTGTTAATTTACAATAACAAGCTTAGTATCATTCTGCAAACATTCATATTCTACTGTGCAATCCATGTGTAAGATCATTAACGAAAATATTAAAGAGAATAGTGCCCAATAGTGTGTGCCCAATACCCCTGTGGTCCCACTAAGGTAGTAATAGGGATCCAGTCTGAGATAAGTAACCATCAATCACCGACCCGATAGGTTTTCAATCATGAGCCAGTATAACTTACCCACTTGAACACTTTTCCCCCCATCCAGCATTCTTATTTGACTTTACCCAACCTATCTTATGTGGCACTGAATCAAATGATTTAGAAAAATCTAGATATATTGTGTTCAATAGGAATATGCATATAAACATATGTATATATGTAGGCAAGTATTTTTAACAATGCAGATTAAAAATCTGCATCAAGTAAAGAAATGTATGCATGTATGTAGGTAGGTGTAATGTAAGCCAACATGCTGTCAATAGAAAAAAGATTTCTTTACTATGGACAAAAGCAGAAAATTCACAATCAAAGGATTTTTCAATTGCGATACACACCATACTGTCTATGACATACAGTGTCACATCTGTGACATTTTATATATGAGTAATACCACTAGAAAAATTAAATAAGACTTGCCGGTCATCAAATCAAGATGGACAGAGCACACAGAGCCCTCAAGCCGAAAGATTCTAGAGGAAACCCCCGCGATGTTATTTGCTGTATCCAGGATTACACATGAAAAGAACGGATAATGGCTAAAGCTAGGAACTTGAAGTCCATTGCATATCAGGGGGCAGAGCTCCAATTCTATCCTGACCTCTCATGGATCACATTACAGAAAAGACGTTGTCTAAGGCCTCTGCTACAACTCTTAAAGGATCGCAAAATATTATATCGCTGGGGATATCCCTTTTCACTTATGGCTTCAGTCAAGGGAAAGACATCGGTTCTCCACTTCCACTCGGATTTATCTGCCTTCTGCTCGACTCTAGAGATCCCGCAACCGGACATTCCAGATTGGGAACTGGAGGACTCTGCCCAACCTCTCCCACCTGTATGGCAGAAGGTGACACGTAAAAGGCAAAGCAATGTGTCCCCTCGCTCCTCCCCCCCGGGTGGACGGATGGGTCCTCCGGATTGACTCTTTTGGTAGCGCATTAGTATTTTCCTCGCCAGGGTTTTTCTTCAATTGATATTTTACGAGTGGGAGAGTTCCCTCTCGTTTTTGCAGCCTCACATTTATGTTTGCTACAACCTTCCTTTTTTTTTTTTTCTCTTCCTCTTTCTCTTTCTTCATTCCCTCTTCCCTTTTCTTCCCTCCCTACCCCTTCCTCATCCTCTCCCCCTCCCCACCCCCTTTTCTTTTTTTTCTTTTTTTTCTTTCTTTCTTTCTCTCGCTCTCTCTCATATATCTAGTATATCTATCAACGGAGTCACTGGACTGGGGAGTCTGATTGGAAAGGCCGTCTCCTCCTCCGTTTCCTTTTTGAGGGGTTTTCAGATTTGTGTTCCCTCCTAGTTTTTTCCTTTTGGGAGGTGCCACTACTAATTTGTTCTGTATCTATTGAACTTCACTGACTTCCTCAGTGTAAACACGACATCTGACCCCCTCTCTGGATCTTGAGTTTATCTTAGGATCTGGTGATGTTTTTGAGCATCTTTTTTCTGTTGTTGATTGTTTGTGTTAGTCTTGTCTGCTTGTCTTCCCCTCCCTTTTGTATCATGTAGATCCCCTTACGAATCTGATGTTCTTAATTTATGTAAACTGGCCTATACTTTTTGATCTTCCTTGGATAATAGGTTCTCGCTGCTTTTGTTCCCTTCCTCATGGCTAAGTTAATATCCATAAATGCTAAGGGTCTTAACTCTCCTGTTAAGAGGCGTCTCTTGTTCACAGAATTGAAATCGCACAAGGCTGAAGTAGCTTTTATCCAGGAGACTCATTTTAATCAAGAGGGTAACTTTTCTTTCATGAAACGTCTCTATCCACAGGCGTATCTGGCCTCCCAAACGCGGAAAAAGGCAGGAGTAGCCATTTTACTCTCTAATACATGCCCTATTCAAGTTTCTCATTCTATACTAGATCCAGGGGGGGCGGTTTATTATTCTTCAGGGTCTTTTCCAAAACACCCCCATAGTGTTATGTAATATTTATGCTCCCAATCAATCGCAACTTAGATTTTGAAACGGGTTTTACACAAAGTGATAAAACTCATGCCTGCTATGTTGATTATTGGTGGAGACTTTAATATAGCCTTTTCCACCGCTATGGACAGGTGTTACACTCGCCCTGTAACGGCCTCCTCTGCCCAATGTGCATTATCACAAGGTTTCCGCAAACTTATTAGACAGTTTCCCCTTTTTGACTTCTGGCGAGTGGCCCACCCAGGTGATTTGTCTTACACCTTTTACTCGGCAGTTCACCACTCGCTATCACGAATTGACTATTTTTTTTGGCAATGTTCCGGCCTTGAGGCTTTTAGGGCGGCTTGGAAATTGGTGCTATCACATGGTGGGAAAACCATGCGCCAATAATTTTCCCAGTTGACTAAAGACCATAATTCTGTTTTCGTAGGTGTCTTTTGGAGGTGAATGGGGAGCATTATTAAAAAACCCCCGGGATCGGGTTAAAATAAAGAAAATTTTTGTAAAACATTTCACAGAAAAACGTGGGTATTTTTCGACCCCTAAAAATTTTAGGGGAAAGCCCATAAGGCAGTATTAGGGGTTTCAGTGTTTTCTTTTTGGGTTTCTCACAATTAAAGGAAAAAAACTCCCCCTTTCTGTCCGGGAAAGAATTTCCTGGCAAAGCTTAGTTTTTTGGAAAACGGGCCTTGCGGGAGAACCCTAATGGGAAAGTTTTAGGTCATTTTTAAAAGTTTAAAAAATTTTAGTTTAAAACCCCTTGCTTTTAAAACACTCTGAAAAGTTTTTTGCTCTATACAAAACCCAACTTTACTAAGGACAGGGGAAAAAGTGCATTCCTTTACGGCATCGCTAAACTACGGGGGGAAAAAAAAGAGCCCCGGGCGTTTTCCATGCTCCCCAGAGGGTTTGGGGTAGGGGATCCTTTCCCGGGGAACCTCATAGCTCAGATTTTTAAAGGAAAAATTTTGCTTCTTTTAAATTCCCCCCCGGGACTACTTAAAAAAACAGCCCCAAAAAGGAAAAAACCGGGCTTTTTGATCATTTTTCAAAACGTCTTGTTTTTTAACCGACCCCTGCCCCCGCAGATGGGGGTCTCTTCCCCTTAATGACCCAATTTTCCAGGGGAAAGAAACGAAAAGATTTTTTTAAAACCCCTTCCCCCAAAGGCAAAGCCCCAGGGTGGGGAAGGAAACTCAGTTTTTTTAACAAATCAAATATTTTATTCCTAATTAGGGGAAACACTGGTGCTTTAAAATAATCCCCTTCTTAAAGGGATTTAAATTCCTGACACTATTTTTCTTTCTTTTATTACTTTGATTCTAAGCCGGGGTAAAGCCCCCTGGATCCGGCGAGTTTTAGACCTATCGCTCTGCTGAATGAGATTTAAATTTTTTAAAAAGATCCTAGAAAACGGGTTAGATTATATTTCCCAGATATTCACACAGATCAGAGGCTTTGTGTCTGTAGGCGGGGGCGGATAATTCCCAGACGGGCTTTGCCTAGTTGAGGTGGTGAATCGCCGTAACGAGCGGCCTTTTTTTGAGCTTTGATGCCGAGAAGGGTTTTTTACCCGCCTCATGGTCATTCATGTTTATGTTCTTCGTGGTTCGGTATTGAGGTCCCTTTCTTACCGCAATACGGGGGTTATATCAGACCTCTGTACTATTTTTCCCTTCCCCATGGGTCTTCCCCCCGATTTAAAAAATTTTTTAATGGATAGGGCAGGGGTGCCCCCTCTCCTTTCTGTTTGTATTGAGCATTGAACCACTGGCTGCGGCCATCCGGCTGAACCCAAACATCAAAGGAATTGAAATTCAAAACAGAACATTTAAAATTTCCTTATATGGAGATGATATCTTATTATCCATGACCTCTCCTCGTGTCTCCTTGCCCAACCTGCACTTACTTCTTAAGGAGTTTGGGATGCTGTCTGGGTATAAGGTTAATTCCACTAAGACAGAAGCCTTACCGATCAATTTTGAGTCAACCCAGCTACAATTGTTACGAACTAACTTTCCATATCATTGGAAAGAGGACACCTTAGCTTATTTAGGGGTGAATATAACTCAATCATCTCAAACCCTGTACAAACATAATTACCCAGCCCTTTTTACTAACATTAAGAGTCTACTACGCCAATGGCACCGCCTTTCCTTGTCCTGGTTTGGACGGATTGCTGCTATCAAGATGGCAATTTTGCCTAAATTGCTTTATTTTTTTGAGACCCTCCCAATTCCTGTACCACTCTCAGATCTTAAAGCTCTTCAATCTTCTATTTTTCAATATACACTCACCGGCCACTTTATTAGGTACACCATGCTAGTAACGGGTTGGACCCCCTTTTGCCTTCAGAACTGCCTCAATTCTTCGTGGCCATAGATTCAACAAGGTGTTTGCAACGATGTCAATTGGTACCAAGGGGCCCCAAAAAGGGGCCCAAGAAAATATTCCCCAACACCCATGAAAAACCACCACCACCAGCCTGAACCGTTGATACAAGGCAGGATGGATCCTTGCTTTCATGTTGTTGACGCCAAATTTTGACCTACCATCCAAATGTCGCAAACAGAAATCGGATCATAGACCAGGCAACGTTTTTCCAATCTTCTACTGTCCAATTTTTGTGAGCTTGGGAAATTGGAGCCTCAGTTTCCTGTTCTTAGCTGAAAGGAGTGGCACCGGTGTGGTCTTCTGCTGCTGTAGCCCATCTGCCTCAAAGTTCGCCGTACTGTGCGTTCAGAGTTGCTCTTCTGCCTACCTTGGTTGTAACGGGTGGCTATTTGAGTCACTGCTGCCTTTTTATCAGCTCGAACCAGTTTTGCCCATTCTCCTTTGACCTCTGGCTTTCAACAAGGCATTTCCCCCAAGGACTGCCGCTACTGGATGTTTTTTCTTTTTCGGACCATTCTTGTAAACCCTAGAGATGGTTGTGCGTGAAAATCCAGGAGATCAGCGTTTCTGAAATACTCAGACCAGCCCTTCTGGCACCAACAACCATGCCACGTTCAAAGGCACTCAAATCACCTTTCTTCCCCATATGATGCTCGGTTTGAACTGCAGGAGATTGTCTTGCCCAATGTCTACATGCCTAAATGCACTTGAGTTGCCGCCATGTGATTGGCTGATTAGAAATTAAGTGTTAACGAGCAGTTGGACAGGTGTACCTAATAAAGTGGCCGGTGAGTGTATATGGGCATATAAGCGCCATAGAGTTCATAAGAATGTAATGCTTGCCAGTAAGAAAAATGGAGGCCTCACTGTGCCGGACCTGGTTAAATACTATATGGGCCACCCAATTGCGAAGGGTGCCAGCTTGGTCCTCACTTCTGGCTTATAGTAGATGGGCAGAGATTGAAAAGCTTTGGATTGCTCCTTATCATCCCAATTTGCTACTGTGGGGCACATCTTCCTGTGGACTTGAGACGCCTCTGTTGGGTCCGATGACCTTGTTGCGAATTATATGGAAGCTGTGTGCGCGGAGGTTTTTACTTAGCACAGACCAATCTCTTATGACATCATTTCTATTTCAACCACTCTTGCCTGCTAGTGTAGTGGGATTGAATATGAAACCCTGGTTCGACAAGAGACTATTTAGAGTAGCGGATATAGTGGATGGAAAAACGAGGAAGGTACTTCCATTCGAGACTTTGAGGTCTGATTTCGGTTTACCTTCTACATTTTCTAAATCACTTTATTCACCACACCTTAAAAGTCACGAGAGCCTCTGATCCAACCCCCTTTGAAAGGCTGTGTCGTTCCAACGCGTCTACCAGATGGCTTATATCGAGCATATATTCTATGTTACTTGATCCCAATCCCGACTCTCGCCCCCAGCACAGGTATATGACCCAGTGGGAGTCCTATATGGGTGAGCCTCTCTCATTGTCAGATTGGCGTCTTGTATGGAAATTTGCACATAAGACTTCAGTCTGCTCTACTACGAAGGAGAATCAGTATAAAATTCTTTATTTTTGGTATCATACTCCCTCCTTCATGCTTTCAACCCTGCTGTTCCTGATCTGTGCTGGAGGTGTCAGAGAACAGGGGGCACATTGTTTCACATTTTTTGGGATTGTGTTATGATATATCCTTTCTGGTGTGAGGTGAGGAACTTAGTTAACGATATCATGGGTGTGAAACTTGTTATGCATCCAAAGGTGTTTCTATTAAACCTTATTACTCACCGCCTAGCCTCATCCACTAAACAGTTACTGTTACATATACTCACAGCAGCCAGGTGTCTGGTGGCTGTTCGCTGGAAAAAGACGACACCGCCTACTAGAACAGATGTACTGGATCGCTTAAGGGAGATAAGGAGGATGGAGTATCTCACAGCTTTGCTCAATAATAAAGTGGACTCCTTCACTGCGATCTGGTCTTTATGGGACTACTATCTTATCGGCATCGAGGCCTAATCGCATTGATTACCCTGTTGCTGTAATGTAATCTGGAACATTTAGACTATTTTTCCTTTTGCCCTCTTGTTTCTGTCTATGTCTTGTTTTTCTTGTATTAATGCTCTAATATGTTGTTAACATTAGATGTTAATATTTTTCTCTACTGCATTATCGGACGTCTACGGCAAATTGCTATGTCTTTATGGAGATATCTATGTTAAACCTGTAGACAAGTTTTTATATGGTTATTACCTGACTGTTTATTTTGAAAACTTTGAATAAAAATACAGTTATATATAAAAAAAATAATAATAATTGTCAAATACAGCGGATATGAAACGTGACAACACATCGGATGCAGCCAAACATTTCATATCAAAACACTTGCAACACTTCTCTTTTTTGTATTTAAGCAAATAATAAACCAGTAAGAGTGAGTGGTTGGAAAAGGGAAATTCTTATGGGAGAGGCATTTTGGGTCCTAACTCTAAATATGAGATTTCCTACTGGGATGAACTTTTGCAATGATCTTCTTAGTGTGTATTAGCACCTCCCTTTGATACTGTTTGTCTGTATTCTTATGTGCAGTGATTAAAATATACATCTGTGTTTGCCTGTATTAGTATGGGCGTGTGTATTTGCTGTCCATGCATAAGTAGTGAATTTAATATATATTTATGACACAAGCATCTATAGCTCCAGTATCTCTACAATAAGCAAATAGCTTCCTTTTTTGGTCATTTTATATGAGTTAGTGCTAGGTAAGCATTTTCCCTCTCATTGGTGCACTGATACTATAATAGGTTTGGGGTGTTTTCATTGCAATGCTATGATCTAGGGCCGAGCTCTGGTCTGAAATGTTTAAGCTTCACGCTAGTTTTCATTCTTAAGGATTTTTTTTAATGAAGCGATGAAGTTTGTCTACATTTATGGAAGATGCACTCAAGCTTTTTTTGTGGATTATAATTCAACTGCAAAGGCAACAGCTTTTTGAGCACTCTCCAGTATGTACTGAACCCAGGATGCCAAATCAGATTCGGGAGAGGTAAGTACCAAGGCCTATACCAGGTCTTATTTACTTTTGCTTTATAGGTGTTAAAAAATGTAGTACAAAAGTGAGTACACCCGTCACAGTTTTTGTAAATATCGTATCATATCTTTTCATAAGGCAAAACTGAAGATATGATACTTTGATACAATGTAAAGTAGTCAGTGTACAGCTTGTATAACAGGGTAAAATTACTGGAACCTCAAAAAAAACCCAAACAAAATCACCCATGTCAAAAACGGGGGGGCAAAAAGTGAGTAAAACCCCCAAGTGAAAATTCCAAAAATTGTGCCCTGCTGTGTCATGTACTCGTTAGTTTTTACAAAGGTTTCCCGGTGGGGAGCAGGTGTTTTTAAAGGGTTTTTTTGGGCCACGTACCCAAAATTTCCACCCTGTATCCGTTTTTCGGGCCCTGTGTGCTCAAAAGGGGGGCGTGCGTGATTTTTTTGAATTTTATATCATATGCCCCGCAGGATGACATCCCCGGGCCCTTTCCTCTTTTTTTTGTCAAAGAAAGGTTTTTTTTAGGGGAAGAGTTGTAGTAGTAAAATGTATCTTAAAAGGAAAATTTTTTGCCTCAAATACGGGGCCCCTGGGTTTCAAATCCCTGAAGGAACCAAAAACGTTTTTTTTTTGTTCAATCCCATACCTAATTGGGGGCCCCCCCCCCTTTTTTTTTAAAATTTTATTTCCCGGGTTTTTTAAATTAAGTACTAAGGACAGAGGACGGGAGTAAAATTTGACGGCCCTGCGGTTTGAACCTCAGTAGTGCCTGAGAGGAGGGGTTTGATGTCGGAGCATTTTCCCGGGGAAAAAAGGAAAGTTCTTCCCCCTTTGGTCGATACCCCCTGGAGACAGTGAAAAACAATGGATCACAAAAGGGGAGCAGCTAAAAAAAAATGATGTTTTTTTAATAATGATGAATTGTAAAAAATTTTTAAAATTTTTTAATTTGCAAGTTTTCCCATGTAAAATTTTAATTCAGGCAAAACCCATGAAAATTTATGGTGTTTTGGTTCTCACACTCTTTCATAAAAGGCACCTTTTGGGCCCCAAAAACCTCTCTGAGGATCAAACACAGAATTTTTGCTCAATTTAATAGGCCCTACCCTAAAAGAAGTTTTTCCCAAACCCAAAAAATGGGGCGGCACCGGGGGCCCTTTGGACGGGTGCCTTACAACGTTTAACAACACGGGTTTCCACCAAAGGGCCTTGCCATGGTAAACCAAAGAAGTTGAGTCCCACGTGCTAAACCGTCATTCCAAGTTTGGTCTTTTCAAAATGGGATGTTGATTTTTTTCCAGCATTGCTGCAGAGTTTAAAAAGGGTTGGGGGTGGAGGGGTCAGCCTGTGACCCTTTAAAGCCCATATCCCCCATTTGGTTAAATTTAATCGGCTTGACTGTCTTTCCAAAGAACCCTTAAAGATGAGGCACAACAAAGCCTGCAACAGTTTGTAAAGACAAGAAACTAAAGACATAGTTTAAAGGGGAAACATGAAAAAAAAAAGAAATAAAACCACTCACTCCCCCTTGTGCAGGATCTCCAGCTGTAGCAATTTAAAAGGGAAAAATTTAATCCGCCCCAAAATTTTTCCTTTTTATTTATAAAAAGTGTTTTAAATTTACCCAAAAATGAGTAAAACCCAAGAAATGGGAAAACATATAAGCAGGATTTGAAACTGCAAAACCTTTTTAAATTTCCTGTCTTAGGGATTTTCCTTTTTCTCTGGATTTTTTTCTTTTTGGGGTTAAAAAAAGCATTTTTGGATACTTTTAAAAGGGAAACCTTGTTCCCAGCCCTATTTTCCCCTTTAAAATTTTTAACCTGGAACTATGTCTGGGGTTTTAAAGCGGGAGGGACTGGGTATTCTGGTCCCCTTGGCTTTTTAAGGACTTATACACCCAAAACAATAAAAAATTCAGCCCCCTTCCCGCCCCCTTTACCTCCCTGGATGGGGGTTTTTAATGGGGGGGGCGCATAA
The DNA here is from genome assembly GCA_025379985.1 of Phyllomedusa bahiana. Classification (NCBI taxonomy): domain Eukaryota; kingdom Metazoa; phylum Chordata; class Amphibia; order Anura; family Hylidae; genus Phyllomedusa; species Phyllomedusa bahiana. Next base: position 132,045 of record JAODAL010001090.1, on the reverse strand, counting down.
ATGCGGCCGGCGTGGGGAGTACATTTCATTCGGGGGAACTAGGGAATGCCAACATGAAACTGTGACTTAAAAGGGCAGAACCTGTTCCCCCCCCTTCTGGGCCGCGGGCCCGGTTTTAAACAGAATAAGGGACCCCAAACACATTTCCAAAGTAAACCATTTGCCTTGCTAAAAAAAATGGGGGAAAGGGGTTGGCTGGACGGGCCAAAGCATTTTTTCCAGCCCTTTAAACCCCCTTTTGGGAGCTTTTTGGGGGGTTATCCTAAAAAGGAAGGGGGGAGGGGGCAAGGCCTTTTAAAATCCACCAGCCCCCCGTCATGGAGGAGGGAAGAGGATTCCCAGGTGGCTGCAACATGTTGAAGCTCTAGTGACCTCCATTGCACCATAGAATTTAGGCAGTGCTGGAAAATAATGATGGCCATACAAAATATTGACACTTTGGGCACAATTTGTCTATATTCCCTTAGGGGTGTACTCACTTTTGTTGCCAGTGGTTTAGACATTGATGGCTGTGTGTTGAATTATTTTGAGGGCACACCAAGTTTGCAGTGTTATACAAGCTGTACACTGACTACTTTATATTGTATCAAAGTGTCATATCTTCAGCATTGTCCTATGACCAGATATCATACAATATTTACCAAAATGTGAGGGGTGTATTCACTTTTGTGAAATACTGTATATGCTTGATGGAGCCAGGATGCAGTTAAGCCACATTAGATAAGGCAAAGCTGCATCCTAACATGCACAAAAATCCACATCAAGAATAACATAAAATACACAGCGGAAAGCCAAGCATGTCCCCATCAGTGTATTACACAGCATATTCTTCCATCAAAGAACTATGCTGCCGGACACTGGCCTAAGGATGGAATTAAGGTAGGTGTCCATCCACATAGGGTTTATATTCTCTGAATACTAATTAATCTTAGTCAAAAAACAAAGGGCCACATGTATGAACCTGTTTAGGTCTTAACATCATGTCTGAAGAAAGGAGCTAGTTCTCTCGAAAGCTCACCATCAAATATACTCAGTTAGCCTCTAAAAGGTAAACGCCTTTATTTCTTCACTTTCTACTACTTTTTTATGGGGTAACACGGTACAACATTATACTACTACCTGTTTAGGTCTAAAACTCACTCTTTTGCTCATAAGTTACTATGGGCAAAAAAGTTAGTTTTAGACCTAAACAGGTTCATACATATGGCCCAAAAATCCTACTTTCGATCTCTATGATACCACTTGACTGTGTGGATATGTATATTTTAACCCCTTCCTGACCAGCAGTAACTTTTCTTTTGAGGGATAAGGCCTGGTTCATGTCTGCATGGAGGTTACGCTCAGAATCTCCATCTCAGAGGTGGTGCTGGTTCCAGTGCGTGACGAATACCAACGGTGCCAGGATTCCATTATGGGGCGCTATTTTTTTCATGTTATTTTGGACAGAATCTGCAGTGGAGTGCAATCTCTTTATGTGCTAAACACTATGCTACTGATGCAAGCACAATGTACATAACTTTATTACTTAAGCAATCGCTACCTACATTGTGCAATAGGCTCGTGATGTTATCATGGTGTATGCAATTTTACTTCCTCCATCAATTAAAAAATCATTCTTGGTGTTATGTTGATTTAATCTTTAAAGGGGTATTCCCACCACATTGATTTAGCTTACACATGTAGACAAAGGAAAGTAAAGACTATTACCATATACAGCTGTGGAAAAAATTAAGAGACCACTGCAAAATTTTCAGTTTCTCTGATTTTTCTCTTCAGTGGTATTATTGAGAAAAATGTCCATTGTTATTTTATTATATAAACTACTGACAGCATGTCTCCGAAATTCAAAGCAAAATATTTTGTATTTATTTGCAGTAAATGAGAAATCTTCAAAATAACAAAAAGGCGCAGCGCTGTCGCCTCAAATAAGCAAAAAAAACAAGTTCTATTTCTTTGAAACAATAAGTTAATGTCGGTAATTTCAGAAATCAATATTTTGGGGGAATAAACCTGATTTTTTTCATTCAAAATTCCCTTTTTGGCCCATTTAGACTTGTTTTGCCATCCCCGCTTGTCCTATTGAAGAGGTTTTTGAAGCACAGCGTGTTTTTTTTTACTTTCCTTCATTAAATAGGTTTGGTTTAGGGGATCCCAATCAAAGCACATTCGTGAAAGGGTGGACTTTGGGTTTGGATTTAACTGCATGGAAGGGAATGCCGTCGACAGTAGAGATTGTTTTTTTAGAAATAATGTGCAGTGGTTCTTTATTTTTTCCGAGCTGTATTTGCTGTTTTGATTTTGCTTTATTTCGAGTTTTTTGGGGTTCTTTAGTCTGTTGTTTATAGTAGGGGTTTCCAGGTTACGCACCTCTTGTCCCGCGCCGGCCGGATGGGGAATTTTCCCCGTTGTGTCTCATCGTGAAAGAAGTTGTTTACTTTTTTACTACAAACGAACTAAATTTTGCCTGCTGTTAAAACTCCCCATCTTTAATTCCCTTTAAAGGTAGTGGTACGAGTGAAATGTCGTCAATTGGGGGGTTTTTTAAAGGGGTTGTCTCATATTAGTATCACACCTTTTTCCCCTTTCGTTTGCCCCCTTTTTCGGGGGTTTTATGGAAATGGTAGTAGGGCCAGGGGGTTTTAAGCTAAAGAACCGTGCTGGCAGCCATAGGAGGATCAAAAGGTCTGTAGCTATAGCGACCTGAGGAGTGATGCAGTCCATAAGAGGGATATTGGAATGGTGGACAGTTAAGGGAAATATTGCAAAGTCTTTTGTTTTTGCAAGATCTTTTAAAATAAAAGAAATCCCCTTTTAGTGAGACAACTCCTTTTAGGGGCTCTGTGAAAAACCTGATGGGAGAACTCCATTTTTTTTTAAACGTATTTTGTGTATGTTCTTGGCCAAAATTTCCGTATATATCGAGTTAAGCCGACCCGGTATAAGCCGCCCGAGTATAAACGAGGAACCTACTTTTGCCCCAAAAAAAAGGGACAGTTTTTGATCGAGTATAAGCCCGGGGGAAAATGCAGGGTACTGGTAAATTAAAAAAAAAAAATGGATACAATAAAATTTTTATAGGCAGTTTAATGTCCCCATAGGCAGATATTGTTTAATGGAGGTATAGGCGTTTAATGTCCCCACAGGCAGTTATGGAGGGATATGTCCCCCCGGCGTTATAGGCAGGTATATGTTCTAATAGGTTGGGGATAGGCGGTTAGGCTGGGTTAGGCTGATACCCGGTGGGATAGGTAGGGTATAGGTAGGTATGGCTAGTATGGCGTGTATAGGTAGGTTTTAGGCAAATATGGTAGTTAGGCTGGTTTAGGCTGGGTATAGGTGGTATAGGCGGTATAGGCGGGTTTGGCAGGTATAGGCTGGTAATAGGTGGTTAGTTGGTATAGGCAGGTATGTCTGGAATAGCGGTAATGGGAGGTTAGTTGGTTAGGCAGGTAAAACTGGTTTTAGGCAGGTTAGTTGGATTAGGAGGTAATAGGAGGTATAGTTGGTTAGGCTGGGATAGGAGGGTTTGGCAGGTAAGGCTGGTATAGGCAGGGAAAGGAGGTATAGGATGGTTAGGCGGTTAGGCAGATTAAAAAACAAACACTTACCTGACTCCCTCGCCGCTCTGCCTCCTTGCTGCTCCGGCTCCCCGCGCGCTCTGTCTTCTCGGCACAGGCGGGTGATGTCATCAGGCCGCGCACGCAGCTTGATGACACACGCTGCCTGTACCAGAAACTCCGGGGGCGCGAGTTGCTGCGGCCATCCGGAGTCCATGCGGCGCATGGAAGCACTCGCTCTCTGCCCCGCAGTGGTATTTCCCCCCTATGCGCTCCCGGAGGAGTGCATATAGGGGAAGAGATCGCTGACAGCGACAGGCCACGGCAGTGCCCGTCGCTGTCAGCTGTACTCGGCCTTCAGTTATATGCGCTCCCTGAGGAGTCGCATATAGCTGAGGCGTCCCTGCCGGCGCACGGGCCGACAGTGACTCGAGTATAAGCCGAGGTGGAGTTTTTCAGCTCATTTTTGGGCTGAAAAACTCGGCTTATACTCGAGTATATACGGTATCTTGTGAACTACATAGATAGATAAAATATAAATAACCTACATTTAAAGGGATTTTCTCACTACAAAGATTAGCCTCCAACATGTAGGGACAGTTAAATGAACTACCGGGGTAGCAGACGTAGCAACTGCCCCGGGGCCCATGCACTTAGGGGGCCCGGACCCCAGGGTAGCTGCTGCCACGTCTGCTACCCTGGTAGTTCGGCTCCTGTGGAGCTGCGGGGCCCAGCGCTTCCTACCTCTGAACGCCCGGGCCCTCCGGCCCAAGCGCTCAAAGGCAGGACTGGCCAGTATTAGCAGAGCAGAGCGGCTCCGCTCTGCTAATCAGCCTGCGCCGGCCCACGGTGCTGACGTGGGCTGCGCAATGACATCACATCATTGCACAGACTGCCTGGCCGGCTGCGCGGTCACATAGAGGGAGCGAGAGACAGGTGAGTAAGTGATTTATTTTTTTAATATTAATGAAGCCCCCTACCTGCCTCTATATTGGCCCCTATAGCCCTGCCTGCCTCTATATTGGCCCCTATAGCCCTGCATTGCCTCTATACTGCCCCCTATATGCCCATGCCTGCCGCCATATATATTGGCCCCTATAGCCCTGCCTGCCTCTATATTGGCCCCTATCGCCCTGCCTGCCACTATATTGGCCCCTATAGCCCTGCCTGCTTATATCTAGCCCCTATAGCCCTGCCTGCTTATATCTAGCCCCTATAGCCCTGCCTGCATATATATAGACCCTATAGCCCCGCCTGCCTAGATATAGCCCCTATAGCCCTGCCTGCCTATATATAGCCCCTATAGCCCTGCCTGCCAATATAAAGCCCCTATAGCCTCCCAAAGCTCCGCTGCCTATATATAGCTCTTAGCCTCAAAACCCTGCCTGCCTATCTATAGATCCCAAAGCCCTGCTGCCTATATGGGCCCTATAGCCTACCCTATGCCCTGCCTGACCTTAATTGCCCCTTACCTCGCCCTGCCTGGGCCCCTATAGCCTACCCTAAGCCTTGTCTGCCTCTTGGGCCCTATAGCTACCTATGCCCTGCCTACTGTAGGGGCCCCTGTAGCTACCCTAGCCCTGATGCTTACATATATAGCTATGTACCTACTTGCCTTCCTACCTAAATGGCCCCTATACCCTGCCTGCCTATCTATATGGGGCCCTATAGCTACCTAAAAGCTGCCTATCTATATGGGGCCCTATAGCTACCTTAACACTGCTTGACTGCCTATATGGGGCCCTATAGCTACCTAAACCATGCGTGCCTATATGGGGACCCTTTTGCCTACCTAATCCTTGCCTATCTAAACCCTGCCTAAATGGACCCCTTATAGCCAGGGGGCAGGGGGTGAGGTGCTGGAAAAGTGAGGATTCTAAGATATTTGTGTCTAAAACTCCAGGGACAAGTGGTCGGGAGAAGTCGTCATGTCGGTCTGGACAGATGCAGAACAAAAGGGAAAGTCAACGACTCGTCAGAGAAACGTCACCTGTGAGTCACAAGATGTAACTACACTGTAATCACTTATGTCTACAGAGCCTGTGTACACTGGTGTCTACCACTATATGGTCACTGTATGGTGGTAATATACAGTCTACAGAGCCTGTGTACACTGGTGTCTACCACTATATGGTTACTATATGGGGGTAATATACAGTCTGTAGAGCACCTGTGTACACCAGTATTTACCATTATATGGTCCCTATATGGCGGTACTATTGGTCTTTGTGTACTGATCAGTAATCGTGTAGGGGTCTTATTCAGTCACTTTGTGGTGGTAATGTGTGGTCATGTTCTGGCGGTATAATCCGGTCCATATGTAGTAGCGTTATTGGTAATGTTCGTCTGGGTATAGTGGATTTGTTTGGAAGCAGTATGACAGTGAGACGTATGGTGAGGATTTGCCCCTTGTATTATCTACATTATCTAACTGCATGTCCTGGTAAATGTTCGTGGCCGGGGAGGGGGGGGAGGGGTCCATCCAAAAGTTTGCTTTGGGGCCCAGGCTAGTTACGCCCCTTAAAGGGGTTTTGCCACGATGTAATGTTGACGTGGGATCCTCCAAAATGGGTTTTTAATCACTTTTCTAAATATATTTGATTACAAAAATTGCAGCCTGAGAGAGCTACAGGCTGCCTTACCTGCCCTTAGTTACTTAAAAGCTTCTATTAGATACGACCTGACAAGAGCTGCTGGCCGGGCTTGCGCAGAGAAAGCTTCTTATCTGATGAGACTGAGCTGCAGAAGCTTTCAAGGCACCGGGTAGAAATATGTTGTCTTTTGTATACAGAATCCACTAGCTGTAGTGTGATTATCTGAGTAGATCCCTGTTTTATCTGATGACAGAGAACATGAAGCAGCTTTCAAGCTGCTGTGGAGAAAAGGTGTTGTCTTTTGTATACAGAATCCACAAGTTGTAGTTTGATTATTTCAGTGAACATTTCACATGATCCCTTATGCATGGCTCTGTGCTTTGGCTGCGTCTCTTTCTCTCTCAGCTCCATGGCTTGTTCACATTAGCTTCTTAGCAGATAAGGCATCTCCTGGCAAAACCCCTTTAATACAGCCTTAACTTCAGGCACAAAGTATAAAACGTAACCTGCTTGGCTGCGCTCTATCTGAACACAAAGATAGTTCTAACTATGCCAGGGACACACTAAGTGACCCTGGGCGAGCTGCAGACATAAATAACACGTGTTACTCATACCATGGCTAAAGCAATACACCAGCAGCCATCACAGGCCTGCAGACCCAGGCTTTTTAGAGCCTGAGACCAGCTTTACCTGGTGCGTGGGAGTGGCCACCCACCCTTCACTTTGACCACTCCAGGAAAAGCCGACCCAGACAAAGTGGCCTGGAACCGCTTATACCAGAGTTTCACAACTCCAGTCCTCAGGACCCACCAGCAGGTCATGTTTTCAGGATCTCCTCCAGAATGCACTGACAATAACTCTATCAGCTGTGCAATACTGAGGAAATCCTGAACACTTGACCTGTTGGTGGGTCGTGAGGACTGGAGTTGAGAAACACTGGCTTATACTAAACCTGTCAGTAACATAGTTTTACTGACACACAAGAACTGTCGGCTTTCCTTCACCGAGCCCAGGCCTCTCGGTGACACGCATCGGTCCATATACTGCCTAAGGCCACGTAGGAAAGTATTCTATGGGAAATATACCTTCCCTTAACCACTCTGCCTGTCACTGTCTCACAATATATATATATTTATGATGTATCGTGAGTATATATAATGTACACATGTCATACATATATATTAACACCTTAGCATGTCATGTGCCAGTTTGTAATCAAAATACTGCCACCATGTGTCAAAATTAATAATAGTAGTAAATCTACTGAAAATCAAGGAAGTTAGATCATAGTGTTTGAATTATGGTTCAACAAAAAAATCTAAAGAAAAATACTAATGAAACTGGCTTGGACAAAAATGATGGTATCGCTAGAGAAGATTAAAAATCCTTTGAACTTTCAAAAAAAAATTTTTGACACTTTAAAACCTTTTTTTTTTTTTTTTACTTTAACTTTGAGTCCTCCTATGGTATTTCACCACTAGGGGGAGCGATCGTTTATACAGCCTAACAAAGTACAAAGATGGTGGTTTTACTACTTCCTGCTTGGGGGTAGGAAGTAGTAAAACAGAAAACATGGCGGCGATGGTAGCCTTCACAAGGTTTCCAGCTACCATGTTAACCGATCAGGAGCAGCGCCGGCACCATCCCGCACTGTAACCACCGAGTGTTAGCTGCAATTGGCAGCTAACACCGGCCGCTGCAATCCCGCTACATAGCCCCTTACCGGCATTAGACGTACTCATGCCTCCAATGTTAGTAGGGAGTGAAAGGGTGAAAAGCAGTCACTGTTTGGTATCATGGTGTGTACCACACTGATCATGGACAAAAGGAAAGAGAGCGTTAAGGCTACAAGCCCATCTTCAAACAGCTTGATGTTCCTGTTACTTCAATTTTAGTGTGCCACTAAAACAATATGGGTGACATGTATGAACAGGGCTGTGGCACATATCTGGTGTCTTTTCAGCCCGATGTCAGACACAGCCCCGTTCATACATTTTGAAATCTCCCATACGCCATTATCGGGCGCATTACATAGCGCCTGCGGCGCTTTGTAATGCGCCCGATCTCGGGGAGGTGCGGCGCAATAGAACTGTAGCCAACCTACATATTTATAGCTTCACTACGGCATTTCTGGGCGCATCACTGCTGGAACAGGTAGAGCACTTTCAAAGTGGTTTACCTGATCCAGAAATATCACCCTGGCGTAGAATGTGCCTGATTTATGACCGGCTGTAGAGCAGGTTCATAAATCAGGCGCATTCTGTGCCAGTATTATGCGCATGAAATTTGGCGTTCGCAAGCCAAATTTCATGCATGTCGCCCTATTTGAGTAACCACCTCAACCTATACACAAGCTTCATTTTGCTTCTAACCAACAGTCCTGATACATATTGTAGCACAGGGGCGTTGCTAGGCTGGTTTATTCGGGGCACAAGCCCCGAATGAAACAGCCTGTGCCCCGAATCTATTACTTACCAACTGTCCTGGAATGTCCGCGAGCCTCCCGCAAATAGGGGAAGTTTCCTGGACCCAGCTACAGCTGGTAAATCTCCTGCAGCCGAACGGCTGCCCGGGGCTCTTTAATCAGGAGCAGCGCAGGGGCAGTGTCATCAGACACTGCCCAAAAGCACTGAATGCAGGGGCCGACCCGCCCGCAGCTACACTGTGAAGCCTGTGCTCACAGTGTGATTGATGGGTGAGGGGCCGCGGAGCAGGCAGCCAAACTATTTGTCCCGTGCCGGCTTCCTCCTCCTCCCTTCCCTCTGTACAATGCTAGAGGGTCGGCGAGGAGAGCTGGAGGGAGGGGGTGTGAGCCACGGAGGAAGCCCTCACATCACTGCCAGCAGCAGCTAGTCACCATGTGCAGTGGACATGCTGTGAAGCAATGGTTCAGGTGAGCAGGGTAAAAAGAGTCAGCAGCTGCAGGACATCAGAGGATTGTACCTGCTTTCTCCCACAGTTTTTCTGCCTCCTGCTGTGGTGTCCCCTCTGTGCTCTCCATAGAGAAATTCTCCAATATACAGTGTAGAGTTTTCCTGCAGGGCAGGGTGACCCCTCCACCATATACAGAGCAGGCAGGTCTTTATTCTTTTCGTTTTGGGTCACACTGTGCTGTGGCCCATTTTGGGACCTCTGTTGGGATATGTAGAAATATGGGAAAAACATATCCCAACAGATCCCACAACTTGTCCAAATGGGACAACAGCACAGACCATGCACTTTTGGACTTGTGTGTGTTCTGTTTTTGTAAAGCTTTCTGTGTGCATGGACCACAACAGTGCGGTCAGTAGCGCTATTTTTGGTCCAGGTCAGAAAGCTTTTCTACATTGCCTTGGGATAGTAGAGCCTATTCCGGAAGGAGTTGTAGTTTTTGATGGTACCACAGAAATGCACCGTATGGTACATAAAATATAGAATTCTTTGTCAGTGGAATTAGTAAATAATACAACTGTGCAATTTTTTAGGAGTTTTTAATATGTTCGTGAGTTTCATTTGTGTGATATAAATACATATTCTCTATATTCTTGCAGATCAGAACAATTTTTAGTGATAAAATAATAATGTCTACTTTAGGCCTGAAAAAAACATCTGTATCAGAGGTGAAAACTAAAGCCAGAGGGTTAGATCTGTTCACTGGCGGACACCCACGCGCCCAACGGATCTTATTCATTTTACAGTGGGTCCGTCAGGTTTCTGCTGTGGGGTCTGTGTAGTTAGAAGGAAGAAATGTTGCGTGGATTTTTTTTTTATTTATTTTTTTTTTCTGTCCTGAACAACAAAAACTATGGCAAGCTCTGATGGATCCACAGCAAAAAACCTCGATGCCAATGGAAACCATTCCTTACATGGTGACCAGAACATACTTTGTAGTTTATCCTTCCATAAAGTGAGGATTTAAAAATAAAGATATTTACCTTGTGAACTCCTAATTCAAGTGTCACAACAGTTCCTTGTGCAGCCAATTGCCCCCAGGCCATGGTAGTGACCTGTAAAGGCTGCACAATGTTCTGCAGAATTCACATTGAGCTAATGTGGATGTGGAATATTCCCCTTCTATTTTATGATAATAATACTTTTTCTTTTAGATTCTTTTTACAACAAAAATATTTTTTTATTGAAACAGGCATCCAACTGTGACAGGATATAAGGTTTCTCTGTAAAATTCATTCCACAGCTCACATGGGGCTGATAAATGCCGGTGTGAACCCAGTCCATACAGATCAATACATAACACAGTGGGCCCGGGCCCCGGATGTTTTGGGACCCTAGCAACGCCCCTGATGTAGCTTTTGTCTCATAACTGTGTATCCTCTTATTTAGTTAAATGGATTTCTTTTTATTCTGTGCAAACATTACTTTCCAAACACTTCACATATTAATCCCAACCTGGGTAGTAGAAAAAGTGGTATACCCTAGTATATAGAGGAATTCAAGTCTTTCCTTTCACATACATGCTGCACCTCGTGTCCAAACAGTATATCGAGGCATTGGCGCACGTCCACACACCTGTGCGACGTTTCAGGAGTCGGCACCCCCCTTTCTCAAGCATGCGTGCATCTAGCATAACATACCCATACCTCCCAAGTGTCCCTATTTTGGAGGGACAGTCCCTATTTTTAACCCTTGTCTCTCTGTCCCTCTTCGCTCTATGAATGTCCCTATTTATCATCTGAAAAATAGATTTGCGTCAAACTATCTTGCCTTAAAAAGTCCCTGATGACTTCCAAGCTCTATATTAGACAGCAACTTAATATTTTATCTTTTGATGCAAGTTATCCCAAATATTTATAATTCCAATGATTTTTAAAATGCAAAGTGGTCACCTCTATGGCTATCAAAAAATGGCTGTGAGTGTGTGGGTGGTGCTAGAGGCGTGTCCTAGTGTGATGTAATTTGCTTGGGTGTGGTTGGAGGTGTGGCCTGATGTGTCCCTCTTTGCAATCACTAAAAGTTAGGCGGTATGCATACCTCATATCCCTATTAGGATCATATATGTATAACATCTACTAGAAATACAAATAATAACAAAGACAAATACTTACAAAAATACCAGGAGACTTAGGTTTTCATTTTCTACCCAGGTTGAGATTAATATATGAAGTGTCTGGAAAGTAATGTTTACACAGAACAAAAAGAAATATATTTTACTAAAGAAGTGGATAAACTATTATGAGACCTCTGCTACATTATGTGTCAGGACTGATGTTCCTGTTACTATAGTTGCACATATTATTCTAAATTTTAAGGTCTGTGAGACTGTAACCAACTTCTCTGGACATGACTGCGATTGGAAAATGGTGACAAATTAAAGAGGCAGATAATATGGATGGTAACAAAAAAAGCACAGAACAACATGCAGAGATTAGAGGTGAACTCCAAGGTCAAGCTACATCAGTGTCCGATAGCAGCATCCAAGAATGGCTAAGAGCAAAGCATTGGATTAGTCTGAAGTGGCTTCTCTGAGCCCTGATCTAAATCCTATTGAACATCTCTGGAAAGAGCGGAAACCTGCAGTCTGGAGAAAGCGCCTTCACACTGGAGACAGCTGGAGCCGCTGACGAGGAGTGGGCCAAACACCTATGGACAGTGCAGAAATATCATTGAGAGTTAGGGCTTGTTCACACTGAGTTTTCACTCCGTGTTACAAGCGCTTTAGGGATCCGTCCTGGGGTCCGCTCTGTTGGTCCCCAAGACGGATCTAACAATTAGCAGTGAGATTATCACTGCCTTCCTAAAACGAAACACGCACACGTTCACATGAGATCTTCCGCTGCGTGCTTCCAAAGCGCCGCTCGGGTCCGACTTGCAAAGAATTGACATGCAATTCTTTCACACAGCGCAGTTTTGGTGCAGTTTTAACTGCACTCCAGTTAAGCTGCCTTTATTATCAGCAGCTTCTTTCAATTGTCTAAATTGTTCAGAAAGGTGTTTCATGGAAGTAATCAATGACTGTGTTTGAAGTCTTGTGGATTAAAGACACACTGATTGATGACTCACTTTCCAAATAGTTTAGATAAATGAAAAAAGCTTGGCGGTAATAAACCGCACCCTTTGTGCTTGTCCCCACAGCAAGGGTTTGTGGACGGTTTTACAGACAGTTTTCGCTTTTGAAATCCTTCTGTAAACCGTTTGTCAAACTTAGAACGACTTCCTATGGAAAATTCCGAGCAGCGATCCCCACTGCCACGGATGCTGTCAGACGATTTTTTAGACCGCCGGCAGTCCAAAAAACATTGAACATGTTCATTCTTCCGACCGGTTTTCGGGCGGAATATGGACACGTCAATGTGAAGGAGGAGGGCTTTTCTCCGCAAACCGTGGAGAAAAGCCGCCCCCAGGAGCCGTGTGCACGGCACGAAAACAAGCAAATACCGTCCAGATATCCAACTGTATTGTCCTGCTAGTGGGGACGGTTTCCTAAGGGCATAGTCCCACGGCAGGGGTTTTTATTCAGCCGTTTCAGGTTTTTCAGACTGCCAGAAAAACCGAGCTGACAAATTAGCAGAACGTGGCTCTATGAAAACCTTGGCAGCAGTCCCACTGCACAGGTTTTTTTTTTTTTTTTTTTTTTTTTTTTGTTTTGTTTTTTTGCCGTCGGACGGTTTTGCCGCGGCGGTCCCGCGGCAAAACATTGTAGAAGAATTTGGTAGAAGCTACAATCTTCCCTCCGTTTTCGGAAGGAATCTTTGCTTCTCAATGGGAGGGGGGGGGGAGGGCTTTTCTCCGCTGAGCGCGGATAAACGCCGTCCCCCCCGTGGCTGTGGGAACGGCTGCAAAACCGGACAAATACCGGCCGGCAAACCGGACGTTATTTGTCCACTGCCGTGGGGATGTGCCCTTAGGGTATGTTCACATGGCGTGTTGACTCCCTGTTACATACGTTTATTAATGCGTGTTTGGATCCCTGTTTCGGACCCTAAAGGGACCCAAATATGCATCTAACAATGTGCAGTGTGATTTACGTTGCTTTCAATGTAAACATCCATCGGCGTTCAGACGAGTGATCACCGATGCGTGTTTACTTGTGTCTTTTGGATCTGTTCAAACAATTGTCATGTCAATTCTTAATCCAAAAGACACAACAGACGCCCTCTTTAAAGACAACCTGTCACATAGATTATGCCTCCCTTGCTGAGGGCAGCACAAGCCAGGTGTCAACCTCCTGTTTTTCCACGCGCTGTGTCCCATATTCTGTAAGATGCTGAGTTTTTCGAGTATTTAGTGCCAATCTGCAGTTTTCATGCCAGAAAAGAATCATGAAAAAAGTCAGTTTGTTTTCAAACCCCGCCCACCTGAGGCTAGCCCCGCCCACCTCAAGTGATAAACCTATTACTTTGAATAGGGAAAAACATGTGAATAACTCTCAGGTGGGCAGGGCTAGTCTTTTGTGGGCGGGCTTACACTTGCTCATGAATAAGATTTGAGCATTAAATGCTCCAAAACTACAGCATCTTACAGCATAAGGGACACAGCGCTAGAAACGGACACTGGCTTGTGCTGTCCTCAGCAAGGGGGCATAATCTATGTGACAGGTTCTCTTTAAATGCTCTAAAACTCCAGCATCTTACAGAATAAGGGACACAGCGCTGGGAACATCAGGTCTATCACTAGCTTGTGCTCTCCTCAGCTGTGACAGGTTTCCTTTAAAACTTTAGGGTGCGTTCCTGCTGCAGCCAAAGCGCAGCCTAACACATACCTACATTTTGGATGCGTTTTGAATGTGATTTACGCTGCGCTTTTGGGTGCGTTTTTCAGATCCAAAAACAGATCCAACACGCCGTGTGAACATACCCTAAGGCTTTGTTCACACAGGCAAATTTTGGCGCTCATTTCGCGTCATATTTGCGCTCTAATACAATCGAGATGCGCGCCGAAATTACGGTAATCCATAGTTCTCATAGAGAACTATGGATTATTCCTCCTCTCCCCGTACGTATAATACTCACGGGGAGATAAGCGACATGTCAATTACTTGCGGCGAAAACACGCCGCAAGTAATGACTGTCAATGGGGTGCCACGTATTGGCACGACCCAAATCACCCAGCGTAAATGCAGCCGTACTGTACGCGCCGCAGTTACGCCATGTGAACATAACCTAAGGCTGCTTTCACACAATGTAGTTTTGGTGCAGTTTTAACTGCGCTCCAATTAAACTGCCTTTATTATCACAATCTGATTTCAGTTGTCTAAATTGGTCAGAAAGTTGTTTCAAGTACATAAAAAGTACTGTGTGGAAGTCTGTGGAGTACAAATACACTAATTCCTTACTCAGTTTTTTTTCTTTCTCAAACAGTTTAAGCGAAAGAATTTTGCTGGTAAAATGCCAGTTTAATTGGAGCGCAGTTAAAACTGCACCAAAACTGCACTGTGTGAAAGCAGCCTTCCCTCGCATTGTGTCATTGTGTTGTGTCTTTCCCTCCCACTGCTTATTTATATAGCTTTGCACTTCTGCAAACCCCTGCCCTGTTTTTATGCTTGGTTTTACTTGTTCTTTTTTTTGTCATAGTAAGTTCTTACATGTTCATGTCACAGCTGGTGCTCAATGAGATTAGCAAAAAAAAGGAAGCCAAAGGCATACATGCCCATCGGGAGTCCGGGTGACCAGCATGATGCATCCACGTGATTATTACACATCCTACTGTATTTGACTTGAAGCAATAGTCAGAGTAAGGCTGCTTTCACACAGCGCAGTTTTGGTGCAGTTTTACCTGTGCTCCAATTAAGAATGCCTTATTAACACACACATTCTTCAGTTGTCCTAAATTTGTTCAGAAAAGGGTTTCAAGTAATCAATGACTGTGTCTGAAGTCTTGTGGATACAATCACACTAATTGATTACTCACTTTCCAAAAAGTTTAGATAAGTGAAAGAAGCTTGGTTGGGAAGTACGGTCCCAGAATACGTCATGTGAACATACCCTTACAGAAATTTTTTGCAGTGATTACCTGAAAAGGTTGGGCAACAAAAATATCAAGTTAAAGGGGTTGTATCATTTCATTAAATTGTCTTCAGAATAAGGAGACAGTGAAAACAAACAACTTTGCAATTGGATGTCATTTGTAAAGCTGTCTTGTTTTCACAGGATCCTTTATCTTCGTTTTCTGTAAACGCTGTTCCCCAGTGCCGGTCGGAATCCACCTCCTATGCATTTTCTTTGTCTGACGGCTCTACTAATTTTTACATACTGTCCTGGCCCCTGGTCGTCTTCACGGGAGCACGCATTCCTGCCTCTCTCACTCAGAATAAGGGACCGCAACAATTCACTCTGCAACAGCCAGAAGAAACAAACTACACTGCAGCTGTTTCTACAATCAGAAAACACAGAATAGTGCCTCGGTGCCTAAGTGTAAACAAAGACGGAGCATTAGGCTGCCTCTCTCACTCAGAATAAGGGGCCGGCAGCATTTCACTCTGCACAGCCAGAAGAAACACACTAACACTGCAGCTATTTCTACAATCAGAAAACAGCAGTGTCACGGACGCGTTAGTGAACAAAGTGGACCACCACAAGCGGTGGTAAACCCCATGCAGGAAGCGAATCTAAGTGGGCCCGGGGTTTTTCACCAGGCCCGACGCAAAGGGGAGGGACTTGCGCGGCCGGATCTACCAGGTCGCTCCCCCCTGAGTGACTTTTTGGGGTTTGGGTTTGGGTTTTTGGGGTTTAAAAGGGGGTGTAGTGTGGAACAAAATCGTAAGGCGGGCTCATATTTGGGGGACGGGCGAAAGGCAGGACAGGCAGAAAAGCTTTGTGGTCGTGGGGACGAAAGGGAAAGGGTTTGGTACAAATATAGACCAAAAAAATAGTAGGCCAACGGGCACTAAAAACCCGGGCGGGGGGGGGGCGGAAGCGCCCAGGTAATTAGGGGCACGCCCAAAAATTAGCCAATTACCCTTTAAATTTCACAGAACCAAGCGCGGCTGGGCAGCGGGCGATGCGGACAGCGGGAACCCCGGGGGCCGGGGGTTAAAATCGGCGCGCGGGGGGAGCAAGTGGCCCATTGCCCCGACACCCGGGCACGGGGGGTACTCGCTCCTGATCCGGGGGCCCCAGGCGGGGGTTTGTAAGGGCCCCCCGCACCCCGATTTTGCGGGCTGCGGCGCTGTTCACAACAACAAATTGGCCTCAGTGCCCCAAATGCTCCTTTTTGGGTAAAACATAAAAGGGGAGACGGATCGAAAGACGTTTTCCCCTTTAACAAACCCCCAGCTTGAGGGGAAGAGATCAGTGCTTGAGTTCATAAAAAAACTGTTAAAAACTGAATGCGGGCTGGGGTATGTAAACAGCTCTTACAAAATAAACTGCATAGGGAGGGGAAGTGACATGTGGGACTAGAGAGGGGGGGGAACACACTGACTCGGAGCGGGCCCGAACAGTGAAGGGGGGGGGGGATGATGTACCCCCCCTTCATTTTTAAAAACACCCATTTTGGGAGGGGAAGAAACACCCCGGGATTTCGGAAGTGAAGTATCATCCCCCCCCAAAAAACCCTTGAACTGATGAAGCGAAACATCCCCTTTAAGGAAAAAACATTTTTTGTTCAGGCCATTTTCATTTATGCTTTTTTATTTTTTTTTGGTTTAAAACCAAAATAAAAAAGCAATGCCTGATTTTCATTAGTTGATTTTCAATAAATTTGTTTAAAAATGTATTATTACTGTTGTCCGTTTCCGTTATTTCAGTGACCATTATGTTTTTTCTTTCTTTAACAAAGGGGAATAGCAATTTTGTCCATGTATGTATATGTCTCATGTAGGAAAATCCCCTTTTTGTAGAATAGGGGCCCTGTCACATGTTGTGCAGTAGAAGCCAGCAGTGGCCAAAAGAGGAAGGAGAGGCAAAGGAGAGCCAGTTGTCCATGTACATTATGTGAATCTCTCCATTGCAGTTTATGGGAAGTAAGGAAACAAATGAGTCAAAATGTTCCATTATTGAAACTCCTTAAAAAGTCTTATATAAGATTATAAAAACATGGCAGCTTTCTTTCAGAAACAACGCTATAAGGTGAGTTGATTATTGCATTCACTTAAATAAGGCTGAGCTACAAACCAAACAGTCCATTGAAGGGGTTTTGCTACGAAGTAAAATTGACGTGGGAAGTTTGAAAATTAAATAATAAACATTTCCACCATTCATCATTATTAAAAATTCTGGGTTGTTTTTGTTTTAGCTCCTCCTTTAGTGATCCATTGTTTACAGCTCATCTCCAGGGGATGCGACCAGGGCTGTGAGCTCCTCAGTCCTGGTCGCACATGCTCAGACATCACCTCTCTTCTCAGGTAGCTACTGAGTGTTCAAACCTCAGGTGCTGTCACTCTACTCCTGTCCTTTGGACTAGTTAGTAATAAGTCAAACAGTGCAAATAAAAAAAAGAAACCTCAATCAGGTCTGTGCATTGATAAAGAGAAAAAAAAAATCACAAGGTTAAGTTCCTGCAGGGATTTGAACCAAGGACCCTTGTGCTATAAAGCAAAAATGTTACCTTTGAGCTACATTGTAGCTACTCCCAGATCGAGACATAAACAGACCTTTCTTTCACTAAAGAGAGGAAAGGCCTGGTGATGTCATCCTGATATGAAATTCAAACAAATCACACACGCCCCCTTCTGAGCACAGAGAGCTGAAGAGCTGGATGCAGGAGGTATGAAATGAGATCCTGGCAAAACCCCTTTAACGCTCTACTACTGTAAGAATGGGACAATGTTTTTATCATTTCTATCATATAGATCTGTCCTCCATGTTCCATTAACAACCTACTAGAAAGGAAAGGATTGGTTGAGGGACGATAAGGCACGCCTTATCCCACATGCATTACGTAATAACTTGGGTGTACCGATTTATGATCCCAAGTCTATAGCGGATATCTTTCATGAATATTTTACCAGGCTCTATAACATCCCGAATACTCTACCCGATGATGATGCTGAACGTTAAAAAGGGTTTTTGACAGACTTTTTAACTGAGTGTGGGTTGCCACACCTTACACCAGAGGCTTTAGGCTCCTTAAATGCAATGATTACAGAGGAGGAACTCCTAGATGCTATTAAGAACCTCCCCTCTGGGAAGGCACCGGGTCCGGGTGGGCTTACTTAGCTCCACTACCAGATTTTTCAGCCCCAGCTACTCCCAAATCTGATGACGTTATATAATTCCTTTCTGCAGGGCGCCACAACTCCTGACTCGATGTTGCACTCATATATCACTTTAATTCCAAAGCCGGGAGGGGATCCCCTGGACTGCGGTAGCTATAGACCCATAGCATTATTGAATGCAGACATGAAAATTTTTACAAAAATTTTGGCAAATAGATTATCTACTTATATGCCACAACTGGTTCACAAGGATCAAGTGGGGTTCATCCCATGCCGGCAGGGGGGGGACAACACCAGAAGGGCCATTGATCTTATAGATATTGTGAATAGGAGAAGGGAATCCATGCTCCTTTTAAGCCTTGACACAGAAAAGGCATTTGACTGCCTAAATTGGTCCTTCATGTTCCACACCCTGCGGGCTTATGGGATTGGAGGCCCGTTTGTTACCGCGCTCCAGGGGCTCTACTCTAAACCGTC
The DNA here is from genome assembly GCA_025379985.1 of Phyllomedusa bahiana. Classification (NCBI taxonomy): domain Eukaryota; kingdom Metazoa; phylum Chordata; class Amphibia; order Anura; family Hylidae; genus Phyllomedusa; species Phyllomedusa bahiana. The sequence goes on along the minus strand of JAODAL010001090.1, from coordinate 113,326 downwards.
AGCTTCCATTAGACTACCTCAGGCTCTATCTTCCAGAATAAATATTAGTAATGGAACTAGACAGGGCTGCCCCCTCTCCCCACTTTTGTTTGCCCTTTGTATTGAGCCTTTGGCTGCGGCGGTCCGGTTAGCATCAGATATTAAGGGGGTCTCAGTGGGAGAAAGGGAATTTAAAATTTCGCTATACGCGGATGATGTCCTGTTAATGCTCACTGAGCCCATTACGACTTTACCTAACCTACACTCCCTTTTAAATAAATTTGGTACGTTATCAGGTTATAAAATAAACACGGCGAAAACGGAAGCATTGTCTATTAACCTTCCGAGAACTTTGGTTAACCACCTCCAGGTAAACTATAGTTATCGTTAGAAGGAGGATGCACTTAAGTATTTAGGGATTTTCCTGACTCCAGAATACTCTTCCCTGTACAAGCATAATTTTCCGAAATTATTTATGGAGATCAAACAAATATTAGACCGATGGAATAAATTGGCGTTATCTCTATTTGGCCGGATCGCAGCTATTAAGATGTCGATCTTACCAAAGTTAATGTATCTCTTTGAGACACTCCCAATCCCAGTATCATTAGCAACCCTGAGATCCCTGCAGGCGGATTTTATTCATTTTATATGGGCTCGCAGGAGACATAGGATATCTAGAAGTGTATTGCTTGCTGGGAAAAAACAGGGTGGGCTCTCAGTGCCAGATGTTGTTAAATATTATTGGGCAGTGCAACTTAGGATCATACCAGCTTGGTCACAACTACATGCATATACTAGATGGATGGAACTTGAGAAGCTGTGGATGGCGCCTATACATCCAAATTCGTTACTCTGGGCAACTACTAAAACTAAAATAGAAACCCCAATATTGCATTCCATGTCCCTGACAAGAGCTATTTGGCAGAAGTGTTATGACAGGTTTGGCCTATGCTCTAAGGCGTCCTCTATGACATCCTTTCTGTTCCATCCGCAGTTGGAAGGGGGTCGGATGGATGATAGATGGCGACCGTGGTTTCGGAATCAACTATTTCGTTTTGCGGACATAGTGAATTCACGTACCTTACGAATAAATCCTTTCAAGAACTGCAGGCTCAGTTGGGTTACCGCCCTCGGGTCTTTTCCCATATTTACAGGTTAGGTATTATATGAGTTCGGTGCTGGGGGTGGATGAGGTTTCTAGACCTTCTACCTTTAAGCAGATTTGTCGATCAGGTACTTCTACTAGAGGGCTGATTTCGGCTATATATCAGATACTGCTATCCCCCAGCCAGGAACCGCCGGCGCCGCACGCATATATGTCTAAATGGGAGAGGTTTCTAGGATTATCCCTGTCACTGGAGGAATGGCAAAGTGTCTGGCTACAGGCCTCTAAGTCCTCAATATCCATACAGAATAAGGAAAACCAATTTAAGGTATTAATGTACTGGTATCACACGCCTGCTCTCTTGCACAGGTTAAATCCATCTCTCCCGGATGTGTGTTGGAGATGTGGGGAAGCTGGAGCAGATGTTCCTCATATTTTTTGGGCTTGCACCGGGATTGTCCCCTTTTGGAGACAGGTTCAGTCGTTGGCTTTTGAGGTCCTTCAGGTTTGGGTCCCCTTCATGCCCCAAAACTATATTTTGAATGTTCCATTCCCTTCCTTGGGTCGTAGACGGGGTAGACTATTTCTATATATTGTGACGGCGGCCAAGTGTGAGATTGCTAAACACTGGAAACAGGTTCTTCCCCCCTCTAGAGAGGCGTTATGTTCACGTATCAAGGAAGTTAGGGATATGGAATATCTCACAGCCCTCAAAAATGATGAGTTGGAGTCCTTTGACGCGATTTGGAAGGACTGGGAAGACTATTGTACTCTCCAGGAACTCTGATGTGATATATTTGATGCATAATCCCAAACTGCGGTTTTATTCCCCTTAATAATTGTTTTTTCCCTTTGTATCTTGTCTTGTCTTATGAGTGCGTAACTCACATATTTTGATTTCTTAATGCATATGACTTATTGCACTGATTTGTAGGAGTGCTGACCATATTTACTGTGGTTAATGTGTGATGTTTATGTGTTGAGATACACACTATGTAACTATATACTATGTGATGTGCATGTTATGTGTTATTACATTGCGCTTAAGTGAAAAGTAATAAAAATACAGTTAAACAAAAAAAAGAAAGGATTGGATACAGAACATAACATCGGACATTTTTATTGAAAAAATATAAAAAAGCAAATGGAAGTAATAATAGTTATTTACATCCTTTTGGTGAGTACTCTGTAATATCACATATAAATACACAATCTAGGTACATAAAATATACACATTGTAAGAAAATTACAAATTTCAAGTGCAAATTATTTTGTTCAGCAATTTTTTTCTTAATGCTAAGGCCTGGTATACGTCAGCATTGGAAGTTTCATTTGGAACCTCTGTCGCAAAGGTGGACGTGGATCCGTTTTACAACACATACCAATAGAAACGAACAATGAGGTCTCTAGGGTTTCCGTCATTTTCACAAGTAAAAAAAGGGCAACACGATACACTATTTTTCTGCCATTCCCAATGTGCAACAGAGGTTCTGAACTTTGATGCTGATGTGAACCTGGCCCAACTCACCAGCAATATGCACGCAGTATAAATTGTTTCATCCCAGCTAAATGCTCATTCACATTGGAAAAGTCATATGTACACGTGTGAATATCTGCTACAAGTTATTCACCGCAGCATAGCCATACATTTGTTCTGCTTTGAGTGGTTTGCACTTTATTTGTGGGACAGTGCAGCGTATTGTTCTATGCCCCTGACTCTGCTTATCTGATTGCAGTATGTGGAGAGTACAGTGTATGCTATAAGATACAGCAGTGCTGTGAGCTGAGAGTACAGTGTATCCTATAAGATACAGCAGTGCTGTGAGCTGAGAGTACAGTGTATCCTATAAGATACAGCAGTGCTGTGAGCTTAGAGTTCAGTGTATCCTAGAAACGTTACAAAAAACAGTTTCTGTGAGCCGAGAGTACAGTGTATCCCATAAGAACAGCAGTGCTGTGAGGGGTGGAGTACAGTGTATCCTAGAAAGACACAGCAGTGCTGTGAGCTGGGGATTTCAGTGTATCCTTAGAGACCAGCACTGCTGTGAGCTGAGAGTACAGTGTATCCTAGAAGATACAGCAGTGCTGTGAGCTGAGAGTACAGTGTATCCTAGAAGATACAGCAGTGCTGTGAGCTGAGAGTACAGTGTATCCTAGAAGATACAGCAGTGCTGAGAGCAGAGAGTCAGGGTACCCATAAGATTTCAGCAGTGCTTTTGAGCTGAGAGTACAGTGTATCCTAGAAGATACAGCAGTGCTGTGAGCTGAGAGTACAGTGTATCCTATAAGATACAGCAGTGCTGAGAGTACAGTGTATCCTAGAAGATACAGCAGTGCTGTGAGCTGAGAGTACAGTGTATCCTATAAGATACAGCAGTGCTGTGAGCTGAGAGTACAGTGTATCCTAGAAGATACAGCAGTGCTGTGAGCTGAGAGTACAGTGTATCCTAGAAGAAACAGCAGTGCTTTTGAGTGAGAGTTACAGTGTATCCTATAAGATACAGCAGTGCTGTGGGGCTGAGAGTACAGTGTATCTATAAAAATACAGCAGTTTCTGTGAGCTGAGAGTACAGTGTATCCATAAGATACAGCAGTGCTGTGAGCTGAGAGTACAGTGTATCTAGAAGATACAGCACGTGCTGTGAGCTGAGAGTACAGTGTATCCTAGAAGATACAGCAGTGCTGTGAGCTTTAAAGGAAATCAGTGTATCCCAGAAGATACAGCAGTGCTGTGAGCAGAGTACAGTGTAAACCTAAGATACAGCAGTGCTGTGAGCCGAGAGATAAGTGTATTCTTAAGATACAGCAGTGCTGTGGTTTAGAGTCCAGTGTATTTTATAAGATACAGCAGTGCTGTGAGTTTAGAGTCCCGTGTATTTCCCAGAAGTTACAGCGTCTGTGAGCTTTAGAGTACAGTGTATCCTATAAGATACAAACAGTGCTGTGAGCTGAGGTACAGTTTTATCCTTAAGATACAGCATGGTGTGAGCTTTAGAGTACGTGTATTTCCCATAAGAAAACAGCAGTGCTGTGAGTTGGGAGTTGTGTATCCTAGAAGATTTAAACAGTGCTGTGAGCTGAGAGTAAAAGTGTACCTAGAAGATACAGCAGTGCTGTGAGCTGAGAGTACAGTTATCCTAGAAGATTTTTCAGCAGTGCGGAGGTGGAGTACAGTGTTATCCTAGAAGATACAGCAGTGCTGAGAGTAACAGTGTATCCTAGAAGATTACAGCAGTTTCTGTGAGTGAGAGACGTGTTATCCTATAAGATCGCATGGCTGTGACTAGAGTTACAGTGTTTCCTATAAGATACAGCATGCTGTGAGTGAGAGTACAGTGTATCCCAAAAAACAGCATGCTGTGAGCTGAGGTCAGTGTATCCCAAAGATAAGCAGTGCTGTGAGCGGAGTACAGTGTACCTAGAAGATCGCAGTGCGTGAGCTGAAGTAATTTTATCCTAGAAGTTTTGCAGTGCGTGAGTGAGAGACAGTGTATCTGAAGATACAGGTGCGAAGTACAGTGTTCCTAGAAAATACAGCATGCTGTGAGTGAGAGTACAGTGTATCCTATAAGATACAGCAGTGCTGTGGGGCTGAGATACGGATCCTAGAAGATACCAGTGCTGTGGCTGAGAGTACAGGTTTACCTAGAAGATAAAACAGTGCTGTGAGCTGAGAGTCGTGTAAACCTAGAAGATACAGCGTGCTTGTTGGTGAGAGTACAGTGTTCCTAGAAGATACAGCGTGCTGTGAGCTGGAGTACAGTGTATCCCATAAAAACAGCAGTGCTGAAGTCAGTGTATCCAGAAGATCAGCATGCTGTGAGCTGAGAGTCCCCGGGATCCCATAAGATACAGCATGCTGTGAGCGGAGTACAGGTTCCTATAAGATCAGCAGTGCTGTGAGCTGGGGTCGTGTATCCTAAAGATACAGCAGTGCTGTACTGAGGTACAGTGTTCCAGAAGATACAAACAGGCTGTAGTGAGAGTACGTGTATCCTATAAATAAGCAGTGCGTGAGCTGAGGTACAGTGTATCCTATAAGATACGCAAATGCTGTGAGCTGAGAGTACGTGTTTTCCTAGAAGATACAGCGGCTTGAGCTGAGAGTACGTGTATCCTAGAAAATACAACAGTGCTGTGAGCTGAGAGTACAGTGTATCCTGAAGATACAGCAGTGCGGGTGGGTGAGAGACAGTGTATCCTATAAAATCGCAGTGCGAGAGTACAAATGATCCTAGAAGTACGCAGTGTGTGAGTGAGAGTACAGTGTATCCATAAGTACAGCAGTGTGTGATGAGGACGTGTACCAGAAGATACAGCAAGTGGTGAGCTGGAAAATACAGTGTATCCTAGAAGATACAACAGTCTGTGGCTAGAGTACAGTGTATCTATAAGTACAGCAGTGCTGTGAGCAGAGTACAGTGTATCCTATAAGATCAGCAGTGCTGTGAGCAGAGTACAGTGTTCCTAGAAGATACAGCAGTGCTGTGAGCTGAGAGTACAGGTTCCTAAGATACCAGTGGTGAGCTGGGGACAGTGTATCCCAGAAGAACGCAGTGCTGTGAGCTGAGTTTCAGTGATCCAGAAAATACGCATGCTGTGACTGAGGTACAGTGTATCCTATTAAAATACGAGTGCTGTGAGCTGAGAGTCCAGTGTATCCTAGAAGATACAGCAGTGCTGTGAGCTGAGAGTACAGTGTATCCTATAAGATACAGCAGTGCTGTGAGCTGAGAGTCCAGTGTATCCTAGAAGATACAGCAGTGCTGTGAGCTGAGAGTACAGTGTATCCTATAAGATACAGCAGTGCTGTGAGCTGAGAGTCCAGTGTATTCTATGAGATGCAGCTTCACACTGTTTTACCATGCCTTCTACTTGTAAAAGTCGACCAGGCGAAACCTATCAAATCACAAACAGGAGGCAGGTAAGTGCAGTGTAAAGCTGCATGTAACTGAAATACAATGGAAATTGGTTTATTGTACTTACAGCATTAAAGGGGTTTTGCCACGATCTAATTTGACGTGGGATCCTCCAAAATGGGTAATCACTTTTCTAAATATATGTTTAAAAAAAGTGTAGCCTGTGAGAGCTGCAGCCTTAATTAGGTGCCCTTAGTTTCCTGACTGTTTACATTAGCTACGACCAGGAGTTGATCTAGCAAGCTCCTGGCCGCGCCTGCGTTGTTTGCACTTCTTATCTGATGGCACATGATCGAGTTTTGAAGGGAGGGGGAGAGCAGAGCAGTGCTACTGAGCATGTGCACTAGCTGTTTCTGTGTCAGAGCCTGTGTCTGCTGTATAGAGAATCCACTGGTTGTAATGTAATTATCAGTCAGCTCAGTGCTCCTTGCTCAGCCCTTCCCGCTCCCCCTGCAGTAGCTCCCTGTTTACTTATATAATTAAATTACAGCTCTGTCTCCTAGTCAGTGAAGGCTGCCTGCCTGGATCTAGTCTTTTCTCCTGAGCAGATAAGAGGGAGAACACAAAACCTTTATAACATGTTTGCTCAACTACAGCGACTGAGACTGAAAATCAGCCTTGGGAGCGTGCATGGAAGGTGGAGCGATGACATCACGAAGGAGGCACTTGTTTTTTTAAACACAGGACCACAATGCCCCTTTTTCAAGACTTTAGAGGACAGCATCAGCCTGTTAGGTGAGGAAATCACTTCTTGGCAAAACCCCTTTAACTTGTTTACATGGCACATCTGTCTCAGTATTACAGTGGGGGGATATACAGTGGGGAAAATAAGTATTTCATACACTGGTGATTTTGCAGTAGAGGTCTGTAATGTTTATCATAGGTTCACTTCATTTGTGAGAGAGAGGATCTAAAAAAATTATATAAAATGACATTGGATGATTTTTAAATAAATTGCATTTTATTGCATGTGATTCAATAGAAAAACAGAACTTAATATTAAACACAGAAACCTTTGTTTGCAATTAGAGAGGTCAGACGTTTCCTGTAGTTTTTGACCAAGGTTGCAGACACTGCAACAGGGATTTTTATCCATTCCTCCTCCAAATCTTTCATTTTTTGGGGCTGTCCTCAGCTACATTGAGTTTCAGCTCCCTCCAAGGATTTTCGATTGGGTTCAGGGCTGGAGACTGGCTAGGCCACTCCAGGACCCTGAAATGCTTCTTACGGCGCCACTCCTTATTTGCCTTGACTGTGTGTTTCAGGTCATTGCTCTACTGTAAGGCCCATCCACCACCCATTTTCAATGCTCTGAGAGAAGGAGGTTGTTGGCCAAAATCTCACGATACATGCTCCCTTAAATACGGTATAGTTGTCCTGTCCCCTGAAAAGCACCTCCAAAGTATGATGTTCCCATACTCATGCTTCATGGTTGGGACAGTGTTCTTGGGGTTGTACTCATCTTTCTTCCTCAAAACAGGGCAAGTGGAGTTGATACCAAAAAGTTCTATTTTGTTCTCATCTGACCATATGACCTTCTCCCATGCCTCCTCTGGATCATCCAGATGGTCATTGGTGAACTTCAAACAAGCCTTGACATGTGCTGGTGTGAGCATGGGGAGCTTGCATGCCCTGCAAGATCTTAATCCATGATGAAGTAGTGTGTTACTAACGGTAATATTTGACACCATGGTCCCATCTCTATTCAGGTCATTGAACAGGTTGTCCCATGTAGATCTGGGCTGATTCCTGACCTCAGAATCATCCTTACCCCAAGAGACTTGACAGTCATCTTGTGTTACTTCCATTTGCTAATAACTGCACCAACAGTTGTAGCCTCCTCACCAAGCTGCTGCCTATTCTCCTGTAGCCCATCCCAGCCATGTGCAGGTCTGCAATTTTGTCCCTGGTGTCCTTAGACAGCTCTTTGGTCTTGGACATGGTGGAGAGGCTGGAGTGTGATTGATTGTGTGGACAGGTGTCTTGTATACAGTTAATGAGTTCAAACAGGTGCAATTAATACAAGTAATAACTGCAGAGTAGGAGGGCTTCTTAAAGAAAAAGTAACAGGTCTGTAAGAGCCAGAATTCTTGCTGGTTGGTCAGTGATCACTTATTTCATGCTATAAAATGCAAATTAATTATTTAAAAATCATACAATGTGATTTTCTGGATTTTTCTAGCTCATTTCTCTCAAGTTAAAGTGTATCTACGATAAAAATTAAGACCTCTCCATTCTTTGTAGGTGGGAAAACTTGCAAAATCGCCAATGTATCAAATACTTATTTTCCCCACTGTACCCAAAAAGTGTTAAAAGACACAAGCACCTATAATTCATCATAAAAATATATTTAATCTTTATTCAACATGATTAATAGACAAAGAAGCACAAGACAATGTGATTTTCTGGATTTGTTTACTCTCTCTTTCATAGTTGAGGTCGACCTATGATGTCAATTACAGGCCTCTCTCATCTTTTCAAGTGGGCTGACTAAATACTTTTTTTCCCCACTGTGTGTGTGATATATATATATATATGGTAGTCGTGTTGAATACAGATTATATATATTTTTTATGATAAATTACAGCTGGCTTGTGTCTGAATACTGTTGGGTATATGCATATTCGGGTATGTTCACGAGGTATTTGCAGGGCTTACTTTGGCATGTAATTGCGCTACAATGCGCCCGGTTTACGCCCCTCAAATACGGTATAATCATAGCACTCATTGAGGGCTATGATAGCTTGACGTATTCCCTGGTGTGTACTGTGCGCCCTTAAAAAGAAGTTAAAGAAAGTAATAGGAGGCCGGGCTGTAGCCCTGCTGAAATCACACGGTGGCCATAACATACTTTCAACAGCAGGCGAAGTGCGGCGCGCACAGGTACACGTTGCAGTACGCTGTGTGAACATACCCTTAGAGTCAATCCTGCTATATTGTGATTAAAGATTTACCTAAAGTTTTTTTTACTTTTGCTGAATTTACAGCGGTAAGAACCTTGTGGTTGAGACCACTTACCTCAAAGATGTACCTACCATAAATGGAGACCTTGAAGCTGGTATGGGGTCCTTAAAAAATGGGTCTCATTACCTTTGCTACTAAATGAGAAAAAGACTTTAAAGTTAGGTAACAAAGAATTTCCTTTTCACGTCCATATCACTGGGGACATGGAAGAATGTGGCATGTCCTAAAACAGTACCCTGGAGAAGGAACACAACCAGGTAACCAGTCTGGTCCTCTGATGCCTGCAGTACATTGCAACCTAAAGAAGATATTAAGATATAAATATGTGCATCGTAAAGAGATGAAAAACAGAGTCGTATAGTCCATGTAACAGTTCCAAGAAAAAGTGCAGTGTAGTAGGGCTCGGGGAAGCCAGGCTGTAGGTTAGGGTCCTACTGGGGCTTTATGCTTACATGGCATAGGCAACAAGAAAAGAACAAAAGACTATGGCAATAAGAAACCATAACAAAGAACTGAACAAGAAGGTGGGAAGAAGAGTTTTGTGGCCATAGCTTCTCTCCCTCTATCATATAACCCTATATATCACAGAGCTCAGCTCCTCTCCTCTATCATATAACCCTATATATCACAGAGCTCAGCTCCTCTCCTTATCATATAACCCTAAGGCCTCGTTCACACGGCTTATTTGGGACGGATTTGCCGACGGATTGACGATCGTCAATCCGTCGGCAACCCGGGTCCGAAATAAGTCACAGCCTATTTTCTATTGATTTCAATAGAAAATACGGCTCGTCGTTCACACGACGCAAAATTCCTTTTCGGATTGCCGCCGCGGGATTGACGACGGCAATCCGGACGGAAAAAACAATTGACATGTCAATTATTTCCGGACGGATTCACCACCTACAATGATTGGAGATGGTGAATCCGTCGGGAAATCAGTTACAAATACGTGCCACACTTAGTGACACTTATTTGCAACTGATTTTCAACTGATTTCAGAACGTATTTACATCGGAAATCCGTTGTAAATACGTTCTGAAATAAGCCGTGTGAACGAGGCCTATATATCACAGAGCTCAGCTTCTCTCCTCTATCATTTTAACCCTATATCACAGATCTCAGCTTCTCTCCTCTATCATATAACCCTTTATATCACAGAGCTCAGCTTCTCTCCTCTATCCTATAACCCTATATATAACAGAGCTAAGCTTCTCTCCTCTATCATATAACCCTATATATCACAGAGTTCAGCTCCTCTCCTCTATCATATAACCCCTATATATCAGAGCTCAGCTTCCTCTCCTCTATCATTTTAATCCCATATATACAGAGCTCAGTTTTCTCCTCTATCATATAAACCCTATATATCAAAAGAGCTCGCTCCTCTTCTCTATCATATAACCCTATATATCACAGAGCTCAGCTCCTCTTCTCTATCAATTATAACCTTATATATCACAGAGCTCAGCTCCCCTTTCCCCTATCATATAACATGTATATCACAGAGCTCAGCTTCTCTCCTCTATCATATAAAACCTATTTATCACAGAGCCCAGCTTCTCTCCTCTATCATATAATCCTATATATCACAGAGCTCAGTTTCTCTCCCTCTATCATATAACCCTATATATCACAGAGCTCAGCTTCGCTCCTCTATCATATAACCATGTATATCCCAGAGCTCCGCTTCTCTCCCTCTATCACATTATGCTCTCAGATAGGGCAGGATAAACCACCTGACAAGTTCCCTTTAAAGATAACTTGTCACTACAGTATATACTTATGAAACATGCCGAAGCATGACCCCTTGGGCTTATTCCTCTGCAACGAATGAAAGCTTGGCATAGAAATGAAGTCCTTTTTAACTCCGTATACAATGACTGATCTGAAAGGTCAGTGTGAACATTGGTCATTTAACCCTATATATCACAGAATTCAGCTCCTCTCCTCTATAATTGGTCATTTGTCTTACTGTGCCTTTGTACGTGACGGATACCTTACAACACATTTATCTTTGATGTAGAAAGGGGTCCAAGAATCATGATGCTGTAGCACTAAAGAAATATATCATAAAACAAAGTTTGCTCTTTCAAGTCAACATATGTTTGTATCCAAGCACCACATTGGAGGTTTAGGAAGCTGCTGCTTGGCCCATGGAAATCAGAGGTCCAGCCCTTGTTGGTCCCATTTCCTCAGCAACTGTGGGCTGAGAACTTGTGCAGCAGCCTATAGTCCAGAGGAACTGCACTGTTAGCAACCAGGTTGTGGCAAATTGTCCCAATGGTTATGGTTAGGGGATGAAGAGGCTCTTAAATCGTGGGTGACAAAACTGGAAAAAAAGCTTCTCCATCACTGCCTGTAGCTGAACTCGGAGAACTGTGTTCAGCCATTGCAATAACTCCCCCGATATATGGCGATCACTGGGTGTACGTAACCGTCTCCCCTTTGGTTTGACCCTAGTTTGAGTAGATTCCACAATCCTGGCTGTTATCCTGAGATGTATTTTTATAACTAACTTGCACCAAATCTGCTGTTTGGGCGTTTGGGACAATGTAGCAGCGCTCCATGTTCTCATCTTCATGTGATAAAAATGGATGCTTGACACAATCCAAGGGCGACTCCCCGAAACCCTAGAAGAGAGAAAAGACCAATATTGCATTTTTAAATGGGTTTACACTCTTTTCTACTGGTGTCCTGGGCTGTAGACATAGAGGAACATTTATAAAAGCTTTAACCCTAAGCTGAACACCTGAAAAGTACTTAGGGCAACATGCATGAAATTTGCCTTGTTAACGCCAAATTTCATGCGCATAATAATAGCCTAGAATGAGCCTGATTTATGAACCCGCTCTGCAACAGGTCATAAATCAGGCTCATTCTACGCTAGGGTGATATTTTTGGCTCAGGTAAAGCACTTTGAAAGTGCTCTACCTGTTCCAGCAGTAATGCACCTAGAAATTACGCACTGAAGCTATAAATATGTAGCTTTGCTACGGTTCTAGTGCGCCCCGCCCCCCCGCAGGCGCATTACAAAGTTCCGCGGGCACTATGTAATGCGCCCGATAATGGCGTGCAGGAGATTTAAACATGCAGCAAACGAGGCTGCGCCTGATATCGGGCTGAAAAGACGCCAGATATCTGGCGCAGCCCCATTCATACATGTTGCCCTTAATGACCAGCACATTTTTTTAGTTTTTGCCTCCTTGCGTTTTAACAGTGGTAATTTTTTTCACTTTTTCAATGACGCAGTTGGATGAGGTCTTGTTTTTTTGGGGTCAAGTTGTACTTTATGGGGGAATAGTTTAAGTTCACTTATAAATGTTTTCGGGGTTTTTTTTTAATTTTTTTAAATTTTTTTTTATTTCTTACACCATTCACATTTCACACTTAATAACTTGTTAGATTAATACCTAATATGTGTAAGTTTGTTTTTTTGTGTGTGTGTAATGTAGGCACAATTATTTTTTATTAAATACTTATTTTTATTTTATTATTTATTTTCTTTATTTTTTTCTACAATTTATGTTTTTTTCCTTTTTTTTTAAAATCCCATGAAAGGATAACTGTTTTAAATTTTTTTTTTTTTTACACTTAGTAATGTATTAGCACATTGTTTCTCAACTCCAGTCCTCAAGACCCACCAACAGGTCATGTTTTCATGATTTCCTTAGCATTGCACAGGTGATATAATTATTGCCAGTGCATTCTCCACAGGTGATATAATTATGAGTTCCAAGGGTGCCATTGTCTCCCACAGGTGATATAATTACTGTCAGTGCATTCTCCACAGGTGATATAATTATTGTCAGTGCATTCTGTGGGAGATCCTGAAAACATGACCTATTGGTGGGTCTTGAGGACTGGAGTTGAGAAACACTGTATTAGCATATTCATATATGCTAATACATTATAATCTGTGTCAGTTTGACACAGGCAGCAGTTAGGGCAGCACACAGTCTGCCCTGATTGCTGGCTTCTCACAAACAGTCCTGGCCGCATACCCAGATGTCTGCAGCGATGCCAAAAGACAGAGCTACAGACAAAAGAACTGAAATGCCGACGCCAAAAGTCGGTGGGCGATTGTTAAGGGGTTAACGCCGTAGCCTATTTTCTTTTGTCCCGTTCATTTTTTCAAACAGCCACAACTTTTTCCGTCTACATGGACATACGATGGCTTGTTTTTTTTCGGGACAAGATGTACTTTTAATGGTAGCATTCACCGGACCATATAAGTCACTGGAAAAGCCAAAAGAAAATTCTGTGAAAAAAAAACACAACCACGCCATTTTGCGCGGGGTTAGTTTTTATGGAGTTCACTGTTCGGTATGACTGACATGTTATCTGTATTCTGAAATATGATAAGAGTTTTGTTATGTTTTAGTACTTTTTCTTTATTTTGTGCTGTAGCGCCATTTTCTGTGACCAATAACTTTTATTTTCTTCTTCATGGACTGGGGTAAAAGGATGGGTTTTTTTCTTTTTTGCAGGCTGAAGTGTTTTATGCTATTTTGGGACATATGCCACTTTTTGATCACTTTTTATTCCGATTTTTGGGGGATGCAAAATGACCCAAAAATTTTTAGCATTGGGAATTTTTTTCTTTTACGGTGTTCACTGTACGGGATAAATGATGTTCTATTTTAATCCATCAGACTTTTACGGATGCGGCGATACCAATTATGTGTACGTTTTTATTTTTCTTATGTGCAGAATGGCAAAAGGAAGATTTTTTTTTTACTTTTAATATGTTTTAACTTTTTTTTATTTTTATAACTTTTTTTTTTTTTACTTGTTATTTGTTGTCCACCTAGAGTACTTGACCATTTGGGGGCGTGATCGCTTGTACATTGTTCTGCAATACAATGGTACTGCAAAAAGGTGTGCAAAGGTGACTCTACTATTACATCAGATCAGGTTTATAGCAGGAACCTTCTAACCTTGAAGTGTGGAGGTCTGAACAGACACCCAGAGAGGTAGCATATAGCATAGGTTCCCACCTGAATTGGGGTCACCTTGCCACGGTAGGTGGGCATTTACAGTTTTGATCAAAAATGTACACTGAGAACCTCAAATTTTTTCAGATATTTCATAGTAGCAGAAATGCTATTTCAAAAATTCTTATGTCCTCTTTGACTGTTTTTTTAGTGTTTCTAGAGTGCTGCTGATGTTATATTGTGTTTACTATTACATCCTGACTATGGCAGAGTGTAATACAAGTAGTAACATGGCAGCTACCGAGGCCTTCATTAAGCTTCCGCTTGCCTTCCGCTTAGCACCCTGCAATCTTATCATTGGGGTGAGGGATCAGGCAACGAAACAGTGTTCATTCATTTAGATGGTACATCTTGCTGATAGCGGCAGGTCTTAGCGGTAATATTCAGCTGCTGACATGCTGCATATGGAGTTTACGCAGCAAGTGAGCCTGCTCCATTACGGGGCGTTTACACTTATTTTTCTTATGCCGGTCTTAATGCAAACACTGGAGTAACACGAGCCAAAAGGAATAAAAAGTGCAAGCTTCTTAATACATTTGGTGCATCTATGGGCAATCCATACGCCTTATGGTGTAGAATTTTAATATAATTTGTTCTACTTTCTGGTGTAAATTATATGAAATGTGTTGGGCTGTGGGAGGCCCCCTACATAGAAAAAGTCACAATATTTGTGCAGACAAGGCTTGCATGCCAGAAAACTGGTGTACAAGTATTAATACATTCCCTCCCCATCTAGTCCCTTACCTTCTGAATGCTTGATGGCAGTCTACAGGATGGGAAGAATATATGTTTTATGTAACGTTTTAAGGGGCAAAAGCAGATGTAAAGAATGCCCGAAATCACGACAATTCCCAAAAAGGTGAATCCTGTTATCCACGCAAACAGATAAGACCTGGGATCTAGGATGAAATAGGAGAAAACACGTATTTCAGATGAAAAGAAGTCAGTTTGGATCATTTGGTGATCTAAGTCCAATTCAAGAGGACTGAGAGAGGTCTGGGTAATGTGGCCTTATATATAATACATGTGGCCCTATATAAATATAATTTCATTCTTATAGCGCCAACATATTCCGTAGGACTTAAGAGTATGTTCACACAATGTTTTTCAGATCCATTTTTGGATCCATTTTTCGGACCTAAAACGGATCCAAAAAACGTATCTAACAATGTGCAGTTTAATTTACATTAGTTTCAATGTAAAACACACATCGCCATTGAGACGAGTTATTGTCAATGCGTGTTTACTTTCGTCATTTCGATGCGCTTTTCGATTCTGTTTTAAGAATTGACATGTGAATTCTACTTGCATGAAATCCCCATAGGAAATAATAGAGTGCGCTTTTGGAGCCCAAAAAACGGATCCAAAAGCGCAACATACTTTTGTGTACATTTTGGATGCGCTTTTCATAGAGGTCTCATTTGATCTAGAAGAACTGTTTGAACTTTAGTAACCTAATGACCTACATTTTCACTTAGAGTGGAAAGTGTTTAGGTAGTAGTGAAGCCCAATAGGGGGAGCTAACAGCATTTTACATGTGTTTAATTTTATAAATCACTTTTTATTATTTATATTTTTTTTATATATTTATGTTGAATATAATAAATAGAAAGTTTTTTTTATAGTAATAGAATGTAAATAGGTGTTTTTATTATAGAAATTATAGAAGTTTTTAATAATAAATTTATTAATGTTTTAGATAGTTTAATATACAATTTTGAGTCTATTATAAACTATTTATCAAAAACATTAATAAATTATTAAAAACTATAATTTCTAAGATTAAACACATGTAAAATGCTGTTAGCTCCCTCTACTGGGTTTCCTCTGAAATACATGTAAAATGCTGTTAGCTCCCTCTACTGGGCTTCCTCTGAAATACATATAAAATGCTGTTAAAGGGGTTGTCTCGCTACAAAGAATAGCTTTCAAATTGTAGGGAACACAAAATAAAGACATTTTCCAAATATATTGCATTGTTCCTCTGTTTCCCTAAAGAATAAAGTGAATTTTTACCTCCTCTATTTCGTTCCCTCAGTAACATACCATGTAAACAAATTTCTCCCGGCTTGTTTGTTCCCATGAAAACAGAGAGTGAGTCATCACACAGGTCAGCAGTGTCAGTCATAGTCCTGTCTGACAACATTAAAAGCTTGATTTAATCAAGTACACAGCTCTTAAAATAGGGCTTTTGTTTTGGGATCAGATACGAAAGTCCTTCCATAGGTATTGAGAAGTAATCTAATCTAATTAGCATCTGAAAGCACGAGCATTATGCTGTACAAGCATGGAGCTTATGCAAATTGAGTCTGAACCAGTTAGTGCAGCAGAATGCTCTTTCATGCATTCATTTGAAACCCTGTGGGGAGACAATCCTTTAACTCCCTCTAGTCGGCTTCCCTGGAAACACATGTAAAATGCTGTTAGCTCCCCGTTAGGCTTCCTCTTACACTACTACCTAACCACTTTGCACTCTAAGTGAAAATGTAGGTCATTAGGTTACTAAAGTCCAAACATTTCTTCTAGAGCAAATGAGATCTCTAGGGGCCGATTTAGTATATCACACTAAAGATACTACATTTCAAACTACAACCTCTGTGGATGTTATCATTTGTGAATAGTCTCAAGCTCTTTGCCTGCATTTTATCTAGTGTATACATATATATATAAAAACGCATGCAAAATGCATCCAAAAAAGCATCTGCAGCTGCGTTTTTGGATACGTTTGTTGGATACAGTTTGGATGCAGTTTCTCTTCTGGTAAAAAAAAACGGATCCAAAAATGGATCCAAAACGTCGTGTGAACATGCCCTAATAATGCAAGGGGCACTGGTACAGACAAAATCAGATAATACATAGTAACAAACCTATTAACGGATCAAACAAAAGGTATGAGGGCCCAGTTCATAAGAGCTTACAATCTATGAAAAAATTGTGGGCCCCAAGAATCAACTCCACTGCTGGGCCCCAAGAATAAACTCCACTGCTGGGCCCAAAGAATAAACGCCACTGGTGGGCCCCAAGAATCAACTCCACTGGTGGGCCCCAAGAATCAACTCCACTGGTGGGCCCCAGGAACAATCCTACTGGTGGGCCCAAGTATCAACGAACGTTCCATACTCCACTGGTGGGCCCCAAGAATCAACTCCACTGGTGGGCCCCAAGAATTCAACTCCACTGGTGGGCCCCAAGAATAAACTCAACACTGGTGGGCCCCAAGAATCAACTCCACTGGTGGGCCCCAAGAATTAACTCACTGGTGGGCCCCAAGAATAACCTCCACTGGTGGGCCCCAAGTATCAACGCCACTGGTGGATCCCATCATCTCCACTGGTGGGCCCCAAGAATCAACTCCACTGGTGGGCCCCAAGAATCAACTCCACTGGTGGGCCCCAAGAATCAACTCCACTGGTGGGCCCCAAGAATCAACTTCACTGGTGGGCCCCAAGAATCAACTCCACTGGTGGGCCCCAAGAATCAACTCCACTGGTGGGGCCCCAAGAATCAACTTCACTGGTGTCCCCCAAGAATCAACTTCACTGGTGGGCCCCAAGAATCAACTTCACTCCATTAGCGGGTCCGAAGACACCCCAGTTCAATGCTGGAAGAATAGGGAAGTAAGAAAGAAAAAGAAGATTAGAAATGGTGGTAGGTCTAAGAAGATGTGTTCTTAGGGCATATTCCAGAAAACTGGTGCAACACATGGGAAGTCTTGGAGGCAAGAGTAGGAAGTTTGGATTATGGAGAAACTAAAGAGAATGTGTTATCAGAAAATGACCTACTGTTTAACTCATGTTCTGCAGAGAAAATTTTTTAACAGTCTCCTCATTATCAGCAGAGGCAGGATTACACTGAAAGGTGACATCACTGTGTATAGATAACACAGGATCCACCAGTCACAATAGGAGATGTCACAGCTCCCCATCTCCCTCCCTGCACACTGACTTCTTCCCTGGTCACCGAGCAGGACTAGAAAACTCTTCTATAGAAGTCAATGGGTCGGCTCTTGATCACAGGATCCTGTGTCCATGAATCTGCTGTAAAGCATCTCTCTAAATGTTACTAAAGGGGTTTTCTCACCACGCTGTTTCACAGGCAGCTTTACACTCATTCTGCCTTCTCACGCTGTGGGTGGTTCTACATCAGTGATTAGCATATTTACCTTTTCGGCAACTAGCAAAGCAGTTACACTGAAAATTGCAGATGTTAAATTCAATAAACACAAGTTACATGTGCTGTGAAGACTGAAAGCAATTGCTGATCTGTAATCTTGTTAGAGATAATTCGTTTGCTCCGAACTGAGCCATCCATCCATGGTGATGGTACCCCCTGCTCTCTCATCTAATCAGATAACAGAGTTATGGTCAGGCAACAAGGTAACCATAGAAACCTGTGTGCACTCAGAGCACATAACATGTCTCTTATCTCATGACTAAAGTAACATCTATTGATCAATGTAGTTAGAAAAAGTCTTCATTTAACTGTCCCTTCATGTTGAGAGCTAATCTTTGTAGTGAGAAAACCCCTGTAAAAGCAGCTCAGGCAATAATGCTGACTTCATAATCAAATGCAGAAAACTGAAGTAAAAGGTTATGTAATTGGCAACAGATTTCCTTAACGTCTTAGATCACTGGCGAAACATAGAGACCAGTTAGGCCTCGTTCACACGGCTTATTCTGGGACTGATTCCAGCCGTACTGCGCGCCGTATTTGCGCTGCAATACGGCTCCAATCCGTCCCTGTCGTTACGGTAATCCACAGTTCTCATAGAGAACTATGGATTCCGTCTCCTCCCCCCACTCAGCGAATCCGCCGTGGGGGGAGAAAGTGACATGCACATTATTTACGGTGTGTACGCACCGTGAATAATGAGTGTCTATGGGGCAGGCGAGCTGCCGGCCCCCCGCCCCGCCCCCGCTGCACGGCAGCCGACGTAATTGTGGGACGAAATCCGTCCCCGCAATTACGTCGGCAATAAGCCGTGTGAACATTGCCTTAGGGTGATGGAGATAAGGGAGGAGATGTGGGTGAGACTAATTACTTTCGTAATGGGCAACCAGTACATTGACTTACACAGGGTAGAGGCATCGGTGTAACAGCTGGAAGGAAACATGAGCCCAGCTGCTGCTTTTAGGATAGATGCAGGTGGAAATTTGAAGAATAGAAGACTGATTAGCAAGAAGTTACAGTAATGAACATTAGAATGTAAAACTGCAAAAATAAGTGTTTTTGCCATTTCCACAGTGCAAAAAGGATGGATTCTGGAGAAGTTTTTACATTATAGTTGATATGAGCGGCAAGAGGTTGAATAAAGCCAGTGAAGGCCACATCGGAGGCTAGCATGATCCCAGGATTGCGGGCCTGCTGCTTAGGAGTTAGGGAATGTTCACACAATGTAATTGCAGGCTATACTTCAGCGCGTAATTGCACTGCAATTCACCCGAAATGCGCCCTGCAATTACGGTAATTCATAGCTCTCATAGAGAGCCGGGGATGATAAAAGTCAATGGGGGCCAGCGCGGGTACCGTGTGAACATAGCCTAATGGTAGTGCCACACAATGAAACAGAACTATCTGGTTTGGGTTAGTTAGTAGATGACAAGATGTTCAGAGAGAGGACATGTTAGACAAAGTGTGCAGTCACTGGTGTTTCGTGCTGGACTAAAGTCAGGGGAAGAGGTGCATAATTGGGTGTCATCAGCACATAGAGGATACTGGAAGACAAATCTTGTGATTGTTTGTCCAGTGAAGAATGTGTAGAGTGGAAAGAGACCAGGACCAATCCCTGGAGAACCTCAACAGCTAGTGTCGGACTGGGTTGCCTAGGGCCCACCAGTGGAATTTCATTCTGGGGGTCCACCCTACAGCTACTGTACATGCCTCTTAGGGTATGTTCACACGGCTTATTTGGGCACGGATTGGCGCGGTACTCCGCGCCGGATTTGCGCTGCAGTACGGCGCCAATCCGTCTGAGTCATTACGGTAATCCACTGCTCTCATAGAGAACAGTGGATTCCGTCGCTCCTCCCCGCTCGGCGAATCCGCCGGGCGGGGAGAAAGTGACATGCACATTATCCAGGCGCAATACGCGCCGTGGATAATGGAAGTCTATGGGGCCGGGGAGCGGCGCCCCCGCCGCGCTCCGGCCCCGCCCCCATCCCGCCCCTTATTCACGGCGGTTTGTGAGCTCAATACGGCTCACAAATCCGTCGGGAATAAGCCGTGTGAACACGGCCTTAGGGTATGTTCACACGGCTTATTGTACGTGCCGCAATACACTGGGTTTTTTGGAATCACACGCTGATCAGAGCTTAATTCCAAAGCACAGGGGGGGGGCTGGCCGGGCGCCGACCCCATAGATATGCATTGTCAGCAGCACGTTATCGCCGCTAACAATTGGCATGTCAATTCTCGCCCCGCGCATACAATAGGATTGTATTGTACGCGCAGGGGGACGACGCATAATCGATAGCTCTCTCTGAGAGCTATGAATTACCGTAACTGCAGCACGCATTTCAGCGTGTATAAAGCGCAATACGCTGCGAAATGCGCACCAAAATATGCAGCTAAATAAGCCGTGTGAACATACCCTTCAGGTCTGCAATGCTCAGTGGCATATCTGGGGTTTCCTGTGGACCAGTCTGAGCCTGTCAACAGTAAGGAGAAGAGAAGAGGCACAACTGGCATACAATGATATATTTTTGGAGCCATATGAGGGAAAGTGAAGGGGCCCAATTATTCACTCCAGCACAGGCGGTTCACATGAATAAGAGGTCTATAATTGTTTAATATAATACAATGATATTAGTAATACATAAAATGTTCCTCCAATATGACCAACTGAAGCCAACTCATTTTGTATTGTCTCATTTCTTTCCAATACATATAAATATCTGTGATAATTATTTATTCTCAGTCTTAAATCTGTCTATATCCATCTCTCTATTACCTCGTATCCATTCATCGATCTATGCAGGTAGCCGTAGACACAGACTCCGCCACACACTCTTCATCTTTCTTTGTACGCACCTGTTGTGATGCATTTCACTTCGCTGTACAGACTGCTCAGGTTGCTTCGCTGACACCTCATCTTTGCTTTCGCACAGTAAGTTGTTGAGGCTTCTAGTGACTTTATCTTGAAAAATGGCTGCAGTTTGTCTTCCTCGATTACCTATAACACAGAGGGACGTACATTGGTCAGATAACAATGATCCACATGATTCATAATTTGGCAGCTAACAAAACTGATGTGATTAGACGCAGACAGGTCTCTGTAGACACTGACTTCTGTTCTTCA
Source organism: Phyllomedusa bahiana (assembly GCA_025379985.1). Taxonomy (NCBI): domain Eukaryota; kingdom Metazoa; phylum Chordata; class Amphibia; order Anura; family Hylidae; genus Phyllomedusa; species Phyllomedusa bahiana. The sequence continues at coordinate 92,062 of JAODAL010001090.1, read as the reverse complement.
TTAGGCACATCTACTATTAACCTCTTAAGCCCCAGGCCTGAAAAGTAGTTAATGACCAGAACATTTTTTTCGTTTTTGCCTCCTTGCATTTCAACATTTGTAACTTTATTTTTTCAATGACGCAGTTGGATGAGGCCTCGTTTTATTCTAGAGAAGTTGTACTTTATGGGGGAATAATTTAAGTTCACTTACAAATAATTGCAGTATTTTTTTTACATTTTTTTTAATTTTTTTTTTTACACCATTCACATTTCACACTTGATAACTTGTTAGATTAATTCTACAGGTTATTACGGTCGCGTGGATACCAAATATGTAGAGGTTTTTTTGTGCGTGTAATTTATGCACAATTATTTTTTATTAAATATTTATTTATTTATTTTTATTTTTTTTTATACTTTTTATGTTTTTTTTTATTGTTTTTTTTTTACTGCCATGAAGGGAGAACTTTAAAGGTGATGTCCAGTTATTTTTTTTTTGGTGATGTCAGCCAATGGCAAGTGATTGCTGCAGCCAATCAGCAGCTGCAGTGGTGACATCTCATTGGTGTTAAGAAAAAAGAAGACCGCCGGAGAGTTAGGACAGCGCAGCACTGGATCTGAGGTGAGAAGAGAGGGGAATAGGGGAACTTTTTTTTATTTTAAATGGGTAGCAGTATGCTAAAAGACCTTGAAGGGGTTGTCTCACTACGAAGATTAGCTTTCAATATGTAGGGACTGGTAATTGAAGAGTTTTTCCAAATATGTTACTTTATTTCTTGGCTTTGTTGAGGAGACAATATTGATATTATCAGCTCTGAGTGCACACAGGTTTCTCTAAGTTACCAATCTAAGTTACCTTCTCTCTCTACTCTGTCTTATCTGATAGCAGGGAGTGACTTCACCACAGGTCAGACTGTCTGAAGCTTGAGAACAGTGTTATCTCAAACAAGTTATTAGCCTCCTTTGTTTACTTTGAGCTCTGTAGCTCTTTGCTATAGATAACATCTCCTGCTCTCATGTCAGCGCTAGCAGGAGAGCTGTGAATGCTGAGCTGATATGCTAATTACTTCTATAGAACCACCCACAGCCTGAATCCGATTTTGGCTCAGTGAAACAGTGTGGGGAGACAATCCCTTTAATGGGATATCGATAGGGACCTGCACCTATCTTGGGAACAGGCTCCCAAAAGTTTCCAATGGAGCCAATCGCACTTGAATACAACTCTCCATTCTGTTCTATGGGAGTGTATGCTGTGTTCAGCTTTACTCAGTACTCCCATACTAAAGCGTGACCGGCTCTCCATTCTGAGCCGACACTTTTGGAGACCCGTTCTTGAGGTAGGTGTATGTTAATATGCCATCAAAGTCTATTGTGTGAACACCCCTTTAATCTCTGTTATATTTTTATTTATTTTAAAGGGGCGTTACATACATAACATAGGACCAAAGGACAATGGCAATAGTAAATGATAGAGGGTGAGAGGTCCGTGTCCGTAAAAGCTTATAATCTACAAGGGTAGCTACTAATAACACTTGTACAACTTACCTTCAAATTGTGTGTTGAATTGATCCAATGTTGCAGATGGGTCATCCATGTACAGTGATGCTGTATATCTGTAGTTTTTAATCCTTCGGGGGCGGTCACATTAATGAACAATTCATTGCCTACAATCCGCATCTTCAAATCTTTTGGAGGCCCAATCAGAGCTGTTAATAAAGAAATATTGCAATCAAACACTGGAGCCAACATGCACAGATGAACAGTCAACCACATAACAAGGGCCTATGACTGGGCTTGCTATTTAGATTACAATAAACCAGCTTTTCTGTTTAGAAATCACCATGTGCAGGCAGAAATTCTGGTGACATGTCCCATGAAGCTTTGTCCGATCCAAAGCCATAGTTTTGGATCTCTCCAAATTGTAAGCAGAGTTCTGGAGAGCCACATCTGCTTGTGAATGGGTGGGAGCACACGGTGCGGTTTTGTTGCAGCCATGATGTGCCGCCAGTGGTAGGAGAAGAGACCGGCAAATTCGTGAGGCAAGATGCAGACCTTTCTGAGGTGTAGGGCGGGGGAAATGTGTGGCCATCAGGTTTCTTTTACTCCCACTCTCTACAGAGAGGCCATATTTGTATTTGACACTTAGACTCGTCACCTAAGTACAGGCAGTCCCCGATGTACACTGTTCCCTAGTTACAAACGGAGACTTATGGGGCATGCTGGCACTTGTAGTTCCATAGCAGACAGTAACTGTAGAATGACAAGTTCCAGTTTGCCACAGTAGCACGAGTTGAAAATTAGATGAAATCTTCTTAACAGAGACACAGACAGCAAAACAAATGTAAAAACCCTTCCCTGCACTATCCGAAACTAAAAAGAATATGTTTTGTGCCTTTAATAAATATACCTGTTCTGACTTACATACAATTTCAACTTAAGAACAAACCTACAGTCCCTATCCTGTTTGTAACCCAGGCACTGCCTGTATTCGACCACGTATTGGGTCTCTCCTAGCTGTAGCAAAAAGAGCGCACTTGTCCCAAAACCTTGCTGGTGCCTTCTGGCCCATAGAGGATGGGAATAAGGTTTAGAGGGGAGACTTCTCTTTTCAGAGAAGGCTGGTGATCGACCACATCCTTTTTTTCAATTTTTGCTTGACACGGTTGAACTTTTTTATGCACTCGGGACAAGAAAGCACGTGCTTGGGCTTTCAAAAAAAAAAAAAAATTTGATCAAAATGACGATTCTCCCGAAATGTTTGTATCTTTTTCAAACACTTCCTATTCTTATTCCACTCTTATTTTGGAGGAAGGTCCGCCGATGCTCCACTTCATTCGTCTGGTCGACCTGGAGGCCGCAGATTGCCTACGATACGCTTATTAGACCTAAAAATGCTGGTGGCACAGGCTTGCCGGATTGTAGGTTGTACTATTTGGCCTTAGCCTATGGGCGCTTTCGGGCATTGGTTGCGGATAGAGACAGGAAGCTGTAGGTCAACCTGGCTGGTTTGCAGAGGACTGGTTTGCAATAGCATTACATCAACTATGGAAAATATCCTGGAGAAGATTCAGTGGCAACAGCAGAATACTCAGGAATATGCAGGTTTGCAGTTGTCACCTGCTGCCAGCCACAGTAACCGGCTATCCAACCATGATAATGACTACAGTATATGACAATATAATATATGACCACTTGGGCGACTGCACTTACTGTCTTGGAATGGAGTAAACTGTATAACACTGGAGCTCTTTCCTTCTCTTCGGTGGTCATACACAGAGGCACGCAGGATATAGCTATTGGAGAAAGACAACCCTGAGCAGTAACAGCGCGTGCTCGTTATGTTCTCACAGCCCTTTAATTTGGTGCATCTGCCGTAAGTGAGGCTGAAAACAAGCAGGATCATTATTAGTTCATCATCATTCATACAAGGGGATAAGAGCGCCATCTCATATTCATATAGTTAAGGTCATGCTCACACAGTGCGGTTATTGAATGCATGTATGTGTCTAGACTATGTTATCTACCAAGTATCTCAGTCCATTATGGTTAGGGCAGTGTTCTAAAAATTCATAGAAAATGTAGGATTGGTATATGAAAACACTTAGGGTGAGTTCACATGGCGCGTTCTGGTTCCTCGTTGAAATGCCACCCTTGCCAGCGCAGCATTTCCACGAGGAAACAACCCGGAGAGCCCCAGATGGATCTCTGCCCCAGGCACGTTATTATTATCGTCGCCTCACCCGCGCCAAAGAATTGACAAGTCAATTATTTTAATTTGCAGCTGATACTCATGTGAAATCGGCGTCATTTCAACGATGTCACGGATTTGCAGTGCAAATCAATGGGCCGGAATCCGTGCCCAGGATCAGCGTCCGATCGCGTCGTGTGAACTTCCCATTAGCAGAAAAAACAATACAAATAAACCCTCAAGTATAACTTTTAGGTTGGGTGCACACTGCATTAATGACTACATTTGAGGCATACTTCAGAGTAACTAAAATAAAATGGACCCTGACACATGTCGTGACATAGCCGTGGCAGCCCCATAGAGATTAACAGAGCAAATGTAGTCCTCTGTGGGCAACGTTTGCTTTATTTCCTGGTGGTATATACTTTTCCTGTGTGGCTTAATAGCATGGTGGACTATGCTCTTGAGTCCCGCCTGCAATTTTAGCTGAAAATGTTTCATTTTTACAAGGAATCCTGTAAAAAAAAGCATCCCAAATTTTGTTAAGCAATTTCTTCCAGGTTTGGCAATACCCTACATGTGGGTGTAAACTGTTTGGGCGCATGGCAGGTTGTACAAGGGAGGGAGCGCTATTTGGCTTTTGGAACGCAGATTTTGGTGGGGCCATGTCGCATTTGCAAAGCCCCAAACTACCAGAACAGGTGAAACTTTCCAGAAGTCGTCCCATTTTGGATTCAACACCCCTCAGGGATCTCATCTAGGGGTGTACTGTGCATTTTGGGTGCACAGGTGTTCCATAGTTTTTTTTCAGTATTGGGCTATGAAATTGGGGGGAATAAACGCAGTTCCGCCCTTGTTTGTTGGGCTTCATTCTTACAATGTTCGCCGTACTGGATAAAAAACAGGATAACTTTACTATGGGGGTTGGTACAATTACAATGATATAAATTTTATCTTTTTTTTATGTTTTATTACTTTTACACAATAGAAATAGGTCTATAAATAATTGCGTTTTTATGTTGTCCTATTTTGACAACCATAGCTTTTTTTTTTCTGTATACGGAGCTGATTATGGGCTTGTTTTTTGTGGGATGAGTTGACTTTTTTATTATGGGAGGCATATGACGCTTTGATCACTTTTTATTAAGGTTTTTGTGAGGCATTTTGAACAAAATACAGCAATCCTGGTAGTGTTTTTTATTTTTACAGCGGTCACCATGCGGTATAAATGACATCCTAGCTTTACTCAGCAGGTCGATAGGATTACAGTGATACCAAATTTGTATATTTTTTTTCATGTTTTACTGCTTTACACAATAAAAACACTTTTATTCAAAAAGGAACACACGTTTTTGCATCGTCGCAGTCTGAGAGCCATAACTTTTTTATTTTTCAGTGTACGGAGCTGGGTTGGTTCTTGTTTTTTGCGGGATGACTTGATGTTTTTATTGGTATCATATTTTTGGGTGACAAGACTTTTTGATCAGTTTTAAATCTGTTTATTGGAAGGCAGGGTGATGAAAATACTGCAATCCTAGGAGTGTTTTTTATTTTTATTTTTAACAGCACTCATTGTGCAGTATCCATGACAAGTTAGCTTTACTCTGTGGGTCGATACGATTACGGTGATACCCAATTTATATAGTTTTTTTATGTTGAAGCACTTAAAAAAAAAAAAAAAGTGTTTTTATTGTGTAAAAATTTATATGCATCGCTGTCTTCTGAGAGCTATAACTTTTGTATTTTTCCGTATACAGAGAGGTGTAAGGCCTTTTTTTTGTGGGATGAACTGACGTTTTAATTGGTACAAATTTGGTGTTTATATGACTTTTTGATCGCTTTTTATTCCATTGTATGTGCAGCGGGATGAACAAAAATCGCAATTCTTTGATTTTTTTTTTTTTTAACAGTGTTCACCGTACGGGTTAATTAATATGACACATTTATAGAACATGTCGTTACGCACGCGACGATACCAAATATGGGTACTTTATTTTTTTATCTTTTTTGGGGTGTTTGGCGTCTGTAAAGGGGAAAAGGGCGATGTACGTGTTTTTATTTTATTTTTTGTGTTTGTGTTTTACTTTTTTCACTTTTTTTATTACTTTTTTAAATTTTTTTACACTTCATTTTACTTTCCCCATAGGGGATTTATAACAGCAATCTTCAGATCTTCTGAAGGTTGCTGTTATAAGGCAAGCCAGTACATAGCATTGCTGCTATGCACTGGTCTCCATGACAACTGTCAGTCACGTGGGCATTGTGGGCATTGTGATGTCACAGACGGCTCCGGGAAGTGATCTTCACTTCCCGGGGCTGTCTGGTAGGAGATCGTTGCTGCACTCTCGTGCAGCAGCGTGCCGAGGAGCAGGCAGAAGGGGCTCCCTCCTCCTGTCTGCGACTTAGCTCCGACCATCTTAATTGATCGTCGGAGTTAAGGGGTTAAACCCCCACGGCCGGAGCTCACTCCGGCCGGGGGTGATGTGGCATGAAGCCAGCGGTAATTTACCGCTGGTCCCATGTCGCGATCGCGCGCGGCTTGCCCCCAAGTCCGTGCGAGCGCCAGGACGTATGCATACGTCCAATGTCGGGAAGGGGTTAAAGTCAATGCAAAGTGAAAATGGGGCGACGCGTCGATCGCGATTTTTTTACCCGATTTTACCAGGGAAAATTGGAAAGCGAGAAACCTGTAAAAATCTACTCGATCTCAATTGTTAGAAAATCGATCATCTCTAGTAATAAAGCAAACTTGGCCTGCAGAGGACTACATTTGCTTAGTAACCTCTTAGGGGCTGCTGCGGCTCCACGCTGTATTTGTCGAGTGTTAGCTGCAATTAGTAACACGATCCCGCTACAAAGCTGCTTACCGGCATTAGGACGTACTCATACATCTAATGTCGGTAAGGGGCTAATTTTAAAAAATTTGGAAAAAGCACATATTTTCTTTACACTTCATAAATACTTGCTACTTTATACTGCTCTGTCACATAAACTGTCAATAAAATAATTTTAAGTTTGTGGCTGTAAGGGTATGTTCACACGGCTTATTTTGGAGTGCATTTCGCCCTGTATTTCGCGGCGTACTGCGCTTAATACGCGGGGAAATACACCCCATAATTACGGTAATCCATAGCTCACATAGAGAACTATGGATTACGCCTCCTCTCCCCGCTCGTATAACACGATCGTATTGTACACCCGGGGAGATAAGTGACATGTCAATTATTTGCGGTGAATACGCGCCGCAAGTAATGCATGTCAATGGGGCCGGCGGGCTGCCGGCGCCCCCGCACCACGGGTGTACACGCGTATTAGCGCGAGCTCCCGAAACACACAATGTATTGCGGCATGTACTGTACGCGCTGCAATACATCGTCTGAACATACCCTAACGTTTAAAAATGAGGAACGGTTTAAGGGGTATGAATACCTTCGGAACCTCTTGTATCTTGCAAATATTGCACTTTGACCTGTAACTGTGTGACCAACATAGAATAAAGTGGAGTTCGATTTGAAACCTAACTGCAGCATTGAACTTACATGTATTGATGAATCCATCTAACCAAATAGACGGCTCACAGGAGACCTACATGACAACTTATTATAAAATGCATTTTACTATAATATTACCGCTATACTACAACAGCCCGTCATCCCAGGGAACGGCCATCAGGAGAAAGGAATCTTACTCCTCAGATGTGATGGGTGTTGTGAATGACACATAATAGTGCATCTGGAATCCACTAAATAAAAAGCGGGGCCCATGCAATACTGTCCTGCGCACAATTGCTATATGTATGTCAGATGTTGCTAAGCGATTAAAAGGGAAACAAAAGTAAATACACTACCGTTCAAAAGTTTGGGGTCACTTACAAATTTCCTTATTTTTGAAAGAAAAGTACAGTTTTTTTCAATGAAGCCAAGATTAAATGAATCAGAAATCCACTCGATACATTGCTAATGTGGTAAATGACTATTCTAGCTGCAAACTTCTGGTTGTTAATGCAATATGTACATAGGGGTATAGGGGCCCATTTCCAACAACCATCACTCCACTGTTCTAATTGTACATTGTATTTGCTAACTGTGTAAGAAAGCTATTGGATATTTTGAACACCCTTGAAAACCCTTGTGCAAGTATGTTAGCACAGCTGAAAACAGTTTTGCTGATCAGAGAAGCTATAAAACGGATTTTCCTTTGAGCTAGTTGAGAATCTGGAGCGTTACACTTGTTGGTTCGATTAACTACTTAAGGACCGCCCGCCGACTTTAGACGTCGCTGCAGACACCGGAGTTAGCGGCGCCCGGCGCCGCAATTGCGCTGGGATCAGGGCTGTACTACACAGCCCCGATCCCAGAGCATCTCCTGCAGGCATCAGGGAGCGGAGGAAACCTCCGCAACCCGATGCTTTAACCCTTTGATTGCGGCGGTGCATTACCGTAGCGCAATCAAAGGGTTCCCCTGCTCTGTCGGGTGATCGGAACGCCCACTCACCCGACAGAACCCAGGGAACGGCTGCACAGTCAGCTCTGGGGACCTAGAGTGGCCCCAGAGCTGTCTGTGTACTAAGCCAGTGATTAGGACGCACTGGGTGCTGTCCTAATCACTGCCTGTGTCAGACTGACACAGATTAGAATGTATTAGCATATATGAATATGCTAATACATTACTAAGTGTAAAAAAAAAAATGTAAAAAAATGTTAAACAGTTCTCCCTTTATGGGAGTAAAAAAAAAAGTAAAAAAACCACATAAAAACTGTAAAAAAAAGTGTAAAAAAATAATAAAATAAAAATAAATATTTAATAAAAAATAATTGTGCATAAATTACACGCACAAAAAAACCTACACATATTAGGTATCCACACGACCGTAATAACCTGTACAATTAATCTAACAAGTTATTACATGTGAAATGTGAATGGTGTAAAAAAATAATAAAAAAAAAAAAAAAAAAAATTTTTTTAAATTAAAAAAAAAAAATACTGCAATTATTTATAAGTGAACTTAAACTATTCCCCCATAAAGTACAACTTGTCTCGAATAAAACGAGGCCTCACACAACTGCGTTACTGAAAAAATAAAAAAAGTTACAACTGTTGAAACGCAAGGAGGCAAAACCTAAAAAAAAATTCTGGTCATTAACTACTTTTCAGGCGTTCGGCTTAAGGGGTTAAACATGTGAAACTCTACAGTCTATTCTTGTGCTGAGAGATGAAGGCTATTCCATGTGAGAAATCGCCAAGAAACTGAAGGTTTCCTACAATGGTGTGTACTACTCCCTTCAGAGGAGAGCACAAACAGGCTCTAACCAGAGTAGAAAGAAAAGTGGGAGGCCCCGCTGCACATCTGAGCAACAAGACAAGTACATTAGAGTCTCTAGATTGAGAAATCGATGCCTCACAGGTCCTCAACTGGCAGCTTCATTAAATAGTACCCGCAAAACGCCAGAGTCAACGTCTACAGTGAAGAGGCGACTCCGGGATCCAGCTTTCAGGGCAGAGTGGCAAAGAAAAAGCCGAATCTGAGACCGGCTAATAAAAGGAAAAGATTAATATGGGCTAAAGAACACAGACATTGGACAGAGGAAGATTGGAAAAAAGAGTTATGGATGGACGAATCGAAGTTTGAGGTGTTTGGATCACACAGAAGAACATTTGTGAGATACCTAAAAGGGGTAATTTTGTTATTTTTCTTGTCATTGTGGTTTATTATTCCTTCATCTACAGTGGTTTTTGGTAGTTATTTTTGTCAATTTAGGTTAGTAGCTAAGGTTTTTAGGGACTGTGGAGTCGCCCTTTTAGGGGCGTTAGCCCCACTTTAGGCAGGGTCCAATACCCAGGGTTTCATAGGGGTAGTTTCTTCTTGTTTTTACTGTATATCATGAAAAGAAACATTTTAGAGTAGGATTCATGTGTTTGCTGTGATTTTTGTGATACTTGCGTCAAATCCTATTCCTTACGTATTTAGTGGTTTCCAACCCACATGTTAAAACGTTGGTTTGGTGATTGCTTTCTCCTGAAAAACACACCCCCTATATCAATGCAGAATTCCATAATGGGATATAGAAAATTGGGTCTTCTAAACTAAACAATTCATTTAATGTTTTGCCTTTGAAACTCGGTAGGGCAGGGGCTTTTAGAATCCTTACTGTAATGGAACAGAAATACTCTGTGCTGCTGTGCATCGTCTTTTGTGTTATGTTTTGTGAGCACTTACCACTTTTCCACAGAAAATGTGGCATTAGGAGACTGGTTAAAATCCCAGTCCCATTTCAATAAGTATTCTAAGTCTCGCACCTCCATCCTCAGATTATTCGGTGGTTCTGTAAGGAAATAGAAAAATTTTACATTGGTAAGAAATTTTTCACCCAGTTTTATTAAATTTATGCTTTTTTTTTTTTTTTTTTTTAAATAATCTTGTGGTTTTGTAGCACTTACAAAAAGTGGGGCCATAAAAATATATAAAAGTGTCTCATGTAAATATACCCAACGTATTTAGACTTTTTCCAAATACATTGCTTTATTGTGCTTTGTTAAGGCAAAAAGAGATTTAATCTACTCTGAGTGCACACAGGTTTCTCTAGGTTACCATCCTGCAGCCTAAGAACAGAGTGTGTAATCTTGAACAAACAAAGCAAATTAAAGGAGTGTTTCGGGCCCTAATATTTGTCTGACGGAGTATGACAGAAATAGAAGAGAAGACTCATACTTACCTTCCTGACGGTCTCCTTCACTCCCGGAGAACCTTCATTGTTCACGTGATAGGTGCAGCCAATCAGAGGCTATAATATCACATGCAAATGACCTCTCTGGCCTGTAATTGGCTGAAGTTGTCACGTGAATGATGAACGTTCACTGCTTCAGCCTGGATCAACGGAGCGGCAGTCGGGAGTGAAGGAGACCGTCAGGAAGGTAAGTATGAGTCTTCTCTTCTATTTTTACTCATACCCCGATGGAAGAACGAGCATTGATCGATCCCTGAATACCCCTTTAAGTACGTGTTTACTTTGAGCTCTGAAGCTCTCTGCTCTATAGATAACATCTCCTGCTCTCAATTAAAAGAACTAGAAATACGGAGTTGATATGCTAATCACTGGCATAGAACCACCCACAACCTGACCAGGAAGAGACCGGAAGCATTAATCTAAAGCTTTGAAACAGCATGGTGAGACAACCCCTTTAAGTAGCCATGGTGGTCTGACCCAGACAGAGAAGGAAAAAGAAGTGAATGACCCAACACCCTATCTGCATTAAATTTGGAGCTCTGTTTCAGAAAAACTGAACTTCTACTGTTAAAAAACTGTATTTAACACTTGCTGATTGCTCAAAGACTATAAACATTATGGGCGTTCGGCATCTAATTGTTACAGACATTTCTTTAAAGGGGTAGTCTCACTACAAAGATTGCTTTTTATGTTAAAGATCTAGCAAAAACAAGTCACTTTGCAATATATGTCCATTAACAGTGTCCAACCTATTCATAGATATCCCCTCTTGTATGGGCTGCATCAGCTCCTCAGGTCACTATAGCTACAGACCTGTTCAGTCTCTCATGATAGGCTGCCAGCACTGGTTGCTATAGCTACAGACCTGGCTTCTACTGCAGCCTAGTAGTAGCCAGTAAACACGCTTCTGAGTTTAAAATAAACCAAGTAAACAGGACTGCGGTAAGATGAATCAATGTAATGAGACAACCCCTTTAAGTCTCTGCGGCTGCATGGAGATTGTGCAGCTGCAGGAATAGAGAACCGGCTGTCACTAAAGAAAAGGTAGGTATCGTTTCTTACTGTCCCTGCCTTCCCTATCGTAGTATACACCGTGCTCAAATAGTGCCATATATACAGCTCAGGAGGTAGCTCCCAGGCTTTCTACTTCTATCCCCAGTTGCCAGATGATCACCAGACCCAGACCAGCTCTGAAGTCAGCATTGGGGGCTATAAACAGCCTGGTCAGAAAGTGGTTAAGAAACCAAATAAACACAAAATTTTGGCCCGATTTTGATTTAAAGGGGTTGTTTCACTACAAATATTAGCTTTCGTCATGTAGGGAACACTAAATGAAGACATTTTCCAAATACATTGCTTTGCTCACTTTTTTGTGGTTGAGGAGCTACAAATGATTTTATCACCTTTTGAGGGCTCTCAGATTTCTTTTTTTTTTTTTTTTAAATTGTAAATTTTTATTAGATTTTTACAACCATAAAGCCACGCAGGGCTATTAGAGGAAATACATAAGGTGCATTAATAGCATAATAACAATAGCAGTGTATCACTTAACGCATATAAATTCAATGATTTTATAGAAAACTACAATCAAAAGTTACTAGTCCCTAGTACCATCATAAAAGGCTCATAAGGTAAATGCAATAGATGGCCCTGTGGACAAATAAGTCAATTACAGGAATAGGTGACTAACAAGACGAAGGGAGGACACAAGACTCGACACAAAGGGACAAAGAGATTCCCAATCTAAACCCGCAACCCAGCCATATCTATAGAATAATCTACAAATTCTGAGGGATGCAATAGACATCCCACAGTTTCAATATTTGGTCAAAAGGGTCCAGTTGATCATGAGACAAGGCAGTGAGATAATCCATACGCCTAACTTCCTGTAAGCGAAGACATACATCGTGTCTGGTGGGAGTAGAGGTTCGCTTCCAAAATTTCGCAATCAGACATTTGGCAGCTGTCACCACATATAGAAAAAGTCTGAGGGCTCTCAGATTTCTTTAGTTACCGGCCTGCTTTGCCTGTTTTTCCCTGCTGTTTGTCTTATCCCATAGCAGGGAGTGATGTCATCATACCGGTCATGGCACAGAACTACTGGCAACCTGAGAGCTTGTGTGTTATCTGATCTTTCAGACAAGAGACACTAATAATCTACTGTTTAGCTCTGAAGCTTTTCTGGACCTGGGAGCAGGTGATTATTTATCTAATCTAGACTAATTAGCAGAGATCTGAATACACAGAGCTCATATGCTAATTACCCATAGCTTGACCAGGAAGTGACAGGATGCATGAATGAAACAATGCTGCTGGATCTATGAAACAGTAAGATGAGACAACCCCTTTAATATTATGAAATTAAATACAAACCCCTTTCAAGAATGAAGTCAGCATTGGGGGCTATAAACAGCCTGGTCAGAAAGTGGTTAAGAAACCAAATCAACACAAAATTTTGGCCTGATTTGGATTTAAAGGGGTTGTCTCACTACAAAGATTAGCTTTCATCATGTAGGGAACACTAAATGAAGACGTTTTCCAAATATATTGCTTTTGGTTGAGGAGCTACAAATAATTTTACCACGTTTTGAAGGCTCTCAGGTTTCTTTAGCTACCGACCTGCTTTGCTTGTTCTCCCCTGCTGATAGCAGGGAGTGATGTCATCATACAGGTCATGGCACAGAACTGCTGGCAGCCTGAGAGCTTGTGTGTTATCTGGTCTTTCAGACAAGAGACACTAATTACTACTGTTTACTTTAGCTTTGAAGCTTCTCTGGACCTGGTAGCAGGAGACTTTATCTAATCTAGACTAATTAGCAGACGTCTGGATACATGGAGCTCATATGCTAATTACCCACAGCTAGACCAGGAAGTGACAGAATGCATGAATGAAAGAAAGAATGCTGCTGGATCTATGAAACAGTAAGATGAGACAACCCCTTGAATATTATAAAATTAAATACAAACCCCTTTCCAAGAATATAATTAATTCAGCGATGATAACACATGTATAATACATTATATGTAGTAGCCTCTATGTAATAATATGATTTATTAGTGTTATAAGGAAAAAAAATCAAAAGATTTTAGTAATCGTTGAGATAAGTTAAAGGGGTTTTGCCACGATGTAATGTTGACATGGGATTCTCCAAAATGAGTATTTAATCACTTTTCTAAATATATGTCATTACAAAAAGTGAAGCCTCAGAGCTACAACATTGCTCAGTCCCCCTTAGTTTCCTGACAGTTTACATTACACACGACCAGGACACTGACAGGAGTTGATCTGGCTGCGCTTGCGTGTTTGCACTTCTTATCTGATGGCAGGAAACATGAACGAGCTTTGGAGGGACTGGGGAGAAAAGTGCAGTGTATGAGGCTGTCTGCTGTATAGAGAATCCACTGGTTGTAATGTAATTATTTGAGTAAACATTACAGACGCTCCCTGCTTCCTCGCTCTCTGCTCATCCCCTTCCTCTTCCCCCCCATGACCCTGCATGCTGAGTTTATCTTCTCTCCTGAGCAGATAAGAGGTAAGGAACTCACTTCTTGGCAAAACCCCTTTAAAAAGTTAAGAGACAAAACAAGTTGATAGGACACGCTTCATCAGCATCAGTATCTTACCTTTCGCAGGTGCAGTGAAACATAGTTCGGGGCTATATGAACTGGTCTCCATCGTCTGTTTGTTACCTACATTAGCCTTCACGCAATACGTCTGGTTGGGAAGTATGTCATTGGGTGGAATTATATAAGTGCGGTCTGTAGAATATATCGTTTTCTAAAAAACACAAGAAAGAAGAATTATGCATTTTGTCATGAACACTTTTGATGGGGTTGTCTGAAATTAGAAAAATTGGTTTGAAAGAGTGGCGTGGCGTCCAAGGACTCTGACTGCAGTTTAGTCCCATTAATTGAATAAGCTGCAATACTAAACTGCTTAAGAAGAGGCAGGGAAGAAAACCCCTTTTTGTAGCTAGAGATAAACCCCTTTAATGTTGACATCATTTCATTTATTCTAATACTTAAATTGGTTGTCTCGCTACAAAGAATAGCTTTCAAAATGTAGGGAGCACTAAATGAAGATGTTTTCCAAATATATAGCTTTTTTCATCTTTTTTGTTAAGGAGCTACAAGTGATTTTATCACCTTCTGAGCTCTCTCTGGTTACCCAAGTAACCGACCTGTGTACTTCCCCCCCCCCTGCTGTTTGTTCTATCTGATAGCAGCGAGTGAGGTCATCACAAAGGTCTCAGACAGCAGTGTGAGAGCTTATGTGCTATCTGATCTTTCAGACAAAAGACAGTAATTGCTCTACTGTTTACATTAGCTCAGAAGCTTCTCCAGACCTCAGAGAAGGTAATTTTATTTAATGTAGACTAATAAACAGAGAAGTCTGAATATACTAGAGCTCATATGCTAATTACAGAAAGCTTGACCAGGAAGTGAAAGAGCCTAGCAGCATTATTTCATTCATGCATCCTATGAAACCTTGAGATAAGAGAACCCCTTTAAACTGTAAATGAAAGGAGCAGAGAGTCCGCCTCACTGTGACAACAAGTGCTACTCCTTTTAGGCAACAGAAACACCTACATTCTGCCAATGGTGCCTGCAGAGTCCACTGGTGCATCAACATATGATATTAATTTTGTCACGATCACCACTGTATGTGGAAACCAGAAATCTATGGAAAACTGGTGATTGGTTCTGAAGCCCCAAAATGTCACCAACATAATTCAACATGGAGATTAAAGAGAATGGAGCAGATAATAATCCACATAAAGCACGTCCTTCCATATAACATCAGAGAGAGCTGCTGGAAGCTGGAAATCACTTTCTATGATGAGGACAGGAGCTTCTTTGGGTCATGGATTTTATAGATAATGAACCAAGAAAGCAGTACAAGACATGTAGTACTGTACTGTAGAGACATGCTATATACCGCCAATCACTGCATGCACTGCACTAATACATGTAAGAGCAGTACAGGACATGTAGTACTGCACTGTACTGTAGAGAGGCGCTACTGGACCACCAATCACTGCATGCGCTTCACTAATACATGTAAAGAGCAGAACAGAACATGTAGTACTGCACTGTAATGTAGAGAGGTGCTATAGACCACCAAACCCCTGAAAGCCGGGTTCCTAAAAATTAAAGACCCGAACAAGAACCCTTAGAAAAAAATAATAAACTTTTTTTTACTTGACAAGCCCCCCAATGCCAATTTTTTTAAAAACCTTCAAACCTCTCTGCTTAATAACTTACGTCTATAATCTCACTTTTGAAGGTGGGAAAAAGTTCTTAATATTTTATAAAAAAAAAAAATAAAAAAAAAAAAAGAAATATTTCCTCCATGCACCCTTTCCCGAAAATGATTTTTCCAAAAAACATATTAAAAATGGTTTTTCCACTACAAAAAATACTTTCAAAATGTAGGGAACACTAAATGAAAACGTTTTTTCCAAAAATATTGCTATGTTAATTTTTTTTTGTTTTTTTCTTTTTTTGTTTTTAAAGGGGGGGTACCAAAATGATTTTAACCCCCTTCTGAAAGGGCTCTTGGGGGCCCCCAAAAAGACCGAAACCCGTGTAAAACCTTTTTCCCCCTGTTTGTTCTATCTGATAACAGGGAGTGACATCCTCACACAGGCGGTGGCCAGCAGTGTGAGAGCTTCTGTATTAGACAAAAGACAAAAGAGTAATTACTCTACTTAGGAGCTTCTCTGGACCTCAGAGAAGGTCATTTAGCTTTAAAATAGACTGATAAACCGGGGAAGTGCGAATACACGGAAACCTCCCTATGCTTGACCAAAAGGAAGTGACCGAGCCCAAAGGGAGCCTTTTTTATTCAGCAAACCCATGAAATTTTGAGGTGAAAAAAACCCCCCTTTTAATACTAGAGTTGGAGGTGTCAGACAGACGGCATCCGATGCCTACCCTTTAAGCATTGGAAAAAAAACCCGCTAAATGAAGGGGGGGCAAAAATTCAAAATGCAAGGGGATAGATTTAGAACCGCAGTTTACTTTGGGCCCATCTAAAGGGGGGGGGTAGGGTTTACAAAAGGGTTTTTTTGGGGGCGCATTTCACCCGTATTGGCGCTTAAATTTTGTGGGGAAAATGCGCCCATAATTTTCCGTAATTTCCCCTAGCTCTCATAGAGAACTATTTATTACCCCCCATCCCTCTGCATGTACAAATAAAGATTGTATTGTAAAGCGCGGGAGAAAAATTGACCCTTGGGAACAGATGCCCCTGGGGACCCTTTAAACGCGGGGCCGCGGGCGCATTCCCCTGCCCCGCAGCGAGCGGGCCCCCGGGCGGCCCCGTTCCCCTCACACCATCCGGGGTTTCACCATCGCTTTTCAGTGGCCAGTGGATCCCACCCACTGGGGGGGGGACCGTGACAGGAAGATTTCGGCCCCTGGATCCCCCCACGGGACCCTTTTCCCACGTCTCCCCACATCCACCATCCATGGCCTTTAGCAGTCCAAAAAAATTGCGCAAAACAGGCGCAAAAGCTTTTAACCCCCCGGTCGTCCCCCTGAGCCGCACTCCTCGCCTCGCAGCAGCCGGGCCCCTGTGGGAAACCCCCCGTGGGAGCGGGTCCGGAAAAATCCCCGGTCCCCCAAACTCCCCTTTGGGTATGCCTTACGAAAATTTTATGGGGACCCTAAGGCCCTGCGGGGGGTTTTTATCAAAAACCCAAAGCCTCCCTCCACGTGGAAATCCCTGGGGCATTTAGTTCCCGCGGAAAATTCCCCAAGGTGGGGCCTTTCCCTGGGCAGTCTTCTTTCTGGCCTGGGCAACTCCGCTTTAGGACAGAGGCGATCCCATCACGGCTGATCTCGGTACCTGTCTTCGAGAGTTCCGAAGTGTATTCGAGGAACCCGCTCGTGCATCTTCTGCAGAAACCGCCTTACTGAACTTGCAACAAGGGAACTCCTCCGTGGGAGACTACGCTGTGCAGTTTTGCACTCTGGCTTCCGAACTAGCCTGGAACGAAGCAGCGTTGTGTGCCACTTTCAAGATGGGCCACGTCAGCCAGATCAAGGATGCCCTCTCCGCCAGGGATCTTCCATCCTCCTCGAGTGACCTTATCTCCTTGGCCACCCGGATTGATGTCCGTTTTTCTGAAAGGCAAGAGGAACTTCATCTAGACCGCAAGTCGGCCAGGACACGTTGCCTTCCTCGCTTGGCTCCTGTGTTCCAAAGGCTGCCACAACAGTCCACCCCACCGGCCGCGGAGGAGTCTATGCAGGTGGACAGGGCCCACCTATCTTCACAGGAGCTGTCTCAATGACGGGAGGAAAACTTGTGCCTCTAGTGTGCCAGTCCCGAACATTTCTGCAGGAGTTGCCCGCTCCGTCCCCAGGTCTGGGAAACGCATGCACCTAGGCTACGTGGGAGAGGCATCTCTAGGTGTGAACAACCCCTCTCCTCGCCTGACTATACCCGTACTAGAAGAGTGAAGAAATCAGGCGATACCTTTTAGAAGCTAACTGAGTATATTTGATAGTGAGCTTTTGAGAGAACTAGTTCCCTTCTTCAGACAGTGTTATACAACAAACTGAAAATACACAGACTTTTTATACACAAAAGACATGGATCTTCAAAGAATCTTAGAATTCTTAAAAATAACAATAACAGGTCTTGTTTCTCTAGGTGCACCTGACATGCTGCAACTCCATCCTTGTGGGGAATGTTTGTATACAAGGATTCTACATCCATGGTGGCCAAAATGGTTCCCTCAGGAAGTGGACCGAGGGCATTGAGTTTGTTAAGAAGGTCTGTTGTGTCCTGGATGTAACTAGGAGTATCTCTGACGAGGGGTTTTAGGAGATTTTCCACCCAACCTGAGATATTCTCTGTCAGTGTCCCAATGCCCGAAATGATAGGCCTCCCAGCCAGCGTATGAATTCACACAGATTCACCATTAACAACAACAGAACAGATCTCCCAGTGGCCGCACATTTCTTTGGAGAAAATCATTCCATGGAAGATTTTAAGGTTGCGATCTTAATGGGAAATTTTAAGACTCAGAGGGAGAGGAAAGAATGGGAATATAAATTAATGCAAAAATTTAAAACTCTGCAAAATGGGTTAAATATTCATGCCAGCTTCATGTCAAACTATGTGTGAACTGTGAGAGCAACAAATCTCCCCTGATTGCATATAGATAAGAGAAATAATTACTGATCACTCCTGTCACACCTCACAAGTTTCCAGACTGTTTATTTCTTGACCTGTTGTAAATAACTGCTCTACCTATATTGCATTTTGTTATTTTAAAAATTCTAAGATCCTTTGAAGATCCTTTCTTTTGTGTATAAAAAGTCTGTGTATTTTCAGTTTCTTGTATAACTATCTCGAAAGCTCACTATCAAATATACTCAGTTAGCCTCTAAAAGGTATCGCCTGATTTCTTCACTCTTCTACTACTTTCTATGGCTAACACGGTACAACATTATACTACTATACCCGTACTAGTCGGGTTTGGACCTGGAATCCGGTTTCAAGCCTTGGCCTTCCTGGTGTCCAAGCATAACCTCCCGGTGGTCCGCTTGGAGAAACCTCTGGCCATCTCGTCTATCAGTGGAGAAATCCCAGGGTGGATAAAAATCAATGTTTTTTTTAAAAAAAATAAAATCAAAAAAAAAAATCGGATTTTTTTTTATTTAAAATCGGATTTTTTTCCAATAAACTGCTTATTGAGGAAAATATTTTACCATCCAAAGGTTCTTCCATCATGAGATAAAGCTGAGTTGTTTAACTCAGTAAATAAAGGCTGTATATGTGTAACATTCACAATGTCATGCTCTTCCAGAGGTTTCTGTAGGATTAGTGGGCAGTTTTCTCCTATATTATCACAGATGCCTCGCTTTATTTACGCAGTTCTAAAAATGAATTTGACTCCGCAGGGGGCCCAGCCTCTTTTTCACGCAAAAATGTTACAACATGAACAAGTTGAAAAAAAGCCCTTTAACCTATTTTTAAAAACCCTATAAATACAGAATCAACCCCTTCAGTGCCAAAGCCCAAAAATTTAGCAATATGTTTCTGATTGTTTGGAGTGGAATAAAATCTCACAAACAAAAGAATTAAATCTAAGTGTGAGGAGGGGGAAAGGGGCAAGCAGACAAGAAAATAAATGAAACTTTGAGCAAAATACTCCAGATACCCACAACAGAAAAGTTGGTTTTTGTGTGTAGATTGGGTTTATACTTCTTTCCTTTAAGGGCAGCGGGCCGTAAAAAGACCCAGTTTGGGAATTTTTTAATGAAGCTCCTTCGCCTATCGGAAGGCAGGCATCGGCAAAATGCAAACTGCAAAAAAAGGATGCAGGCCTGGGGCGCTGGAGGCACATCATGAAATGGGTGATAAATGACCAAAAAAAACCCCTTCTGAACGGCAGGATTCCGGGTGGAAAAACTTTTTTATTATCCTATTTTAAAGACTAACTGTCATGTGTAAAAAAAATTATATTTCTTATTATTACGCAGTTATGTTTTGGGTCTTTATGTAAGAAAAACACTTTTCCCTTTGGGGCGGGGGGTTGTGTTGGTAAAATAAGCAAAATTGTATAAACAAAAAAATAACACATTGACTTTTTTGTTTGGGAATTAGTTCTAAAAATATCCACCTCCAAATCCCCATCTTTTTCTACAGTTTCAGAGTTTCCATCCGGGAATAGCTTCATTAGCAGCAGCATCAATCAACCCCCACAGCCACATTCACCATCACCCAAAAGGAAAAAAAAAACCTTTACCCCGGGAACCCCCAAGTTTTGTGATAAACTAGCAGAAAAAAAAAGAGTTTTTTGATAAAAAAAATTCCCCATTTATTTATCAACAACTCTTTTTTCCGTCGAGAAACCCCCTTTCTTAATAGGTCAGTCCCTGAACCGATACGGCCCCCACAAGCTGATGTTGCGGGGAAACTGCTGGTAAAGTGATGACAAAAAAATGGACAATGTGCAACCTTAGGGAAAAATTTTTAAACCAAAGTATTGAGGGGTGAGAAATTCCCAAATGATCCTTTTGTATTGCTTGTAAAAAACAGAAGAAGTAAATTTCCTTCACAACAACTGAACTCGGGAAACAAAACCCAGCAGAATACTTACAAAAGTGGCGTAAAACTATAACGACATGAACAAAAATTCAAATGTTATACCCCCGTTTGGCACTGACAATGCTGCAAACGATCAAGAGGGAAAAAATTTAAAAGCAGGGGGGGGAATACAAAAGCTGCTAATAAAATAGGGGTTGCAGTGCTCTTTTTGCTGCACCTCTTACCCAAAAACCCAATGTTCCAAAAATAAAGGAAAATGTTTAAAAAGGCTAAATACTTCCGAAATAACTTTTGCTGCAGCACTCGAAAAGGGGGTGGAACCAAGCAAGCTCCCAAAGATGTTTAAAGGGAAATCTGGGTGGGGCTGTTTTGACAGTAATCAAAAACGGCCCATTCTGATGAACTTGTGAAGAAAATAAAAAAAAATAGATGGCACGTCACGCCAAAACCCAAAATTGGCTTAAGAGAAATTTTTTACAATCTGCTTCCAAACCCCCTCTCAAGTTTTTAAAAAACAAAAAATAGCTTTTTTATTGCGGATGGTTTAAATTTGGGAAGGAAATGAGTGAACCTTAAAAACAGAACACCATGGACAAATTAAAATTTCAAAACAAAAACAAACAATGGACAAGCACGACTCCACTTTTTTTGGCAAATATTCAATACCAATATCAGGTCAAAACCTAAGTGCTGAGGAAAGGGTTAGCCCAGCGGGGGTTTTTCCCGCAATCACCCCTCTTTTGCCAAATATAATAAAATTCAGACTAAGGGGGGAACCATTCAAGAAATATTGTTTGCTGAAGAATTTTAAGAAAAAGGGCACACCAAAACTGGTGGGGGTACTTAAGCGTTGGATTTAGGATTTCAAGTAATATTTCACTTTTAAAGCAGACTTCTTCTGCAGGCGTTGAAAAAATATTTTTTCCTTGGGCTCATTCTTTTTTAAAATTTAAAATCGGTTGGGGCCCCAAAAACAGGAACTTTTTTTCTTTTCCAGATTAGAATAGGGAAAAGAAAGATGATGAAAATTTAAGATACACAATGACCACAAGGGCAGCAGGGGG
This sequence comes from Phyllomedusa bahiana, assembly GCA_025379985.1. Lineage (NCBI taxonomy): Eukaryota > Metazoa > Chordata > Amphibia > Anura > Hylidae > Phyllomedusa > Phyllomedusa bahiana. Next base: position 70,535 of record JAODAL010001090.1, on the reverse strand, counting down.
ATAGATTTTTAAATTTTTCTTTCGGCTGGCTGACAGTCAATTTTTTTTAAAAAATATAAATTATTTTTTTGGGGCCCAAAAAAAGTTTAAAAAACATGGGTGTTTTTTAAACAAATAACTTAAACTGAATTTGTTTGTTTTTAGTTGAATAAAAACATTTAAATTGTTTTTAAGGGAGGGTTATTTTTCCCTTCCTAATACACAAAGTGGGGCCAAATATTAAATTTAACCCCCTTAAACGGGAGAAAAAAATAATAAAAAATATTCTAAAAATTTCATCACTTCAGTTAAAATAGCAAAAAACTATTTAGGTAGAAACTTTGATTTAAAACACTGATTTAAACAAGCCTTAAATAATGATTTAAAACTGATTTAAAACATTAGATTTTAAAACAAACCACCCCGAAAATCCTAACACCAGTCCTGTTTTGTACCCAGCCCCTTTCCCTTCAGTTTGGGGGCCCCCCATAAGAAGACTTACGTTTTAGTGTTGCCCTGGGAACCTGCTTTCTTCTTGGGCCCTTTTTGACTGCAAACATGCTCGGGGCTTGATTGGAAGACGGACAAATCTTGCAAAAGGGGACAAAGGTCTCCGCTTCTCCAAATAAAGTCTAAATCGCTGGGGGCTCCCCCCCCTACCAAAATTTGCAACTTTTTCTCGGAAAGCAAGCGGAAACCTGCCCCTCTCGTCTATGACTCCCCAAATTTTGCCTGTCCCCGACACTCCCTCCCGGGCCCAGGGTCTATCCACTGTCAGTACCAGAGACTCAAGCCATGGCTGCTTACATCCAGGAGATTCTTCAGAAGGGGTTCAATCGTAAGTCCTCCTCACCTGCCGAGGCCGGGTTCTTCTTCGTGGCAAGGAAAGATGGTTCTCTCCGTCCCTGTATCGATTACCGCGGTCTCAATGAGATCAACGTGAAGAACCGGTATCCCTTGACATTGATCACCGAGCTGTTTGATAGTCTCCATGGAACCAAGATCTTTTCCAAACTGGACCTACGCGGTGCCTACAATCTCATTCGGATCCGAGAAGGAGACTAGTGGAAGACGGCCTTCAACACTCGAGATGGCCACTTCGAGTACCTGGTGATTTCTTTTGGGCTCTGTAATTCTCCCGCATTCTTCCAGGAGTTTGTCAACGATGTCTTCAGAGATCTCTTATACACCTGTGTGATTGTCTACCTGGAAGACATCCTGATCTTTTCAACTGACCTGGAGTCCCACCAGGCCCATGTGCGACAGGTTCTCGGGTTTTTAAACCGCTAACCTTCTTTAACCCCAATTTGGGAAAAGTGTCTCTTCCACAAGACCATCTTCCTTTTCTTGGTTACATCATTTCAAACAAAGGTTTACAAATGGATGCCACTAAATTGTCTGCTGTCCTGCAATGGTCTCATCCGGTGGGCCTCCGGTGGGCTTCGCCAACTACTATAGACAGTTCGTGCCCAACTTCTCCTCACTGGTGTCCCCAATCGTGGTTCTCACCAGAAAGAATGCTAACCCGAGGCTTTGGCCACCAGCGGCTGAACAGGCCTTTGTAAAGCTAAAATCTGTATTCGCTTCCGCACCCGTGCTTTCTCGGCCTGATACGGAGAAACCTTTCTACTTGGAGGTCAACGCCTCCTCCGTGGGAGCTGGGGCCGTGCTCACCCAAAAAGGGCCTACTGGCAAGACCTGCACGTGTGGCTTCTTCTCTAGAATCTTTTCCGCGGTGGAGAGGAATTAATCCATTGGGGACCGGGAACTGCTGGCCATCAAACTAGCCGTGGAAGAATGGCGCTATCTCCTCGAAGGAGCTCGTCGCCCGGTCACCGTGTACACCGACCACAAGAACCTCCTTTATCTGCAGACGGCCCAACGGCTAAATCCGCGGCAGGCCCGCTGGTCGCTTTTCTTTTCCCGGTTTGACTTTCTCATTCATTTTCGCCCGGTTGAAGAAAATGTCAAGGCGGATGCTCTTTCCCGTGCTTCAGACGTGATAGAGGATGAACCTGCACCACAGCACATCATCCCTCCTGAACGGTTAATTTCCGCTGCACCGGTAGACCTTCGACAAATCCCTCCGGGCAACACTTATGTACGCCCAGCTCTTCGGAGGAAGATATTTAATTGGGGACATTGCTCTCGAATGGCTGGACATCCAGAGGTACAAAAGTCTTGCTCCCTGATCTCTCACTTCTATTGGTGGCCTGACCTCGCTAAAGATGTTCGTGCATTCGTTGCATCTTGCACTTCCTGTGCCCAGAACAAGTCTTCTTGTCACAAGCCGGCAGGTTTGCTTCAGCCATTACAAATCCTCAACTGCCCTTGGGACTCATGTTGCTATGGATTTTATCACGTATCTCCCTCCTTCCTCCGGTTATACTGTAGTGTGGGTACTCACCAATCGGTTCTCAAAGATGGCCCATTTCGGTCCTCTGCCATGTCTCCTTTCTGCTCCTCGTCTTGCCAGCCTGTTCTTCCAACACATTTTCCAGTTGCATGAACTTCCTCTGCATATTGTCTCGGACCATGGAGTCCAATTCGTGTCCAAGTTCTGGCGCTCCCTCTGTGCCCAGCTACAAGTTGGACTTCTCCTTGGCATACCATCCACAGACCAACGGACAAGTGGATAGGGTTAATCAGGTTCTGGGCAACTACCTACGCCACTTTGTTTCGGCACGTCAAGACGACTGGGCTAACCTGTTACCCTGGGCAGAATTCTCGTATAATTCTTTAGACTCTGAGTATGCTGGGTCTACCCCCTTCTTCATTGCGTACGGACAACTTCCGCTCCCACCCCTGCCCATCTCGGTGCCCTCTGTAGTGCCAGCTGTGGAGTATCTGGTCTGTGACCTAACAGCCATCTGGGATCAGACACGCCTGTCTCTGCAACAGGTTTCTGCCTGCATGAAGAGGCAAGCAGACAAACGAAGAAGACCTTCCCCAGTCTACGCTCCCGGAGACAAGGTGTGGTTATCAGCAAAGTACATCTGGCTTAAGATCCCCAGGTATAAGCTGGGACCCCGGTTCCTGGGACCATTCGAGGTGCTCAAGCGCATCAACCCAGTGGCCTACAAGCTTAGGCTTCCCCCCACGATGCATGTCCTGAACTCCTTCCACGGCTCCCTCTTAAAGCCGGTGGTCCTTAATCGCTTCTCCCAGAAAGCTGCTCCTCCGACTCCTGTAGCAGATGCTACCAACATCTTTACCATAAGAGAGGTCTTGGCCATGAAGACGATTAGAGGGAAGCGTTATTTCCTCATCGTGTGGAAAGGGTTCAGGCTGGAAGAGAGGTCCTGGGAGCCAGAGAACAATATTCTGGACCAATATGTAATCCGGAAATTCCTTCAGGCCAGAAAGAGGGGGAGGCCAAAGGAGGGGGGTGGGTGGGGGGAGTTACTGGCATGCATGCTCCTGCGACCCTCATCCCGGGTGCATCCGTGCCCCACTGCCGAGCGGCGTCGCGGTTGCGCCCGTTCCCCTGCCTTTTCCAGTGGATCCACTACTGCGGACCGTGACAGACATGTCACTTATTCACAGTGTCTATCCCACTCCGCAGGAGTAGGCGCTGATCAGCGCAAGCTCCCGAAAGACACGATGTATTGCAGCGCGTACTGTACTTGCCGCAATACATCGTGTGAACATACCATAATACGATTTCCCATCAGAGAATGAGTTTAATTTGGTAGTAGACAACCAATGACCTCCTATTTTGGCACAAATTGTATATTATCGTTTAGGATAACCCCCAAATCTGTATCTCCATTTACTATTGGTAAATTGCTTTTTATAATTTTAATTACTTCATTATATTGAGGTCTAAATTGTGTAGAGAAAACCAATGATTTATTTCGAACAAATCTTATACAAATTTTTCCTTTGGTTAACAAACTGATTTTAAACATTGTTGGCTTACGCGTTTCAAGCACTGTTGTGCTCTTACCATAGCCATAAGTAAGAGCACAATGGTGCTCGAAACACTTAAGCCAACAATGTTTCTTGGCTGTATTATGTCCTTGAATTTTATGTCTTTGGAATACATTAAGGATTTTATAGGGCTACCCTTTCTGACTTTGTGTTTTTTTACTATTTTTTCTTAGAACGAGGCACCTGCACAGGAGGAGGTGATCACTGACATATACAGGTAAGCTGATCACTTTTTCCCTTTAATGAAACATTTACCCAAAGGGGCCTTCTTAACTAGTCAGTGAATCCCCCTCAAACGAGTTATTTTCCCCAAATTTGAAAAGAACCCTCATCGTGATGATGAAACCTTCTTTCCTAGGATCGGTTTTCTGCCATTAACTATTTGTACTGGAAATTAAATTCCCCCAAAAGCGTTTTTTTTTCCAACGAATCCCCCAAATTTTTGATGTTTTCCAAACCTCCCATTCCCTCAACCAACTTGGTCGCCCTCCTCTGCCCCCGTTCTAGCTCAGTTAAGTCCTTGGTATACCCTGTGTTGCAACACCCTATCTATTCTCTGGATCTAGCCTCTAATTACTTTTAGCTGTCCCCAAAGACGACAGAAATATTAAAAGGAAGGCAATTTAATGATATTAAAGGGGTTGCCTCACTACACTGCATTCATCTTACCGCAGTCCTGTTTTCTTGGTTTCATTTTGCATTCAGAGGTGTTTTTTGGTTTCACGGGTGCAGAAGAACCCAGGTCGTAGCATAGCAATCAGTGCTGGGCACTATCAGGAAAAAAAACAGGACCCGGGGCCGTTACGGCAAAAAGGGCAGTGTTTAACCCTCAGCAACGGGGAAAAGATGGCCAGGCGCTAAAAATACAAACGGCGCCGCAAGAGTCGTCAGGGTCCGGCACCGTCGCGCTAGCTGCAACGACCGACCCCCCCAGACATGGCGTGGGAGCCTTGGGAAGAAAGTTTGTCACTTCCATGTCCCGGTTTTTCCCCCCCTTCCGTCCGCAGAAAGGGAAATGGGGGGGAAACCCCATCTTGGTACGTCTAAGCATTGCCTATGCAACCATTAGCTGTATTGACAATCGCGCGACTAGTGGTCACACCTGTTGGCCCAATGTTTAAAATAAAAAAAAAAAATAAAGTTTTAAGTACAAAAAAAAAAAAAATATTAAAAAAAGTTCAAATTTACCCCCCTTTCCCCCTTTTACAAATAAAAACAAAAAATAATAAAAAAAAGTTACCATTTTGGGGGTCGCGCGTCCCAAAAAAGTCCGATTATAAAAATTAACATCATTTATCCCGTCGCTGAAAAATGTAGAAGAAAAAAAATTCCAAAAATCCAAATTGCTTTTTTGGCATTTTTTGTCACAAAAAAATGGAATAAAAGTGAAAAAAATCGTTTCCCTTTCCCAAACGTAGTTAAAAAAATACAATTTAGGCCGCCAAAAAACCCCCTCCTGACGGCCGTGGGTGTTTAGTACAAAAAAGTTATTGGGGGGCAAAAAAATTTGGGGCCGGGTCCATTTCAAAAAATAGAAAAAGTTTTAATTTTTTTTAGGTACCAAAAACATTTAAAGGAAAAATACATGTTTGGGATTGCCGGTGCGTATCAAAACCCGGGGAAACAGTAACACATTGTTTGACCGAAAGTTGACGCCGTAAAAGCAAAACCCCCGCAAAAATGGCAAAAATAATTTTTTTGCACCCAATTTTTCCCCCTTGGATTTTTTTTCGGTTTCCGTTATTCTATTGTATAGTGAATCACCATTGAAAGTAATATGTCCCCCCAAAATAAAAGCCCTCATTTGTCTATGTAGGTGGAAAAATAAAAAAGTTATGGTTCTGGGAAGGCGAGGAGGGAAAAACGAACGTGTCAACAAAAAAAAAACGCCGGGTCCTTAAGGGGTTAACATAAAAAGCAGCAATCCCTATAGCGAGACAACCCCTTTAATGACATCAAAGGTAACACGACGGCTACACTAGAGGCCAGTCCCCAAAACCAGTTCCAGAATTGCTCCGAAATGTGAACTAGCCACTGGCACCAGTACATAGTTCCCCAAGGGGACTGCTTGGAAGACATCCAATGGGGTGTGCAGCACTTATCATAATGAGTTTGCAAACTTTAATGTCAGGCTTTGTAAGAAAAAGTGCATCGTGTCAGAGAAAAGGGTAAGAAAAGTAAGATTTTTCATATCCCTCATTATTTAGCCATTACTCTAATACTGGATTTTCTTCTGACTTACATTTTAGTACAATACAGAACAACAAGTAGATCATGTCAAGCACAGGATGCGGCCACTTACCCCCTCAGTGGAATCGTTTTTTCTGAGAATTAGGTGATACTCTTCTTTATACGCTTCGTCTGGGGTTGCAATCATGACTGTTACCAAAGCATCTCTGGACATGACAGTGACATCGGGAGGAGGTAAAGCCTCTGGTGAAAAGGGCGAGATTAAAAAGACGTGGTTAGGTCATTTTGAATAGAGACTGCTACATGCTTTGCGCCCCTACATTGTTCATGGTACTGAAGCTTTTCTGCACGCTGCTAACTGTATGCGAAAGGAAAGAGATATTTCAATAAAACTTAACTTTTACTTACAAATCCTTAAAATCACTTAAACCAGAAATAGGACTCCCCCACCAGCCATAGGTATACATACATCCTGAAATCCTTCTCTTTAGTGGTAAATATGATCCTTATTCCAGAATTTCACATGTTTACATGGATGTTACTTATGAAATTACATAACCTGTATGATGACATCCCTCCCTGCTATCAGCAGGGGAGAACAATCAAAGCAGGTAACTAAAGAAACCTGAGAGCCCTCAAAATGTGATAAAATCATTTGTAGCTCCTCAACCATTCTCTGATGTTAAACCCTATGACAATCCTTAGCGGGAAAATCATTCTGAAAAGGACGGTCCTGCAAAACGTATACCTGTTATGCCCTAATTATTATCCTGAAGAATGCTCACCCGTAGTTTAGGCTGCGCTTTCTAGGCTTTGCTTATGATTACCTGTTCTTTCCCCCAGCGCACAGTATGCGCCCGGGGAAAGAACTGACACGTCAATTCTTGACGGCGATTACGCGCTGGGATGAACGACAGTCAGTGAGAGGTACGTGCTGGCCAGCGGAGCATACAGTACGCGCCGTTATACGTCCTCACTATAACGTGTGAACACCATTTATATTTGATTAAGCGGGTTGTCCAGCATTAGTGTTGATCGATTCAATCGAGAACAGCGGAAAATCGAGATCGAGTCGATCCAAGTTTTTCTGGTAAAATCGTGATTTTTACCCAATTATGCCAGAAAAAAATCGAATTTAAAAATTGACTCGATCTCTATTTTCGCTGTTCTCAATTAAATCGATCAACACTACCCAGCACATTTCAAGTGCATAAAAAAACATACTGTCCCCACTTACTCTCCAGTATTATAGGGCTCTTAACTTTTGGGCTGGTCAAAGAAGGACAATTGTGGTAAATGTAATTTCATACCTTATGATGCGCGTGAATAGTGTTGAACACGCCAACAGTAAGGATTTTGATGTGCAATCCCGCAAAAACTGGTTCGAAATGGGTCGGGCTTTATGCATTTTCTCCCAGATAGCACTGGGGTTTATATTGTCTACTACTGGGAATGGTTCTTGGTCTCATTTTTCTTTTTGTAAATTGCTAGTAAGGCTATTGTAGGGACTTGCAAGACAATGAGGACCATTGATGTGGATTGCGAGCTTGTGTACTTTGACCAAAATATTAACCTCATATTTGCTATTTTTTCCAGTATGTAGTTTTGCCCTAAATACTGGGGAGCAGAGGGTGTCAGTATTTTGTGCTGGACACCTGAAATGTGCTGGGCAACCCGTGACATCGAATAGTAGAGGAGTCACAGGTTGTAAGCCAGCATAGTGCACCAGATATAACTGTATAGCTGGCCCCAATGTAAGCCTCATCTATGTGTGACTGTAATAATAGCTCATAGATAGTAGCCTGTAAGTGGTTGATCAGTATTTTTGCACCTGAGCAATCTCCCCTATATGGTGCTGTATCATTCCTGGACACTGACGTGAACTGGTACTTATCCAATGTACTAAGCAATTGCCTCTCTCCTGTATGAGAGCGCGAGCGATTCTTCCATAGTAATCTGCACCTGTGCAGCTTCTCCCATTTAGCTCTGGGACTTAGGGTATGTTCACACGGGCACATTTTCGCACGCATTTCGCCGTGTATTCACGCTCTAATACGAACGAGATGCATGCAGAAATTACGGTAATCCGTAGCGCTCATAGAGAACTATGGATTACGCCTCCTCTCCCCGCTCGAACAATACGATCGTATTGTACGCACGGGGAGATAAGTGACATGTCAATTACTTGCGGTGAATACGCGACGCGAGTAATGACAGTCTATGGGGCCGGCGGGCTACCGCGTCGATCAGCGCGACTCCCAAACACCCAGCGTAATTGTGGCCGTACTGTATGCCCCGCAATTACGGCGTGTGAACATAGCCTTAGGGTGCTTTCACACGGTACGTTTTTGACGCGTTTTTTGATGCGTTTTTTTGTGCAGCTATGTCCAGCATTAATTGTTGTGCATTCCTGCACAAAAAACGTGTCAAAAATACACTGTGTTAAAGCACCCTTATATTGCCTCCTATAAAAAAGGCTGTCCAGCTATGCAAATATATGACCATGTTTCTGTGATTAGAAGTAAATAAGGTCCCATTTTCCTGTGATTTTTAGGGTATGTTCACACGACTTATTTAGCCGCGTATTTTGCGCTTTATTTGCGGCGAAATGTGCGCCGCAATTACAGTAATCCATAACTCTCATAGAGAGCTATGGATTACGCGTTGTCCCCCCAGGTTTACACTACGATCAGATTGTCTGCGCGCGGGGAGAATTGCCCTGTCAATTGTTAGCGGCCAGGCACCCGTCCGGCCGCCCCCCCCCCCCCGTGCTTTGGAATTACGCACTGATCAGAGTGTGGTTCCAAAACACACATAGCGTATTGCGGCGCGTATAGTGTGTGCCGCAATACGCCATGTGAACATTCCCTTATTCTATCTACCTTGAATAATAAAATGGTATACACTAAGGAAGATGCTATATAGGACACATAGGGCGGGCAGGAGAGGTGTCACAAAGGATGCTGTGACTTGTAGTCTGCAGGTGTGCACAAAGATATTTCAGATGGAAGCTCTTTTCATTGGTCAATGGACAATCCCTTTAACTCTATATCTATACAAAGGATTTGGAGCTCTGTACCAGATATTCAGACCACTACAAAGATGCAGTAGGGAAAGATGCAACATAAATTGTTGGACCTAAAACTGTTGTTTTTAGTCATTTAGAAGAAATTACATAACCTTAGCATTAAACATTATAGGTAGGAGTAAATAAACATTCTTACCAAATACATTTCTATTCTGATTTTGCTTGATTACAAAGCTACAGCAGGTTATCTAGTATGTTTGTTTACAGGTGGATTCCCAGGTTATCGACCGCCTTTGTGCTCTGGGACCCAGCCCTCTCCTGCTGATAAAATACAACAGCAAGTGAGCACATAGGTGACCAGTAACCTAGAAAACCATCTGTAAAGAAAGGAGATAACCTGCTGTATCTTTGAAATGAAGCAAAATCAGAAAATATATTATTTGATAAAAAATGTCTACATACCTTTTATATGTTGAAAACAAAATCAATGGGATGGGAGATGCCCCCCTTAATGGCCAAAAAGCAGGAACGACAGTCTTGGCCGACCGTCACCTCATCTCTGTGGCTAGCTCAATATCCTGTGTCATCCATATCATCTGATTATTGCCTGACTTCCCTTTCTAAATGAATGGAAACACTAAGACTAGGTGTACACAGCATAGGACAAAAACAACTTGTCAAAAACCAAAACCTTAAAATCGCTTTGACCCTGAGTATTTTGTCAGTTTTTTTTGTCCAAAGCAGCTGGGTTTCCAACGAGTTTTTTTTGGGTGGTTTTTAGTTTTTTGTTGAGGTTTCCGACGAGTTTTTACAATATGTTCCTAAAACTGCCGGCACCCAAAAACAAGCAGAAAAAACCTGCCCGTCTAGACTTTTTTTTTTTTTGTATTAAAGAGAACCTGTCACATAGTTTTTGCCCCCTGGCTGACAACAGAACAAGCTAGTGTCAGACCTGCTGTTTCCAGCGCTGTGTCCCTTATTCTGTAAGATGCTGGAGTTTTCGTGTATTTAATGCTCAAATCTGCAGTTTTCAGCCAGAAGACTCATTCGAAGAGTCCTTCAGAGAGTCAGTTTTTTTCAAACCCGGCCAATCGGAGGCTAGCCCCGCCCATCTCAACTGACAAACCTATTACTTTGAATAGGCAGAAACATGTGAATAACTGCCAGGTGGGCGGGGCTAGCCTTTGGTGGGCGGGGCTAACACCTGCTTATGAATAAGATTTGAGGGGTAAATGCTCTAAAACTGCTGCACCTTACAGAATAAGGGGCACAGCGCTGGAAACAGCAGGTCTGACACTAGCTTGTGCTGCCCTCAGCAAGGGGGGCATAACCTATGTGACAGGTTCCCTTTAAAGTCTATGAGGATGTTTTTCCGTTGGATTTTCAGCGGTTTCCAAATACTAAAACCGCTGAAAAACCTGTGCTGTGTAGACATAGCCTAAGGGAGGAAAGTGACAAGAGGTGAAAACATCACAGGTCCAATAGGAAGTGCAGCTCAAGAGCACAAACTGCTGCACTAATCACTGAAAAACTGTGTAGATTATAACAACAGGAACATTCATCATATGTTGTAAAGCTTTATAAAAAAAAAGAGTAAGATTTAGAACATGATCTACTCACTATGGTTAGGATCAAAGTCTTTGGAGCTTGATGGGATTTTTCCCTTCGTAGTTGTGGCAGATACCAGTAGAGTATAATTATGACTGCCATTAAGTGACTTTGAAGGGATCTCGCAGGAGCACAGGTCAATGAACTTACAAACCTGAGGCTCGCTGTCCGCAACTCCAATCCTGAAGACCAAAGGAGAAAAGAGAAATCAACTGAAGCACAGAATGCGATTGCCTCCTACATGTGGCACCGTAATAGGGTGCTTTCACACGGTGCGTTTTTTTAATGCTTTTTTTGTGCAGGAAGGCACAGCAATTAATGCTGTACATTGCTGCACAAAAATCGAGGTAAAAATCGCAATTTTTTTGTGCAGCAATGTACAGATCAAAAAACACCTAAAAAAAAAAAAACGCATCAAAAACGCACTGTGTGAAAGCACCCTTATGTAATCAAACCTGGACATTCGGCATGACTTTAAATAGGACGTCCCCCATTGTCATTATACCTAACACACCTAGCCAGAGATCACTACAATGCACATTAGTGCTTTAGTATTGCAATGGAGTGTACAAGCAACCATGTATTTACTTTAAAAAAAAAAAAAAGTTTTTAAAATCATTATGGGCGCGCTAGTTTTTTGGTCGATTTTGCACCAAAACCACTTTTGACGCCATATTCTTGTTGTAAATGAACTGTCCTACACCAAAACTAGGCGCATTATACAACGGGCACGACACTTTGTAATGCGCCTAAATATGGTGCACTGTGTGCCCCTGTCGCGCAAGGCGCCTATTGAGGCGCATTACATATGTTATGCGCCTCCGTCAGACAATGTGCCTCGATAGGCGCAGTACATATACTACCAATGATATACTATGCGGCGCGAGTAGCGCAATGCGCCTTTCTTGATGCAATGCGCCTTTTTCAGCGCAATGCGCCTTTCTAGGCACATTAAGTTTTCTATGCAAGGTATACATGACGCCAGTTTTTAGAAACTATCGGACTTTCAGGCGCACTTTACACTGATTTAATGCACCTAAAACTGGCATAGATACGGCACTTTTCAGACATGTCGCCCTAAATATATATTTTTTTTTAAAAGAAAAAAATTATTGGCATTTTTGTGTACATAAAGTCCAAATTATTAAAACAGCACTTTTTTATTCCGCACTATGAACACTTTATAAAAAAAAAAATTAAAAATCATAGGAGCGTCTACAAACAGAGCTTGTAAACACTCCCTGGCCCTTCCTGATCTTCACACATCACTGGACAGCAGGGGAGCGCTGCTCATATCCTCTCCCTGGCTCTGTATCCAGTGCTGCTTGGTAAATGCCTGACTGACTGTTCAGTAGTACAAAGCAGAAGGTCATCTGTCTGCAGCAACAGGCTGGCAGCCCCCCTCTCTTCACTCCTGGCTCACAACATACTCGACCCCCCCCTCCCCCTGACCCTCCACTCGACCCCCCCCCCTCTGCCTGACACCCCACACTTGCCCCCCTCTGTGCGTGACACCCCTCTCGACCCCCCCCTCTCCACCCCCCCTCTCCCTGACACCCCACTCGACCCCCCCCCCTCTCCACCCCCCTCTCCCTGACAGCCCACTCGACCGTCCCCCCTCTCTCCACCCCCCTCTCCCTGACACCCCACTTGACCCCCCCTCTCTCTGATCCTCCCCTCCCTCCCCCTGACCCTCCACTCGACCCCCCCCCCTCTCCCTGACACCCCTCGACACCCCTCCTTGACCCCACCCGGCCCCCCACCTTCCTGACACCCCACTCGGCCCCCCCCTCTTCCACCCCCCTTTCCCTGACACCCACTTCGACCCCCCCCTCTCCCACCCCTCTCCCTGACAGCCATACCGTCCCCCTCTCTCCTCCCCCTCTCCTGACACCCACATCGACCGTCCCTCTCCCACCCCCTCTCCCTGACACCCCACTCCGCCCCCCTCTCTCCACCCCTCCCTGACACCCCACTCGACGTCCCCCTCCTCCACCCCCCTCTCCCTGACACCCACTGACCCCCTCCTCTATCCTCCCCTCCCTCCCCTGACACCCCACTCAGCCCTTCTCTCCCTACCTCCCCCCTCCTGACACCCCTCACCCCCCTCTCCCCTGATCTCCCTCTCTCCCCCTGACACCCATCAGCCCCTTCTCTTCTGACCCTCCACTCGACCCCCCCCCTCCTGATCCAACACCCGGGAAAGCTGAGTGGCACCCATCCCCCGTAGCAGGCACCCATCTTTCCTGGATGCCTGCTGTGACCCATGTCACCCAGCTTTCCCAGATGCTGAATAACCTATCCAGCTGGGAAAACCCTCCACAGCAGGCGTCCAGGAAAGCAAGGGGCCACTCAGCTTTCCCTGGTCCTGGATAGCTCATTCAGCAGGTGGGACAGCTGGGTGACAACCCTCCACAGCAGGTGTCCAGGAAAGCTAGGTGCTTGTTGTGGGGGATGGGTGCCACTCAGCTTTCCTGGACAACTGCTGTGGGATTTCACCCAGCTTTACAAGGCACTGTGTAGGCTATTCAGCACCCTGGAAAGCTGGGTGACACATCCCCCACAGCAGGCACCAAGCTTTCCTGGACGCCTGCTATGGGGGATGTCACCCAGTTTTCCCAGCACTGAACTGGCTATTCAGCATCCCGGAAAGCTGGGCGATGCCCGTTTGTAGGGTTGGTGGTTTTTTAAAGGTTTTCCCTTTGGACTGCACCGGACAATGTTGCATCTATTTCTATAATAAACTGGATAACGAGGGCGTGTGTCGGGGAGTGTTTATTTAAATAAAGTGTTTTTTTCTGTTTGTGTGTGTTTTTTTCCCCATTTTCTTCCAGTGATTGTACTGGGGGTGTCTGACAGATGCCTCCATTACTATCGCTTGGGCTTGGTGTCAGCCAGCGGTGTTTCTTGTTGCCTAAAGCTGACACTAATCCCGTGTCACTATTACCCCAGTACCCAACGCACCAGGGGTACTGGGAAGAGCCGGGACCCGTCAGAGGCGGACCCTCTAATGTGAGGGTCTTCTTCTGGAGCAGCTGCAGGCTGGTATTTTTAGAATGGGAAGAGACCAGTATCGATGGTTCTTCCCATTCTGATAGTATCAGGCTGCCGCTGTTGGTTTTCCCTTTTTGGTTATGGAAATTGGGGGGAACCACACGTCATTTTTTTCCCTGAAAATATGTTTATTTAGTGAGAATCTGCACACGGGCATCCACTGTAATGATTACAGGAGCTGCCCCCTGTAGGATTCTCAATAAATTAATGATTTTAAAAAAAATAAACAACGTGGGGTCCTCCCTGATTTCCATAACCAGCCAAGGTAAAACCAACAGCTGCAGCCTGATACTGCAGAATGGGAAGAACCATCAATACTGGTCCCATTCTAAGAATACCAGCCTGCAGAGACCACAGAAACAGACCCTCACATTAGAGGGTCTGCTTCTGATGGTTACCCAGCTCTTCCCAGTACCCCTGGTGCATTGGGTATTGAGGTAATAGTGGCACAGGATTAGTGTCGGCCTTGGAGTGACAAAAAAGCCCGAGTGATAGTAATAGAGGCATCTGACAGACAGCTCCATTACTATCACTGAAATAAATGGAAAAAAATAACAGAAACAAAATAGCACTTTATTTAAATAAACTCCCTGACATCGACCCACTGGACCATTTTAGTTTATAAATAGATGCTACACTGGTCCGACGTAGTTTAATGAATCCAATAGTATTAAACCCCTGAAGGTCATGGCTGTGGCTAATCATCTGGGGGTGCAGGGAATGGAGAACAGGCCAGAGCCGCACCACAGTCTCCGGGGGGTTGGTCTTCTGTCTCCCCCCAGGAGATTGTGTTGTAAGCTGTGGCCTTTCCCTCCTCTCTCACCACTGTGGCCTAGTGCCAACACGAAATACAACCCTCATCTGACACTCTATAACCCTCTGACCACTATGTATCGCCCCATATCCCCATACTCCACCTATCACCATATGAGGAATTTGTACAGAGGGTGGAATTGGTAGGGAGGTGCTGGATAAGTGCAAAGTCTAAGATGTTTGTGTGGTTAATTCTGCAGGGACGAGGCCAAGAGAAGTTTGTGATGGCGATCTGGAAGGAATAGAGAGAGGGAAAGACTCCCAAAAGAGAAGACGTCACCTGTGAGTCACTAAATTGTATTGTACTGTCATCACTTATATGTCTGCAGAGCCTGTGTACAACTGCTATCTACCCCCATATGGTCACTGTATGGTGGTATATACAGTCTGCGAAGCCTGTGTAAGACTGCTATCTACCCCCCATATAGTCACTGTATTTCAGAAATATTGGTAGTAGTGTAATGGTTTATATTCAGGATCAGTACGGTGGTATTATTCAGTCACTATGTGGTGGTGATATGTGGTCATGGTCTTGTGGTATTATTCAGTCACTATGTGGTGGTGATATGTGGTCATGGTGTAGTGGTATTACTCAGTTACTATGTGCTGGTGATATTGTCATGGTGTGGCAGAATTATTTGATCTCTGTATAGCGGTATCATTGATAATATTATTCTTGGTGTGGTCAGTAAGGCTATGTTCACACGGGTTAACTGCGGGACGTAATTACGCCCCGCAGTTACGCCGTGTGGCCGGGGAGCGGGGCGGGAGGGGGGGGGGGGGGGCTGGCACTTCGTCGGCCCATAGAGAATCATTACCAGCGGCGCGTATACGCCGCTGGTAATTCACATGTGAAATATATACCCCGTCGGCGTAATCGCCGAACAGGGAGAGCAGACGTAATCCATAGTTCTCTATGAGAACTGTGGATTACCGTAGTTACTGGGACGGATTCAGCCCGTAATTGGCGCACTCCAGCGCGTAATTACAGACTGAATTACGTCCCACAGTTAGCCGTGTGAACATGGCCTAACAGTACGGGGATATTTGCTCCTTGTATTATGTGGTCACTGTACAACTATTATATAGAGGTATCATCCATAGAACATTGTCTTACAGCTATTTGTATGGATCTCTGTATATACAATACATTACTTTATATAAATACATATTTACAGACCCTAGTGGCGCCGCTGTAGTGTTTGCGCTGGTCTGCTGGAGCGGCGGGGCATGATTTTGTTTGATGGGGCGTGGTTAGAGGCATGTCCTGGTATGATGTCATTTGTTTATGCATGGCTGGAGGCGTGACTTGATGTGATGTCATTTGGTTGGACGTGGTTAGAGGTGTGGCTACTGTGTTCTTCTTTGCAATTTCCAAAAGTTAGGAGGTATGCCTATCAGTGTCCTACCTATTCCTAGATATCCCCTCTTGTATGGGCTGCATCAGCTCCTCAGGTCACAATAGCTACAGACCTGTTCAATCTCTCATGATAGGCTGTCAGCACTGGTTGCTATAGCTACAGACCTGGCTTCTACTGCAGCCTTTTGGAAGCCAGTAAACACTCCCTTGAATTCAAAGTCGATAATACAATATTGAGATGGGTACAATAATATTATGAGAATAAGGAGGGGGTGGAGTGTGAATTTTAATATATTTGTTATAGAGGTTTATGTATAGTTACTTTAAGGTATGAATAAAAGTTAAGTATTAATAGTTTAAGATAGAATTGAAAAGAGTTGAAGTTTGCCTTTGGCAAAATAGGAATTAATATAAGTATGAAGTTCTAATTTTAGTTGTACTTATTATAATGTGATTGTAATTATGCCTATTTTTCTCATTGGATGTTGGACAAAATTCCCTTTTCTTTTTTAAATACATTAAAGGGGTTGTCTCACTACATTGATTCATCTCACCTCAGTCCTGTTTTCTCGGTTTCACTTTTAATTCAGGGACGTGTTTACTGGCTTCTACTAGGCTGCACTAGAAGCCAGGTCTGTAGCTATAGCAACCAGTGCTGACAGCCTATCATGAGAGATTGAACAGGTCTGTAGCTATAGTGACCTGAGGAGCTGATGCAGCCCATACAAGAGGGGATATCTAGGAATAGGTAGGACACTGTTAATGGACACATATTGCAAAGTGACTTGTTCTTGAAAGATCTTTAACATAAAAAGCAATCCTTGTAGTGTGACAACCCCTTTAACCTTGTGTATTTTTCGTGACAATCCTAAGGGCTTGTCCCCAGAGCACAGGTTATTTGTCGGTTTTACAAACCGTCTGAAAACCGACAAACAACGCTCCCCATAGACTTTAATAGAAAATCCATTCAGCAGTTCACACTGCATGGATTTTCCGGCGGGTGGTTGTTCTTACACCGCCTGCGGTCCGAAAAACTTAGAACATGTTCATTCTTCCAGCCCGGTTTTCTTGCGGAACATGAATATGTGGATGCGAAGGGGGACGGGCGAATCCACAAACTGCGGACAAAAGCCGCCCCCCCTGCGTGCCAAACACAGACCAACTCCCGGTCGGGAAATCCGACTGGTATTTGGTCTTTGCCGTGTAAACGTCTCCTAAGGGCTTGTCCCCACGGCACGGGTCTGCGGCCGGTTTTTCAGACAGTTTTCGGTTTTGAAAACTGTCTGAAAAACCTGCCGCAAACTTTTCAATGGACCGCTATGGAAAAACCCGTGCAGCAGTCCCCACTGGACGGGTTTTTCGCCCGGCGGTTTTTCAGACCGCCGCCCACCCGAATATCATAGAACATGTTCATTCTTCCGTCCGGTTTTTGGACGGAATATGAACATGTCTATGGGAAGGGGGGAGGGCTTTTCTCTGCGGAGAAAAACCGCCCCCCTGCGGCCGTGTGCACGGCACGAAAACAGGACAAATACCGGTCGGATAAACCAACCAGTATTTGTCCTGTGCCGTGTGAACGACCCCTAAGTTTGCCGTGGAATAATTTACTAGTTATACGTGTGGTTACCAACCAGGGCCCCCTCCACTGAGCAGCGACCACACCTTTGGAGTGCGTTCCTATTACCCTTCTTTAGCTAAATGTCCAAACTACTAGATCCATCCATAGCAGACAGAGCCGCAGCGAAGAACTTACATCTTATAAACCGCTGTAAAGTTGACTTTTACTTCGTCCTTCAAACACTCGTTATCCCAGTCCAAATATACTACAAAGCCATCAGTAGATTTAATGATTAAAATGTCAATTGGTCCCGG
This sequence comes from Phyllomedusa bahiana, assembly GCA_025379985.1. Taxonomy (NCBI): domain Eukaryota; kingdom Metazoa; phylum Chordata; class Amphibia; order Anura; family Hylidae; genus Phyllomedusa; species Phyllomedusa bahiana. The sequence goes on along the minus strand of JAODAL010001090.1, from coordinate 52,698 downwards.
ATCTGCAAAATAAGGAGACATTTTCAGAATTAATTTATTTTTTAAATTGTTATTACTTCCTTTTCCATGTGTTTATACTCTATATGGTGCATGGAAGAACAGACAATTGTGCTGGTAAATAGAAACTGTCAGCAAGCAGGATAACTGCTGATGATGGATCATATGTAATGCGAGGCAGTGAACCAAGCTGCTGGGATAGTCACCGGCTAATGGCTTAAATTGTCCATGGTATCACAAGGCATTATGGGAAAGGAGCTGAGAAGCTCAAGTGCCCTCTGTTGGATGTAACAAATCCTCAATTTGCTTTTGACCCACTGGGTCTTTGGAAAGCAAGAAGGGATATTTAGCCAATATCCCTTATTGCTTTCCAAAGACCCTGTGGGTCAAAAGGAAATTGAGGATTTGTTACATCCAACAGTGGGCGCTTGAGCTTCTCAGCTCCTTTCCCATAATACCTTGTGATATGCAGATGCTTTGTGGTGTGCAAAAAGGCAATTTCGAATCTCCACACGCCTATATAGGTGCTCTCCCTAAGGAGAGATCTTCCCTTATTGTCCATGGTAGTCATGCGCTTACTGGGTTAGAGGTTGTTCACAGAACGTTTTTTCATGTTTATTTTGCGCAAAATACGCCCCTAAATAAATGTCCAAAATGACTTTGAACACTTCCCCATAGACTGTAAAGATAAAACCGATTTTACTCAGACCGTTTTTCGGTGTGAACTGTCCGTACCTGTAAAGAATTGGGGCGACATGTCCAAACAGTGGCGTATCCATGCCAGTTTTAGGCGCATTAAATCAGTGTAAAGTGCGCCTGAAAGTCTGATACTTTCAAAAAACTGGCGTCAGGTATACCTGACATGGAAAACTGAATGCGCCTAAAAAAGTGCATTGTGCAGAAAAAGGCGCATCGCATTAAAAAAGGCGCATTGCGCAACTCGCGGCGCATAGCATCGGTAATATATGTAAAGCTCCTATCGAGGTGCATGGCCCGACGGAGGCACACAGTGCACCATATTTAGGCGCCTAGTTTTGGTGTACGACAGTTCATTTACAACAAGAATATGGCGTCAAAAGTGGTTTTGGTGCAAAATAGACCAAAAAACTGGCATTGGCGTGTTGGGACATGTCGCCCATGGTGTTTACATGCCATGAAATACTACAGTATAGGAGGGGGAAAAAATGTCTCCTTGGGGAAAACCACCAAGAAATTGGCTGGTGTGAGGATTTATGCGCCTTTCAGACCTCACTGACTGTTTTGCATAAAGCAAAGGCTTGTGGGAAAAGAGCTGAGGAGCTCCACAGCGCACTCTATTGGATGTAGTTATCCTCAATTCACATGTAGCTCACAGGAGCCTCGCAATGTGAAAGGAGGCAGTCTGCGTTGTTTCCTCACCGAAATTCCGTGCTCCTGGCACATTCATATTATACACATATCGTGTGAACGGTCCCTAAGGGTTGTATTCATGTGGCTTCTTGCATGATGGCCTTTTTGGAATATGGCTTGAACCATCACTAATCCTCAGAATGGGGGTGCCAAGTGAAGATTTTATCTACTGCTAGTGTACCCAACTTCCTCTTGGCTACCACCTCTCTTATCTGATTGCTCCAAGCTGCTGTCTGACCATGGCGAGTCACTCCCTGCTGAGTCTCATCTCTAGCACAGGAGCTTGTTTACCTCAGTTTTAACCCTTAGAGCTCTGTAGCCTTGTGCACTACAGATAACAAACCTCCAGCACTCAAGTCACTGCAACAGGAAGAGCAGAGCCGATATGCCAATCCCTGCTGTAGAACCATCTACAGCCTGAACAGGAAGTGTGAGTCTAAAGCTGGCTGTGGCTCTCTGTAACTGCATGGTGAAAAAGCCCCTTTGAAGGGGTTTTCTCATCAGGCTGATTCGCAGAGCGAGCTTCAGGCTCCTATTCAAGCTGTGGGTGGTTCTACAGCAGTGACTGACATTTCAGCTCTGCTACGCCTGTTAGAAGGACATCGAGGACGGAGGGTTTTTAACAGCGGGTTATATGGCTACAGAGTTCTAAAGGGTTAATGTTTGTCAGTAAGAAATAGAAACATGCTCCTATGCTGCTGATAAGACACAGCAGGGAGTGATGTCTTGGACAGAGCCTGTTAGAGAAGGGATTGGTGGTCTGTAACCTTAGAAAGCTTCTACACACAAGCAGGATTTAACTGCTCTAGCTCTGAAAGAAAGCAAAATCAGACCAGCAATGTATTTGGTAATAGTCTTTATTTACATTTTCCTAAATATTGAAAGCTAATCATGGTGATGACAATACCCTTAGGGCAATGTGATAACTTTTGTGTCTCCTAGATGGGGGCTACCTTTGGGAAATGGCCCCCCCTTTCTTGAGGACAGGGAAATTAAAAGGGGTCACAACCAATTTCAAAATTTAGTTGCCTAAAAGTCTTCCCTGGAATAAATAAAATTCATCTTGCCCCGATCCAAAACCCACAATCTCTCCCCAATTTTTAAAAAAGCGTAACAATGGAAAAAAAATAGATAACTTTAAAATTTTCTTAGACTTATTATTTCTTCAAAATTGGGTATTTCAGGTATTTCGGGCCAAAAAATTGATTGTGGGAAGTCAATGTGGATATTAAAGGGATATGCCCCCATTTTTTTTTACAAATGGAAAAAAAATGGCCCCGGCGAGTGAAATTTAAAAAAAAAAAGCCCGAGCTAAAGGCTTTAGAAAAATAGCTTTTATTTTAAAAATGGGGGGGAAAAACATTAAAAATTAAAAAAACAAAAAAAATGAACTTGACGCGTTTCCGCGAGCCCCCGCGTTTCATCAGAAGAAAAATTTCCCCCCTATTCGATGAAGCGATTGCTCGCGCGAAAGGGTAAATTTCATTTGTTTTTTTTTTTAATTTTGAAAGGGAAATTTCCCCTGCTTTTTTTAAGAAAAAAGCAAATTTTATCTAAAAACCCTTTTGGGGCTTTTTTTAAATTGCCTCGGGGGGTCCATTTTTTCTTTCCCTATTGGGTTTTCTCCCACCGGAAAGGGAGTGGAGCTTCAGTGACCAGGGGCTGCCGTTTTAAGGGCTCGGAATATAAAATACCCCTGTAAACGCTAGAGTGTTGTGCCTCTACTTTAATAGGCAACGCTCAAAGGTGAGAGTTAACGCTTTTCATTACTACAGTTATTTTTTGGGTCTAACCAATACATTGCCGTTTCTGTTTTTGTTTCCCTTTCAGAGTAGAGCAGTTCTCCCCTGTTGTGAAACAAGTTCCCTAGGTTACCAACCCTTCCTTTGTTCTAGAAATCTCCGACCCCACCCTCAAAAAGGAATTTGGTTTTGTGGCAAAACCCCCTTTAACATTCACTATAGGTAAAACATTAAAAAGTTTTCCCAATAGCAAAAAAAAGGGGCTTTGTGTTTCTGTTTTAAAAAAAAAGTACCTCCGTGTGTATCACTCCACCCCCCCTTTCACGTTCCTAAATTTTCAATTTGTCCTTGAGCAAACCTGTTATTTTCCCAAACCCACGGGGGGAGAATTATTGTGACAAGTTTTCCCTCTTACTGCTCAGGAAAAAAATAAGTTTGAGCAGAGTGTTTTCACTTTTTCCCGACTGCTGCGGGGGGGGAAGGGGGTGAGAGGGAGCCGCATGTTTACTCAATAATTACATTACAACCCAGGGTTTCTCTTACAAAAGAAAGGGATCTTTTCTCCCCAGCCCCCTTCAAACTCGTCAGCCCCTGACATCAAAAAAGAAAGCAAAACCAAGCAGGCCAGATCAGCTTCTGTCAGTCATGGTGTGTCAATGTAAAACTGTCAGCAAACAAAGGGGTGTAAGTCGGGCTTAGTTCGAGGCTTCATTTTTTAATGACATATATTGAAAAGTGATTAAAACCCTTTTTTGGGGGATCCCAGTCAAACTTTACTGGGAAAAACCCCTTAAATTTCCCTTTCTTAAATTTCATTGTTCTGCTATTGAGTGTTAACAGCAATTGTCCTGCTTGCTGACTGTTTCTGCATAATAGAAATTAGAAACTAATTCCCAAAAAACCCTTTAAACTTGTAAAAAGGAAAGGGTCGGGCCGGAGGCCCCTTTAGGTCTTTTTCCCAAAGTGGCAAAATGCTATATATTTTTAATGCGGATTAGTGCATATATAATCAGCGGGGGATGATAGTGCCAAACCTGTACATGGGTTTAACGAATCTCATTCATACACTGCGGAATTTTTCTGCAAAAAAATTGACCTGAGTTACGTGTCGAGACATGATCACGGTAAGCCGATAAACAGGGCAAGGCCCGGCGACCAGTGAAAGGTCTTACCAGAAATTTTCCGTTCCAATTTGATGTGGAATACCTTAAGCACTGGTGTAACTAGGGGGCACGGGGGAAAGCATCAAAATTGCCCGGGCCCCTGGGGCGAAGAAAGTAGTCAAGGGGGCTTTTCTGTCCTTTGGGGGTCCAAATTAGAAAAAAAAACAAAGGGGTGCACCGAAAAAACAAATCAAACAGCCCTTTGCTGTGAAATGCTTTCTGCCTTCTTTCACAAAATGGCAGCTTTTTTACTTTTGAAAATTTTAATAAAAAGCATCACATGAGCTGGCTGGAGGGTTATTGGGACGTCCTTTCTCCCGACCCCCCTCACGCTCAGGAATGTTTGGCACAGGGGGTTAACTTCTGAAGAGGTCCATTGGGGTTAAAAGAGACTCCAAAAAAACAAGGCGGGCCCTTTTGTTAACAAAAAGGACAAGGATATCAGAAGCTTTTACATGCTGATTACTAGAATGTGGGTAAAAAAAAAAAATAACTAATACAAAAATGGGGACACAAAAGGGTCACACACTATATAAAAAATATGTTCCCATCCACAAAGGGGGAAAAAGGCCCCTGTCCCTAGAAGAAAACACCCTGTTATAAATGGCACACGGTAGGTGGGGGGCCCTTTTATAGATTCAAATTATGCCTCTGCTGGTTTCTGTGGGGGTAGTAGTTTTCTGGGTGCTCCGTCTGCTACATTTGAGGTTGCATTAATCTCAGGTAGGAAGGGGCTTGGCTCCAGGGAAATAAAATGGACATTTAAAGGGGGTTTTTCCAGGAGGGGGTTCCTTACCCCTTTTTCGCTCAGGGGAGAATAAACAAGCAGCTGATCATAAGTGCAGGGGGGAGGGGAGGGGTTGGCAGAGAAGAAAAGCGGGAAGTCTGAAAATTTACTCAAAAAAAAACATTACAACAGTGGGTTCTTATACAGCAACGCATACACTGCACTCTCCCCCCAAACCCCTTGCAAGCTCCTTTGGTTCCCCTTTATAGAAAGAATGCAAAAACGCAAAACCCGGGCCCGTCAGTCCGGCGTGTTAATGTAAACGTCGAAAATAAGGGGGACTGAGCAATGCGTAGCTCTCACAGGTTCACTTTTTGAATCCATTATTTAGAAAAGGATTAAAAAACCCCTTTTGGAGGACCCCCGTCAACATTACATCGTGGCAAAACCCCTTTAAGGGCATGTCCCACGGACAGTTTCGGCCGGTTTTTCAGAGGGTTTGCGGGTTTTGCAGAAGTCTGAAAAAAACCGGCAAAAAACGAGCACAAACGGATCCTATGGAAAACCCCATTGCAGACCCCTTGCACGGGGTTTTCCGCAGGCGGTTTTTCCCCCCCGCGGGGGCCCCCCAAAAATCATTCTACATGCAAAAATTTTTCCCTCCCGGTTTTGGGCGGAAATATGTGCAAGTGAATGAGAAGAGGGGGGGGCTTTTCTTGCTATCGTTGAAAAAGCCCTCCCACCCGGCCCTGGGGTAAACCGGGCGGTATTTGTCCCCTTGCCTTGTAAATGGGCCCTACTTGTCTGGCCCGGTGGAGGCTCTGTTTTCGAGGAAAAAACTCAGAAGGGGTCAGAATGGAAAGCCCATTTCCCACACAACAAACAGCAATAAAAAAAGCCACAGGAGCAAAATGCCTCTACCTGGGAGATTATTTAAAATAATGCTCCCCGGGTAAGTGCAGGGTTCCAGGCTTTTTTGAAAGGTGTTCCCGAAGGGTCTGCCCTGAAGCAGCTTCATAAATAGCGTCCAAAACAAACTACAAACCACCTCACCTTGTGGTTTTGCCACAAATTTAAAATTTTGTGGGGGTTTGTAAATTAAATAAAAACATTTTTACCATTCATTATTATTAAAAATTTCGCACCAATTTTTTTTTTTTTTTTTTTTTTTTTAGCTACTCCTTAGTGATCCTTGTTTACAGCTGTCCCAGGGATACGAAGGAGGAGTCCCCACTCCTGGGGCAGACACACCCTCCCCTTTGGTAGCTATGATGTTAAAACCCCCGGGTTTCTTATTCTACTCCCCTCCCCTGTCTCCCTTTGTAAATAACACCTCCTGCTGAGAGTGTTCAAACCCCCGGTGCTGTATTCTATCCGTCTTCTGTGCTCCCCTTGTAATTACACACACCCGCTGATCGATGTTCAAACCCCCGGTGCTGTCATTCTACTTCCTCCTCTGTGTCCTTAATAAAACTCAAACAGTGCAAATAAATAAAAAAAAAAGAAACCTCAATGAGGTCTGTGCATTTTTAAAAAAAGGAAATAAAATCCCCCGGGTTTTGGGTTTCCGCAGGGATTTGAACCCAGGGGCCCCTTTTGCCTGGGGGCAAAAAATTTTCCTCTGACTAAAATTTAGCTACTTACAGTTTCCCTAAAAAACAAAACCCCTTTTTTGACTAAAAAAGAAAAGGGCCCGGTGATGCATCCCGGGGGTAATGAAAGAAATTCAAAACATACACACTCCCCTTCTGGACACAGAACTTTAAGGCTGGAGCAGGAGGTAGGGAAAGAATCTGGCAAAACCCCCCTTTAAGGGAAAAACCCTTTGATGCTTGCTTTCCCCCAAAAAATGCCCCTAAAATCAAGGAGGCAGAAAAAAAATGGGTAAGCTACATCAAAAACAATGTGATTGGTTTGGACATAGTTTTTTCGTGGGGGTTTGTGGGCCCAAACCAATTCCTAAAAAAAGCATAAAGGGCCCAAAAACAAATCCCTGTCCACCCTGAAAAAACATCAAAAACAGTTGCATTAAAATCCCCCTTAAAAATTGCACTGGGGGAAATTTACTGACACTTTTAACGAAGAATTCAAAACGGATTAAAATGGTTAAAGGGATTTTACTACAAAGTAAAATTGACGTGGGAAGCTTGGCAATTAAATAACAAACATTTTCCCCTTCCATCATTATTAAAAATTCTGCACTGTTTATGTTTTAGCTGCTCAGTTAGTGATCCATTGTTTACAGCTCGTCTCCAGGGGATACAACGAGTGACAGGAGCGCCTCAGTCCTGGCCGCACATGCTCAGATATCACCTCTCCTCTCAGGCAGCTACTGTCAGTCTATTTGCTGTCTAGTAATCACACACACTGACTGCTGAGTGAGTGTTCATTCCAGGTGCTGTCATTCTACTCCTGTCATCAGTACTTCCTAGTATTTAGTCAAACAGAGCAAATAAATAAAAAGAAATCTTAAGTATGTGCATTGAGAAAAAAAATTAAAAAATCAACATGTTTGGTTCCTGCAGGGTTTTAAAGGGGTTTTGCCACAATCTCATTTCATACCTCCTGCATCCAGCTCTTCAGCTCTGTGTGCTCAGAAGGGGGCGTGTGTGATTTGTTTGAATTGCATATCATGTGACCCAGCAGGATGACATCACCAGGCCTTTCCTCTCTCTAGTCAGAGAGGTCTGTTTATGTATAGAATTGTAAGTAGCTACAGTGTAGCTCAGAGGTAACATTTTTGCTCTACAGCACAAGGGTCCTCGGTTCAAATCCCTGCAGGAACTTAACCTGTGGATTTCTTTTTCCTCTTTATCAAAGCACAGACCTCATTGAGGTTTCTTTTTTTTTTATTTGCACTGTTTGATTAAATACTAAGGAAGCAGCAAGGACGAGAGAGTAGAGTGTGACAGCACCTGGGTTTGAACACCAGTAGCTTCCTTGGAGGAAGAGGTGATGTCTGAGCATGTGTGACCAGGACTGAGACTTCAACCCTGGTCGTATCCCTGGAGACGAGCTGTAAGCAATGGATCACTAAAGGAGCAGCTAAAACAAAAATGGTGCAGAAATTTTTAATAATGAGAATAGTGAAAATGTTTATTATTTAATTTTAAAACTTCCCACATCAATTTTACTTTGTGGCAAAACCCCTGCGACCCCTATCCTGGAAGTCAGAAGTGCTAACCACTCAGCTACATTGTAACTACACACAGTTTTTTTACACAAACAAACCTTTGTTTGACTAGAGTGAGCACACTCTAGGAAAGGCATGGGGATGTCAAGCCTGCAGTCACATGATATGCAGCACATACATCTATGAAAGCTGAAGCAGGACAAAACCGTCTGTCATTCATTTGAATGGTCAGACCACGGTGTGGTTCACACAGTAAACTGCAACATGGATTTTCCACACCATGTATTTCAAATCCATGGTGCAGCAAAAGAGAACAGATATGTCCATCCTTTTAAATGGATCCTCATTAGATTATGTGACGCAGGTTAACTCCACTGACATGGGGATAACCTGTGTCCAAATCAGAGACGAATGCTGCCTCTGTAAAGTAAAAATACTCAGCAGAAAAAGTGGTTTTGCCTCAGATTTCTGACAAGGATTACATGGCAGATTATTTTGATTGAAAAAGTCTGTTTTGTAAGCCTTCCCTTACTGGTGCAGTTTTTGGATGGGGATTCTGTGCTGAAAAAAACCCCCCCCAAAAACAAAAACAGCTGTGGTAATAAACCCTAAGGCCCTGTGCGCACGGCGGGTTTGACCGCGGGTTCAGCCGCGGCTTTAGCCATGATTCCAACGGCCAAACCTCGTCCTAACCTCGCGTCTCCCGATGCGGCTTTGCGGCGCGGGTGCTGGGCGTGGTCTCGGCGCGGGTGGGGCGTGGCTTGGGGCATGGCTTGCGGAGAGGGTTTGCCCCCATGCAAATTTATAGGCAGGGGGCAACCCGCGGCGACACCCGCGGCAACACCGCGCGGCTGCCGCGCTGAGAACTCCCTGTCAAGAATTGACAGTAGAGTTCCCACACATGCGCGGCAAGGCCGCGGCGAGTGAATATTAACGCGGTTTCCAATAGGAAACCATGTTAATAAACTAGGTGCGAGTTGGCCGCGGTTTTGGCCGCGGAAACCGCGGCCATATCCGTCGTGTGACAGGGCCTAAGACCTGGTTCACATCTGCGTCGAAGGTTCCATTCAGAAATGACTACAAAAAGGCCCTATTTGATCCAGTAACATGACCGACAACGCAGCAGAAACCCGACAGACCCCATTCAATGGGTGTCTGCAAAATGAATTTGGTTCCACCTCTGCAGTCAAGGTTCCAAACAGAACCTCCAACAGAGATGTGAACCAGGCCAGAGGCGTAGCTATAGGGGGTGCAGAGGTAGCAGTCGCTACCAGGTCCTGGAACCTTAGGGGGCCAAAAGACCCCTCTACTGCATAAGAAGATACCAGTATAATAAATGGCAAAAGGTAGGGGCTCTTTTATAGATTTTTGCACTGGGAACCTGAAGCTTTAACCCCTTAACGACCGCCCACCGACTTTAGACGTCGGCTGGTGCTGGTTGCTCGTCTTCAACGACGTCTTTTGGCGTCGCTGCAGACATCGGGGTTCGCGGCTCCGGGCGCCGCAGCTGCGCTGAGATCGGGGCTGTATTACACAGCCCTGATCCCAGAGCATGCCCTGCGAGCACCGGGGAGCGGAGGAAACCTCCGCAACCTGGTGCTTTAACCCATTGATTGCGGCGGATTGTGACCCCAGGACTGTCTGTGTAACAAGCCAGTGACCAGGACAGACTGTGTGCTGTCCTGATCACTGCCTGTGTCAGACTGACACAGATTATAATGTATTAGCATATATGAATATGTTAATACATTACCAAGTGCATAAAAAAAAGTAAATGTAAATCAGTTCTCCCTTCAGGGGATTTAAAAAAAAAAGTAGAAAACATAAAAAGTGTAAAAACAAACTGAATAAAAAAAAAAATAAATAATAAAATAAAAATATTTAATAAAAAATAATTGTGCATACCGTGTTTCCCCGATAGTAAGACACCCCCGATAGTAAGACGTAGCGGTGTCTTAGGGAGGTCGCCTAATGTAAGACGTACCCCGAAAGTAAGACGTAGCGGCCTGATGACTCACTGCCTGTGCCGGGATGAGCGCGCGGGAGCCGGAGCAGCGAGGAGGCGGCGCGGCGCGGGAGACGGAGAGCAGGGAGCCAGTAAGTGTTTTTCTGCCTACAGCTGGCCCTATACCTGTCTACACTGGCCCTATACCTGCCTACAGCTGGCCCTATACCTCCTACAGCTTGCCCTATACCTGCCCTATATAAGACATACCCCGAAAGTAAGACATACTGGGACTTTTGGGGGTAAAAAGAATGTAAGACGCTGTCTTACTATCGGGGAAACATGGTATATTACACACACAAAAAAAGCATACACATATTAGGTATCCACAGGACCGTAATAACCTGTAGAATTAATCTAACAAGTTATTAAGTGTGAGATGTGAATGGTGTAAAAAAAATGTAAAAAAACAAAAAAAAAATTGAAAAAAAAAATTCTGCAATTATATATAAGTGAACTTAAACTATTACCCCAGAAAGTACAACTCGTCTCGAATAAAATGAGGCCTCACACAACTGCGTCATTTAAAAAAGTTGAAAAGCTACAACTGTTGAAACGCAAGGAGGCAAAAACTAAAAAAATGTTCTGGTCATTCAGGCCCGGGGCTTAAGGGGTTAAACGGGTTGTCTCATCTCACTGTTTCATAAAGCTAGGAGGATTCTATCATTCATCCTGTCACTTCCTGGTCAAGCTGTCTGTAATTAGCATATGAGCTCCATGCATTCAGAAGTCTGATAATTAGTCTAGTTAGATAAACAATTCAGGTCCAGAGATCCTTCAGAGCTAAAGTAAACAGTAGTAATTAGTGTCTTTTGTCTGAAAGATCATATAACACACAAGCTCTCAGGCTGCCAGCAGTTCTGTGCCTGTGTGATGACATCACTCCCTGCTATCATATAGAACAAACAGCAGAGGGAGAGGAAGCAAACAGGTCAGTCACTAGAGAAACCAGAAAGCCCTCAGAAGGTGATAAAATCACTTGTAGCTCCTGAACAAAAAAAAATTAACAAAGCAATATATTTGGAAAACGTCTTCATTTAGTGTTCCCTACATGATGAAAGCTATTCTTTGTAGTGAGACAACTCCTTTAAGTTACAACTCTGAACCAGGCCTAAGGGGGAACCTGGAGATTTTATGTAAAAATAATAAAACCAAGTTGCTTTCTTATTATTTTACTTTCTTTCCTTCTGTGGTCGTGAGCATTGTGTAAGAAGCAGGAAAAATACAAAGTCTGTTCCAGCCCTCATGATAAGACGAGCAGGAAACTGACAGCAGGGGATCTCCGTTCACACCACTTCTGCTCTGTTGAGGGACGCGTGCCAAAGATATGACTCAAGGGACAGGGAACAAGACAGGTTTCACCACCTTGACGCATAGATCCAAAAAAAAGTCAACACTGCATAGAGCATATGTGGTGAGTAGCTCCACAAAACAGAGACATAAAGGTCAGACGAGAGGAAGACAAGCGCCGCCTGTAGCCAACTTCGGAGCAATGGAACAAAAAAGCATCTGAAAATAATTAGCAAAGAGCAGTAAAATACATCGGTGACGTCCCACTCCCAGGACAAAAAAAATTCTTAAAAGAAAAATTTCTTTCCAGAACTTTTTTATACTCTTGTTGATGTAAAGTTTAGAGGGCTTGTTTGCTTGCAAAATAATTTTTATTTTATAGTGAGGGTATGTTCACACGGCTTAATTGCAGGGCGTACAATTGCGCAATTACGACGGGTGTTCGGGGAGTCGCGCTGACCGGCGCGTACTCCGGCGGCACGGGGGGCCGGCAGCTCGCTGGCCCCATAGACTGTCATTACATGTCACTTATCTCCCCGCACGTACAATACGATCGTATTGTACGAGCAGGGAGAGGAGGCGTAATCCATAGTTCTCTATGAGAACTGTGGATTACCGTAATGACTGGGGTGCATTTCGCTCGTATTAGAGTGCAGTACGCCACGAAATACGCAGCTTAATGCGCCCCAAAATAAGTCGTGTGAACATAGCCTAACAGTTACAAATTGTCACATGCCAATCAGTTATCAGATTCTTGTGTAGCCACAGTTAGGCTATGATCACACGGCTTATCCACGCCCGCAATTACGCCATGTTCTGTGCAGCGGGGGCGGGCAGCCCACCGGCCCCATAGACATTCATTATCCACGGCGCGTATCCCGCCATGAATAATTGACATGTCACTTTCTCCCCGCTCGCCGTATTTCGCGAGCGGGGAGAGGAGACGTAATCCAAAATTCTCTATGAGAACTGTGGATTACCGTAATGACTGGGACGGATTTCAGCCATAGTGGAGCGCAATACGGCGTGAATTACGGACTGAAATCCGTCCCAAAATAAACCATGTGAACATAGCCTCAGAGTTTCAGCATGCAGGCCCTATCAATTTCAATGAGGGTGGGGTAAGCTGTTTATTATATACTCTTTGGGTGCTTTCACACGGTGCGGTTTTGGTTGTGTTTTTTCACTTGCAGTACTCAGCAATTAAACTGCCTTTATTACCAGCAAGCTTCTTTCAGTTATCTAAACTGTTTGGAAAGGTGTTAGGCCATGTCTACACAGCACTGATTTTTGGTCGGATTTTCTGTGGATTCAGTGTATAGAATCTGCCGAAAATCTGACTATAACTAGTGCCCTGTAGACCGCAATAGTGTGTTGTAGCCTAAACAGCACAGATTTTTTCCAGTCAGTTTTGAAATCCACCAGATTCTGGCAGAATTTAAAACATGTATCTTCCACCGGATTTCTGTCAGATTCCCATACAGTATAGGGGGCCGGCGAGAAATCCGAAAACTGACTGCGGTTCTTTGAGCAAACCCGTACCGGTAAACCAAAGTACGGCGATTTAAAAATACGGTTGGATTTTGGACAGCATTTTAACATTGCTGTACAATTGATTATCAATTACTGTGTTTAGAATCTGCAAGATTTTAAACACACTAATTGATTATTTATTTGTACAGTCTGGATAACATAAAGGGGTTGTCTCACTACAAGGATTGCTTTTTATGTTAAAGATTTATGTTAAAAACAAGTCACTTTACAATATGTGTCCATTAACAGTGTCCTACCTATTCCTAGATATTCCCTCTTAAATGGGCTGCATTAGCTCCTCAGGTCGCTATAGCTACAGACCTGTTTGATCTATCTTGATAGGCTGCCAGCACTGGTTGCTATAGCTACAGACCTGGCTTTCACTGCAGCCTAGTAGAAGCCAGTAAACACGCCCCTGAATGCAAAATGAAATCAAGAAAACAGGACGGAGGTAAAATAAATCAATGTAGGGAGACAACCCCTTTAATGAAGCTTGCTGGTAATAAAGACAGTTTAATTTTTGTACAGTACTGAAAGTGAAAAAAAAACACACCAAAAAAACAGTGAAAGCACACTGTGATGGAACATTCCAAAGGGAACTTTCACATGGTGCGGTTTTGGTGCATTTTTTCACTTATAATAATAATAATTATAATTTTTTTATTTATATAGCGCCAACATATTCCGCAGCACTTTACAATTTAGAGGGTGTACATACAGACATTACACATTAAAAGAACTTACAAATGAGACACAAGGTGTGGGGACCCTGCTCGCGAGAGCTTACAATCTATTATTGCGTATGGGTACTACACAGTAATTAAACTGCCTTTATTACCAGCAAGCTTCTTTCAGTTTTCTAAACTGTCTGGAAAAGTGTTACAAGTGAGTGATCAATTACTGTGTTTAAAATCCACAAGACCACAAACACAATAAATGATCACTGACTTGCAACACCTTTCCAAACAGTTTAGATTACAGAAAGAAGCTTGCTGGTAATAAAGGCAGTATATTGCTGTCCAGTACTGCGAGGGAAAAAAAAAACACCAAAACCGCAACGTGTGAGTGCACCCAAAGCGTGTAATTGTATAGTATCATTCCTAATTAGTTAACACACTTTAGCCAACTAGTGGACATCCTCCATCCAATTGACCCCAATTAATAATGTGACTGGTTATGTCACGGCAAGCCTTGGTGCCAACTGGTTACCAGTTTCTCGTGTAGCCAGTGAAGTGACATTGACGGGGAATAAGAGGAGCCACAGACAGAATGCAATCCCCAACCAATTCCAATGAAGGAGGGGATTATCAATTATTATATACCCCCTGGAGTAAGCTATATAATTAAAGTATCGCTTTTGATTGGTTCACGTACTATAGCCAATTAGTGGACATTCTCCGTCCAATTGGTCAATACACTTTAAAGGGGTTTTGCCACAACCTCTCTTCTGGTACTTACCAATCCCGTTGCTATGGTCCTGGCTAGAAGAGGGGCGTCTTCAACTTCAGAAAAAAAAACCCTGTTAAAAGCCCCGCCCCTTTGTGACGTCATCACACCACCACCTATGCGCGCCCCCGAGGCTGAATACTCAGTGTTCAGGCAGCCTCAGCAGGGGGAAGATCTCTGTGCTCTAGCTAAGCACAAATAGCAATTGCTTGGCTAGAACACAGAGAGAAGTGACAACACACAGGAGCTGTGAGGACACACGGAGAGCAGTGAGGAGATCGAGATGCCTGGCAGGAGGGATCAGCTGTGATTACACGGAGGGCAGTGAGGAGATCGAGATGCCTGGCAGGAGGGATCAGCTGTGATTACATGGAGGGCAGTGAGGAAATCGAGAGGGCATGGCAGGAGGGATCAGCTGTGATTACACGGAGGGCAGTGAGCGATCGAGATGCCTGGCAGAGGATCAGCTGTGAGACAACAGAGAGCAGTGAGGAGATCGAGATGCCTGGCAGGAGGGATCAGCTGTGATTACACGGAGAGCAGTGAGGAGATCGAGAGGGCTGGCAGGAGGGATCAGCTGTGATTACACGGAGGGCAGTGAGGAGATCGAGATGCCTGGCAGGAGGGATCAGCTGTGATTACACGGAGGGCAGTGAGGAGATCGAGATGCCTGGCAGGAGGGATCGGCTGTGATTACACGGAGGGCAGTGAGGAGATCGAGAGGGCTGGCAGGAGGGATCAGCTGTGATTACACGGAGGGCAGTGAGGCTGGCAGGAGGGATCAGCTATGAGGGATCAGATCGAGAGCAGTTGAGGAGGGATCAGCTATGTGGTTACGGGGCTTAGATCTCAGGAGACAGCTGACAGCGGGGGAGAGGCGCTTTTACACAGGGCTGAGAACGGTGCCGCAGTGGAGATGAGAACTTGGGGGAGAAATTACAGCACTGCGAGCTACATTACAGAAGAATGTGATGGTGGGGCAGGGAGGGAGCTCGCATGTGCGGCAATGCGCGTTCCCGAGCCCAGTCAACACAGAGAGAAGGTTCAACTGAGCAAGCGCGGCCAGGCCAGGAGAACAGAATGTGCTGGTCGGAGCCCCTAACAACGAGCAGTAAACAACTGAAACAGAAAGGAGATGGCCATTCTAATAACATTTTTTTTAATGACTTATAATTACAAACTTGCTTTAATTTGCATTTGGGATGTTCCCACGTCAATTTAACATCGTGGCAAAACCCCTTTAAATCACGCTTAATAGGTTACAATTTCAATCCTCTCTTAGGGTGCTTTCACACGGTGCGGTTTCGGTGCGTTTTTGATGCGGTTTTTTTGAATGCGGTTTTTGTGCAACAATGTATAGCATTAATTGTTCTGCCTTCCTGCACAAAAAAAAAGCACCAAAAACCGCACTGTGTGAAAGCACCCTTATGCATATTCAGTTCTGCCTACCTGGCTAGTTGCCATTATAAGTTGCTTCTTATCTATCTTTTACATATGGACTTTCATGAAGCTTCTAATTTAATATTTCTGTTGACAATTAGCCCGTCCCAGTCTTTAAATCAACCACCGCTTTACTGCAAGTACTTTGCATATAACAGGTAATCCTAAAGGGTAACCTCAATCCCTTAATTTAGCTCCACAAAGAGGTCGTATCCCTTGAAACGTCGCTCCGTGTGCGTTCACAGCCGGTTGTCCGTGCAGCTCCTTTCTATCCCTCGGGAAATATGTTTTTATAAGGTATTCACCTACTTTTGTACTTGCATATTTTGCTAAAAATGAATGTTCTTAATACAGCTGAGATAAGTTATAAACTGGATGTTTGAAGATATGTAAATACATTTTCTCAGCTACGAAGCTGCTTAAGGCTATGTTCACACGGCTTATTTCGGGGCGTATTTACGGACGTATTTACGTCCGCAAATACGTCCCGAAATATGTTTCAAATACGTGTCACAAAGTGTGGCGCGTATTTTGCGTCGTAAATACAATCCCCATTCTTTACTATGGGGATTTATCTTGTGAAATACGCCTCAATAAGTGACAGGGGACTTAATTTTACGATCGTATTTACGGACGTATTTACGCCCGCAAATACGTAGCAAAAATACGCCTCGTTTGAACGACGAGGCGTATTTTACATTGGAATCAATGCTAATCTAATTGTTCATTATTTGAAACGTATTTCAGGACGTATTTGCGGGCGTAAATACGCCCCGAAATAAGCCGTGTGAACATAGCCTAACAGGTTCTCCATTATTGATCACGGACAATTAGCCCGTCACCATCTTCTCATAGCGCGGTTAAAAACATATGTTATTTACTATCTAGATTATATGCCTTAATGATGTATATTTTGTAATTGAAAAATTTAAATAAAAATGATTGTTTAAAAAAATTAAATAAAAGAAAAATACATTTTATCAAGATGTAAAACGCCATTTTAGGGTAAGCTCACACGTCGTAAATGCGGCACGCATTGCGCGTCGTATTTGGGCCAGTGAGATGCGTGCCAAAATTACAGTAATTCATAGTTTTCATAGAGCACTATGGATTACGCCTCCTCTCCCCGCTTGTATAATACAATTGTAATGTATGCGCGGGGAGATACGTGACATGTCAATTACTTGCGGTGAATACGCACCGCGAATAATGAATGTCAATGGGGCCGGCGGGCTGCAGGCTCCCCCGCGCCGCGGAAGTACGCGCGTATTAGCGCAAGCTCCCATAAGACACGATGTACGCACCGCAGTGCATCGTGTGAAAATACCCTTAGGGTATGTTCACACAACATATTTGTGGTCTGTATTTCGGAGGGTAATTACGCAGCAACATGCCTGAAGTGCGGACCACAAATACAATCTGTTAGTAATCTGTTGTGGATGGGAACAAAGGTTATATGTATGTGTGATCCTTTGTGTCTCCATTTTAATGTATTAGTTAGTATATACCTCATATATATATATATAGTAGGCACATACATATGTAATACAACATGTAAAAGCTGTCTGTATATCTCTTGTCACTAATATGTTAACAAAATGGCCGCACATGTTATATCTGTAGAGACATTCACCGTGTAATCCAAGATGGCTCTTCTTCTGAAGTTACACCCTGTGTTTAGACATTCCTGAGCTGTGAGGAGGCGTCTGTAGATAAGGACGTACCAATAGACCCTCACAGCCAGGTAAATGTGATGCTTCTTTTCTACTTATTTGCAAAAGTATAAAAAAGATTCCATTTTGTGAATAAAGCAGAAAGCACTTTCATAGCAGCAAGGCATGTTGTGAGGTTCTTTCTTGGTGCACCCTTTGTTATTTTTAAGCTAATTTGGACCCCCACAAGGACAGTATAGCACCTTTGAGGCTACTTCCATTTCAAATCCACTAAATAAATTAGACAAGAACCAACACACTTCACGCATGCACAGCTTACTTTTGAGGATGCCAAGGAAGTGTGGTAAGTCTATTTAAGTTGGCTGAATGCCTGTATCGTTTGGTTTCCATTCGTTTTCTTTTTTAGGCCACCGATGTTGCTACTGGGAGTATAGGTTGCACCACTACACCGTATTTATGGGCTTTATATCCTTGCCCTACCGCTATCTATTCTTAGTCCCCTGATGAACTGCTATCAGCATTGCGGGAAAACGCGTCGGGTAGGTCACTTGTGGCTAACTTATTTAGTAGATTACTAACAGATATCAACATATTGACCCTTTCCATATGGGGTTAGTTACTTATTATTCCTTTTGTTTAGGGTATAGTAGAGTCAGCAACCATAGGGTGGGGTCGCCCCTTTCGGGGTGAGTGCTCCGCCAGTTAGGCAGTGATTAAAATAGGGAACTGTTTTTGTCTCCCTTTAAATAATATGTACCCATTTTGGATTTCTGATCTCGTTATCACCATTGTGGATCTGTTGCTGTGGGACACGATATTATACCGTGTTCTGCATCATTATATGGATGGAGATATGTGAGTATTTAATATATAATTGTGTTCCCAATTAACCTTTTTTGTAGTTTCACACTAAGGTGTTGCCTTTTGTGTTATATACAAATCTCTGACCTATTCTTGGACATATTTATTTTAGTGAACATAACCTTTAGTGGGGTGTCAAACTGCCGGCCCTCCAGCTGTTGGGAAACTACAAATCCCATCATGCATTTGTATAATCTATAACAGTGGGCATGATGGCAGTTGTAGTTTCCCAACAGCTGGAGGGCCGGCAGTTTGACACCCCTGCATTAAAGGTTATGTTTTAGTCTATGTTCTCTTAAGTCAGTGATGGACTTAATGTTAAAGTAAAAAAAAAAAAAGTTTAAAAGTGTAAAAAAAAAAAATATTAAAAGTTCAAATCGCCCCCCTTTTGCCATTTATAAAAAAAAAGAAATAAATAAAATTTACACCTATTTGGCATCGCTGCGTCCGAAAAAGTCTGATCTATTAAATATAACATAATTTGTCCTGTATGCTGAACACCATAGGAGAAAATTATTTCAAACACCAAAATGACTTTTTTCTGGTCATTTCAAGTCCCCTAAAAATTGTAATAAAAGTGATAAAAAAGTTGCATGTATTCCAAACTGGTACCAATGAAAACTAAGTTTCAGCCCGCAAAAATGGACCCTCTCTCAAGTCCGTAGGTGTAAGTACCAAAAAGTTATTGGTTGCAGAAAATGCCGCCGCCGCACAAATTTCTAAAACAGAAAATGTTTGGATTTTTTTATGGTACCAAAACATAATGAAAACCCTACATATTTGGTGTTGCCGGAAACGAATCAACCTGCAGAATACAGAGAACATATCATTTATACCGAAGAGTGAACACCCTAAAAAAAAACCTGCACACATGCCGCCATACAAAAGGTAGACTACACGCACCCTTTGTGTGCCGCCACACAAAAGGGAGACTACACGCACCCTCTGTGTGCCGCCATCCAAAAGCTAGACTACACGCACCCTCTGTGTGCCGCCACACAAAAGCTAGACTACACGCACCCTCTGTGTGCCGCCATACAAAAGGGAGACTACACGCACCCTCTGTGTACCGCCATACAAAAGGTAGACTACACAAACCCTCTGTGTACCGCCATACAAAAGGGAGACTACACACACCCTCTGTGTACCGCCATACAAAAGGGAGACTACACGCACACTCTGTGTGCCGCCATGCAAAAACAAGAATAAACGCACCCTCTGGGTGCCGCCAGGCAAAAACGAGACTACACGCACCCTCTGTGTGCCGCCACACAAAAGGTAGACTACACGCACACTCTGTATGCCGTCATACAAAAGGGAGACTACACGCAACCTCTGTGTGACGCCACACAAAAGGGAGACTACACGCACCCTCTGTGTGCCGCCACACAAAAGGTAGACTACACAAACCCTCTGTGTACCGCCATACAAACAACTCAAACTCTCATTGTTGCTCTTATTCACTCTCGTCTTGACTACTGTAACTCCGTGCTTGTCGGTCTCCCCCTCTGTAAACTCTCCCCCCTCCAATCTGCCCTGAATGCAGCAGCCAGGCTTGTCTTTCTTTCCAGCCGCTATACTGATGCCTCTACCCTGTGTCACTTGCTCCACTGGTTGCCCATCCAGCACAGAATACAGCATAAACTCATCACTTTCACCCATAAAGCTCTCCACAGTGCTGCACCCCCATACATCTCCTCCCTCATCTCTGTCTACCAACCATGCCGCTCTCTCTCCGCTCAGCTACGGACATCAAACTACAGACTACAATCATACGAACCTCCCATGCCCGTCTTCAAGATTTTGCACGTGCTGCACCCATTCTCTGGAACATGCTACCACGTACCATCAGGCACAATCCCAGCCTTCGTAGTTTTAAGAGTGTCCTGAAAAAACATCTCCTCAGGCAGGCCTACCAAAACCACTAATTGCTAACCCACACCTTCTATCACACACATTCCTGTCACTCCCTACACTAGGCACTCACAGGCACTTATCTGTATATAGATGTACAGTCATGGTGGCAGGTTCACCAAATCTTTATGTAAACCTCCCCATATTTATAAAACATGGCTGGGCCATTGTAAATCTAGCACTTCTCCCTCTTTGTTTCCCCCAGGCACCCTCTTAGATTGTAAGCTCTTGCGAGCAGGGCCCTCACACCTTGTGTCTCACCTGTAAGTAGCGTTCACTGTGTAATGTCTGTTTTTGTCTGTAATTATACCCTCTACATTGTAAAGTGCTGCGAAACTTGCTCGCGCTATATAAATAAAGATTATTATTCGTATTATTATTACTACACGCACACTCTTTGTGCCGCCTCCCCAAAGCTATACTACACGCACACTCTGTGTGCCGCCACCCAAAAGCGAGACTACACACACCCTCTATGTGCCGCCATACAAAAGCTAGACTACACGCACCCTCTGTGTGCCGCCACACAAAAGGTAGACTATATGCACTCTGTGTACCGCCATACAAAAGGTAGACTATACGCACCCTCTATGTGCCGCCATACAAAAGGTAGACTATACGCACCCTCTATGTGCAGCCACACAAAAGGGATACTACACGCACACTCTGTATGCCGCCATACAAAAGGTAGACTACACACCCCCTCTGTGTGCCGCCATACAATAGGTAGACTACATGCACCCTCTGTGTGCCGCCATACAAAAGGGAGACTACATGCACCCTCTGTGTGCCGCCATACAAAAGGGAGACTACATGCACCCTCTGTGTGCCGCCATACAAAAGGTAGACTACACAAACCCTCTGTGTACCGCCATACAAAAGGTAGACTACACAAACCCTCTGTGTACCGCCATACAGTGCTCCTGGTTTTTATTTAACAAAAACGTGTCTAAATTATTTTTGGAAAAAAAAAAAGGTAATGAAAAAAGGGAAAAAAAAAAACATTATATACGGTATAATAAGGGTATGCTTTTTCTCTTTTTTTATCGCAGCTTATAAGTGTCGGCAAACAAAATCATTTTTAAAGGAATTGTGACGTATGGTGAGCGCCATTATTTCACACACAAAAAAGTCCCATTAAACCCGTTGCCAAGGAGACCAGAAGGAAAGCTACATGGCAACCAATAAGATTGCAGCTCTCAGACAGAGAGAGGAATAGAAACAGCAATGTGATTGGTTGATGTGAACAGCCAATCGGCTTGCGCAGTGTTTTATCGCTCTCCCTCACTGTTTGATTCAAGCCCCTTAAAGCAGAAGCTGCCACAGGGGGGCGCTACACACTATAGTGTACACAGGCCTGCGGACTCACAGCTCCACATTCATTCTCAGTGACTGACCTTCCGTCCTGGCCGCCATACCGAGCACGCATGTGACAGACAGCAGCAGGGTGACCAGCCGTCCTGACATGTCCCTCATCTTAATCGGATCTCGGCTGTAACCAGCCTGCGACAACAAACTCCTCAACCCATCCCTCCCACCAAAGCTGCCATGCCCTCCGGTCCTGGAGCGCTCACGCTTGGAGAACTGTCTTCCGAATTCTGCGTCCGCGGCCATTTTGTAGAAGTCAAAACCTCATTATGTTGAATGGAGTAGACAACAAGAAAATGGCCGCCGAGACGGGGACAAAAACTTTTACATAGTCTTTTTAGACAAGTTTCAGATTCACTATGAATAGTTTTATGTCCCTCACGGTTTAGTGATGAGGAAGTGCGGGGGTGGGAGATAGTGTGAAGGCAAATTTTTCATGTGCCTTTCTTTATGTGACAATACATAAAACAGTTATAAGTAGTGTCTAGAACTATCCATTGCCTCCGTAATAATGTCAGTCAATATCTACTGCCAACTAGTGCACCGTGTGTGTCAACCAGCGTGGCCAGAGCAATGCCAGGCAGTATCACTATAAGGGCTTGTCCCCACGGTACGGTTTCTCAGCCGGTTCTCGGTTTTGCAAACCGACTGAAAAACTTTTACACGGACCTTAATGGAAAGTCCGTGCAGCATTCCCCACTGCACGGATTTTCCGCCCGTTGGCTTTTCATACCGCCGGCGGTCCGAAAAGCATAGAACATGTTCATTCTTCCTCCCGGTTTTCGGAGAGAATATGAACATGTCTATGTGAAAGGGGAGGGCTTTACCTCACAAACCACGGTGAAAAGTCTTCCCCCAACCCATAAGGGCATGTCCCCATGGCACGGGTTTTTGGCCGGTCTTTCAGGCGGTTTGCGGTTTTGCAGAACGGCTGAAAAACCGGCCGAAAATGGTGCTCTATGGAAAACCCGTGCAGCAGTCCCCTACTTCCGTCCCCGGTTTTGGGACGGAATCTGTGCAAGCCAATGTAAAGGGGGACAGCTTTTCTCCGCTCATCGCGGAGAAAAGCTGTCCCCCCGTGGCCGTGTGCACAGTACACAAACCGGACAAATACCGGTCGGGTAAACCGACCGGTATTTGTCCCTTGCCGTGGGGACGCCGCCTATGGGCTTGTCCCCATGGTTTTCAGTCGGATTTACAGACAGTTTTCAGATTAGAAAGCCGTCTGTAAATCGACTGTCAACCTTTTACATTGACTTTAATGGAAAATCTGTGCAGCAGTCCCCACTGCACGGATTTTCCACTGGACGTTTTTTTACACCCCCGGCGGTCGGAAAAACTTAGAACATGTTCATTCTTCGGGTATGTTCACACGGCGTAGTTGCGGCGCATACAGTACGCACCGTAATACGCCGTATGTTTTGTAAGTCGCGTAATTCCAAAGCATGGGGGGGCCAGACCCTGGCCGGCCTCACTAACATGCATTGTCAGCAGTGCATAAGTGCTGCAAACAAGTGACATGTCACTTCTCTCTCCGGGTATATGATACGATCGTATTGTACGACCGGGGAGAACACACGTAATTCATATGAGAGAGCTCTATGAGAGCTATGAATTACCGTAATTGTGGCGCACATTTCGCGGCAAAATGCGCGCCTAAATAAGCCGTGTGAACATACCCTTCTGCTTAGTTTTCGGGCAGGACATGAACAAGTGGGTGCGAAGAGGGAGGGCTTGATTCCGGAAATCGCGGACAAAAGCCTCCTCCTGCATGACAAAAAAGACCAAATACCGGACGGGAAATCCTACCGGCATTTGGCCTTTGCCGTGTAAACGCAACCTAACAGACATGTCAGTCTTTTTGGCTGGTCAAAGAGGGACTGTGTGAAATATATGTTTTTTCATGTGTAACTTTAAACCTCAATAGTTTTTCATTTACAAATTAGCAGAAAATTATAGATTTTTTTTTATGGTTCAAACTGCACCAGATATTAAATAGTATACTAATGTGATATGTAGATAGGAGCCGGAAAGATGTTTTTTTGGGTTGACTATATAGTAAGTTTTTGAAAGCAAAAAGAATAGAGGGACTTTTAAAGTGTCTTTCCCGGTAGACATTGATGGCATATCGATAGGATACGCCATCAATGTCTGATAACGATGAGCGCCACACTCAGCTGTACGTGGAAGTCCTGTTGCTTTCAATGAGAGAGTCCCGACCACCTCTCTTCAAAATGGAGAGGTTTGAGGGCTTGTTCTCAAGATAGGTGCGAGTCCCAAAGGTGGGACTGGCATCTATCAGACATTGATGGCATGTTGTATCGATATGTCATCAATGGCTATAGTAAGACAACCCCATTGACCTCTTACCCACATATGACGTACTGGTATGTCATAAGGCCAGTAAGGTTTTATGGTGCCGGCTCGCACAGTAAGTCCGCTCCATAAGTGGTGGGTGCTGGCTGATTATTAGGGTATGTTCACACGGCGTATTGCAGCGCGTACTATGCACGACGCAATACATCGGGTATTACAGAAGTACTCGCTGGTCAGCACATACTTCTAAAGCGTGGGGGGCCGGCCCCACTCACCTCCATTATCCACAGCGCGTAAGCACCGCAAAGAAGTGTCATATAACTTCTCTCTCCCGGCGTACAATATGCGCGTATAGTATGTCGGGGGAGAGAAACGTAATTCATAGCTCTCTATGAGAGCTACGAGTTACTGTAAGTGTGGGGCGTATTGAAGCTTATTGAAGCGCAAATACGTGCCAAAATGGTCCCCGCAATTACGCCGTGTGAACATAGCCTTTTAGCTGACACCCACCACTAACAGCAGGAAACAGAGCCAGCTCTGATCCCTGCTGTTTAACCCTTTAGATACTGGGGCAGTGGGACATGCAAACAGTGGGCACAGACTTGCTGGCTCTCATGGACTCTCACTACAACAGCCGGCAAGAGCAGTGGCTCCAGGGAAGCGTTATAAGACAGTGACGTCACTGTCTGTAGGGGGCCTGTCCCACCCACTCAGCTAGACTGTATAGTCTAGCCGCAGTGATGGTGCATGGCAGAGAGAGATAAGTAACCTCCGTCACCCCCTTCCTCTCTGTCCCTCCCATTTGACCCTCCTCCTCCATGGCCTTTTCAACTTTCCTGTATGTTGGAAAGTCTATCCAGCATCCAACAAAGCTGAGTGGCACCAATCCCCCACAGCAGACACCCAACTCTTCTGGATGCCTGCTATCAGGGATGTCACCGAGCTTAGCTGGGCATTGTATAGGCTATACAGCATCTGGGAAAGTAGAGTGGAACCCCATTCCGCAAAGCAGGCACCAAGAAAAGCTGGGTAACTGCTGCAGGAGACGTTACCCAGCTATTCTGGGCACAGAATAAGCCATTCAGCATCCTGGAAAGTTGAGTGATCTTATAGGATACGAATTTCAGTCCAGCTTTTGTGTTTTCAGCATATTCAATGTAAGTACTCCAGAGCTCTGAGCGCCTCTACTCCGCAGGTGTCTGACTCGTTCCACCTGCCAGGCGGGTCGAACAAGTCACACACCTATGGAGTACAGGCGCTCAGAACTCTGGAGTACTTACATTGAATATGCTGAAAACACAAAAGCTGGACTGAAATTTGTATCCTATAAGGTTACTTTTACATATACATCTTCCATATGTTTCTAGTTGCACTTGAACTATATTTGTTTCATACATTAAAGTTTATAAGAATTGAAGATAAAAGAAATAAGAAGTTTTTTGGAGTGGCACACGTGGTTGTTTGTTACTGAAAAAGAAGGAAAGTTGGAGAATTCTAAGGTGTAGCCGCCTACATAGTAACCTGAGGAACATTACATTAATTAAATGCATGAAAAAGGGTTGTATTGATATACATTTTAAAGGTGAGTGATCTGCCATTTGTAGGGTTGTTTATTTTTTTATTTCTTTACATGTGTCCTTTTTGGACTACTATGAATTCGCTGGACTATGTCGGACCAGCGATGCATCTATTTTTTTAACCCCTTAAGGACCCTGGACGTATGTGTACGTCCCAGGGTCCATAAGGGGCTTTGCAAGGGGATCGCTCCGTGATCCCCCCCGCACAGCAGCCGGGGGTTAGCGGCGAATAGCCGCGAACACCCGGCCGTTACAGCGCGAACGGGCAGAGTCGCCCGCCCGCGCTGTTTAACCCGTCAGACACCGCGGAAAAGATGGCTGTATCATCTGAATGAATTAAGATCGGTATAGCTGCATAGCTGCAGCGATCCGACCCCCCGTACATGGCAATGGGGAGCCTTGGGAAGGCTCCTGTCACTTCCATGTCCTGGTTTGCCCCACTTCCGTCCACAGACAGGAAGTGGGGAAACCGCCATCTTGGTACAGTCTAATGCATTGCCTATTGACAATCGCGCCACCTAGTGGTCAAGCACCATAGGTGGCCTCAATGTTACAGTAAAAAATAAATAAATAAAGTTTTACATAACAAAAAAAAGTATTAAAAGTTCAAATCACCCCCCTTTCACAAATAAAAACAATAAAAAAGTTACACATATTTGGTATCGCCGTATCCGAAAAAGTCAGCTCTATAAAAATATAACATAATTTATCCCATACGCTGAACACCGTAGAATAAAAAAAAATCCAAACGGCAAAATTGCGTTTTTTGGTCATTTTACGTCACTTAAAAAATGGAATAAAAGTACACTTCGGCCCGCAAAAAATGCCCCCTCACTGACATCCGTAGGTGTTAGTACAAAAAAGTTATTGGTCGCACAAACTGGCGCCGCGGAGCAAATTCAAAAATAGAAAAAGTTTGGAATTTTTTTACGGTACCAAAACATAACAAACCCTAATTTTTTGGTATTGCCGGATGCGAACAACTGTAGAATACGATAAAAATATTGTATTTCCGAGATTGAACGCCCCGTAAAAGCAAAACCCCCGCAAACATGGCAAAAATTTTTTTTTTTCAAAATTTGTCCCATTTGGAAATTTTTTTTTGGGGTTTTTCCCAGTATATTCTATAGTATAGTGAAAAACACCATTAGAAAGTACATCTACCCCCTTCAAACCATCCCTCTACTACTTAAACATTCAGACGTTAAAATCATTCAGAGGGGGTTTTCAAGATTCATTTGGGCAAAAAGAAACCGAGAATAGCACTCACGAAACTTATCTCCTAAAAATTGGGGGGGCAAAAATTTTCCCTTTGATGTGCGATTGAACAACATAGCGTGTAATCTCGGCACTCCTGGACTGGAAAAAAAACTTCTTCCTACTACTCCAATACAGACTTGAGTCGCACTAGCCCTCCAGGGACCTCTCAGCTCTCTTACACCCCAAATTTTCCCAAAAAAATCCTCACACTATTGGGTCATGCTCAATGCGTGACACAATGTTTCCTGGAAGTCAGTCGTAAACTGTTTAAATTTCCCGCCCATCTCAGCAAAAACACATCCACATTGGGCCCCAGAGCTCTCACGAGCGGAGTGATCCCCCCCTCCGCGCCGGAAGGAGAAAGGCTTGCCACAGTGGGACACTTGTTAACTTCAAAAAGGGGCCCGCTACTACCACTACCCAAATTTTAAAACTTGTATACTCCCCCCTCCCAAATTTCTCCGTTCGCCCAGATTTAAAAGTTTTTTTTAAGGTCTAGAGTAGTTTTCCTTTTTTAAAGAATTCCCCTCAAAAGACTTCGATGATCTAGTGGGCCCCCAGACCTGTGACTAACCCCTCTTGCTAATCAAAACTAGAGAGCCCCAAAATCACTGAAAAAGTCTCTAAATCACAGACAAACTGGGAAGAGGTTTCCAGACCTGAACATCCCACAGGGCCTTGAAAGGGGGAAAAAATCAACAAAGGGTGTGATCAGTGAGAAATGGAGAGAAATTATTTTTCCCCTTCATGCCCGAGCAATCTATGGGTTTAATATCCCGCCCCCATCCCCCAGCCCCCACGGGAAGCTGCCTGTCCCCAAATGCTCACACCAAAGACAGACCTGGTTTCCCTGGGTAATTGGGCTGTTCCCCCTCAAGAAATTTGGGGGGGAACTAAAAAGGTACCTAAAACCCAAAATGGGAGTTGGGTTCCCCTATCTCCGCCTTTGTTCTTCATGACCTAAATGGGTGAGCCAAATACCACACGTTCTCCATATCCCTTTTTCCGCGGCGAAAGTTTTATCCTAAAAATGGTTTGGGAAACCCTTTATACCAGGAGTAGGTAGGTCCTGCGTTTTACCAAAACGTTTTTGATCTCGAAGATTTGGAATGGAAAACAAACTAAACTAACTCTAACTGAAAAATTTTTCACCACTTGGAACCCTACATAGAAGCCTTCAAGTTACAAAGAATTAAGTTTTGGTTTCCCTTTTGATTCTCCAAATGGTTCTTGAGGGGCGTTGGCGGGAACCCTAGCGTTTACATCGCCTTAGCCTATGCCGGCAAATTTCCCTTTTTCAAGCTAAAATTGCTTAAAAGTTCACGGTTCTTGGAGGGGTGTCTGTGTCTCTGGAGGATCCAAAAATGATCTCAAGATGAATCGAGGGAAAACCCTTCAATGCCTTTTCCGGACCCCCCGTTTGTAGGGGTGCACCCCCCCTCCCCCTCTCTTCCTCCTCCCTCCCCCTTTCTCCCCCTTTTTTTTTTTTTTTTTTTTCTTTCTCCCCCCCTCCCCCCCCCTTTCCCCCCTCTTTTTCTGGATGTTTTTCTGGATGTTTTTTCTTCTTTTGTGTTTACCTTGCTTTCAATGTTTTTCAATTTGAAAAAAATTTGGGTTTTATTTGGACTGTCTGTGGAAATTCGCCCTTTTTTTAAGGGGCGTGCAACCCTACTTGAAGGCTTTGGGCTATTTTCACAAGGGGTTTTGGGGGCGTAAATTAGCCCCGCAATTACGCCGTTGGACCCGGGGGCGGGCGGGGGGGGGGACTGAGCAGGGGGCCACTTCGCCGGCCCCTTTCGTGAATTAATAGCGGGGCGTATTTGCGCCAAATAATTACATGTCAATTATCTCCCCGCCCGGCGGCTTCGCCGGGGGGGAAAAGGGAGGGAGAGTAATCCATAGTTCTCTATGAGAACTGTGAATTCCCCGTAATGAATGGGACGTTTTCGGCCCGTAATTTGGCACTTTCGGCGCGTAATTACGGCCCCCCGAAATACGCCCCAAAAACTTAGCCGGGGTGAACATAGCTTTACGTCACATTAACAATCGTTGTTATTACTGCTAATACCTTATTATGTTTACCTTTATCAAAGTATTGCTCATATCCTGTAACCAACTTACTGAGAAACCGAATAAACATATGTTTAAAAAAAAAAAAAGTACATCTTGTCCCGCAAAATAAAACCCCTCATCTGTCTATGTAGGTGGAAAAATAAAAACATTATGGCTATGGGAAGGCGAAGAGGGAAAAACGAACGTGTCAACAACAAAAAAACGCAGGGTCCTTAAGGGGTTAATAAAATGGTCAGGAAATTCAAAGCTTTATGAAACCCTTTGTTTGTACAAAACGGTATTTAACTTCTGCTCTTGCGGGTACTTTGGAGAGATTAGAGGTTACTTCATGATCACTAGATATCAGATTTTTAAATACATTTCATCTAGGTAAACAGTACATTCTAACCATAAGAAAAGGGTGTATCATCACGGGAATTTTTTCAAATTACCCGATAGGAGCAAATGTAATTTTCCTTGTTTTCATGCGACAGGATCTTATGCATGTTGTTTCTATTAATGTTAATATTGCCGTACTTCTGGTAATGACCCTTTTAGGTCTAGTTTTTTCATTTTTTTTTTCTTTCTTTCTTTCTTTTCTTTCTTGTCCAAAGTCAATAAGTTATGTTTAAAAAAAAAAAATGGTCTGAGAGGGCTGGTGTAGCGCAGTATTTATTTAAATAGTGTTAGTAATAGAAGCGGCCAACAGACACCTCTCTATCACTAGAGCTGGGGCTTGGTGTCAGCCAATGGGGTTTTTCATCACCACAAAGCTGACACTAACCCCCTGTCACTATTACCACAGTACCCAATGCACCAAAGGTACAGGGAAGAGCCAGTTCACAGTCAGAAGCCCTGAAGGTTTGCTTCTGGGCAGCTGGAGGCTGTCTTTTCTAGGGTGGGAAATGGCTGGTGTCCATGGACCTTCCCATCCAGATAGTATCAGTTTGCAGCTAATGGTTTTACCATGGCTGGTTATGAAAAATGGGGGGGATGGCAAGTCATTTTTTTAAAATTATTTGTTCTTTTTTATTTTTAATAAAGAATAACAAATAAAATGGTCCTCCCATTATTAACCAATGAAGGTAAAACTGACAGCTACAGGCTGATATTATTAAGATGGGAAGATCCATGAATATTGGTCCTTTCCCATTCTAAAAATACCAGCCTGCAGCCGCCCCAGAAGCAGTCTGGGGTGTTGCATTAGATAGTCCCCCTTCTGGCAGTAACCTGACCCTTCTCAGCACCCCTGGCGGGTTGGGTACTGCGGTGATAGTGACAGAGGGTTAGTGTCATTTTTTTAAGGTGAAAAATAACACCAAGCCCCAGCGCTAGTAATGAAGAGGCATCTGTCAGATACCTCCATTACTAATACTAAAATAAAATGTAGAAAAAAATCCACAGAAACAAAAGAAAAAAAGTTTATTTAAATAAACACAGACACCAGCTTTCATTGACCCTTTTACTAAAGAAATAGATGCAACACTGGTCCGACTTAGTCCAACTAATTAGGATAGTTTTAGTATTAAACGCCACACCCTGCACCCCTGAAGGTCATGGCTGTGGCTGATCATCTGGAGGTGCAGGGGAAGCAGTACAGGCCACAGACACAGATTGTGCCTGTAAGCTGTAGCTGTGCCTCCTCTCTCACCCATGCAGCCTACTGCCAACACAAAATGCAACTCTCACCTAACGCTCTATAACCCTCTCACTACACCACCAGCTATTGCTCCGTATTCCCCCCCTACTCCACCTATTACCCCATAGGAAGTTTGTAAAGAGGTGGGAACAGCTAGGGAGTCTAAGATGTTCGTGTGGTTTATTCTACAGGAACAAAGAGCGTTCAGAAGAAGTCATCATGTCGGTTTGGACCGGATGGAAAAAGGGAAAGAAAACAACTCCCATCCGAGACGTCAACTGTGAGTCACTACATGTAACTGCACTGTAATCACTTATATGTCTGCAGACCCCCATATAGTCACAATATGGCAGGAATATTGTTAGTAGTGTAATGGTTTATATTCAGGAACAATATGGCGGTAGTATTCAGTCACTAACAGGTGGTGATATGAGGACATGGTGTTGAGGTATTATTCAGTCACTATGTGATGGTGATATGTGGTCATGATGTGATGGTGTTATTTAGTCAATATGTGGTGGTGATATGTGGTAATGGTGTGATGGTAATATTCAGTCACTATGTC
Source organism: Phyllomedusa bahiana (assembly GCA_025379985.1). Taxonomy (NCBI): domain Eukaryota; kingdom Metazoa; phylum Chordata; class Amphibia; order Anura; family Hylidae; genus Phyllomedusa; species Phyllomedusa bahiana. The sequence continues at coordinate 21,608 of JAODAL010001090.1, read as the reverse complement.
GGGATACTTGGTCATGGTGTTGTGGTATTGTTCAGACACTATGTGGTCATGATGTGTGGTTTGTCATTATGTGTGGTGACATTGGTGGTGTGATGGTAATATTCAGTCACTATGTGGTGGTGATATGTGGTCATGGTGTTGCGGTATTATTCAGTCACGATGGGGTGATGATATGTGGTCAGGGTGTGATGGTAATATTCAGTCACTCTGTGATGGTGATATCTGGTCATGGTGTTTTGGTAGTGTTTAGTCACTATGTGGTGATGATATGTGGTCATGGTCTTGTGGTATTATTTGATCTTTTTATAGTGGTATCATTGATAATATCAGTCTTGGTTTTGTCAGTAACAGTATAGTTATAGCGGTATCATCTACAGAACATTATCTTACAGCTATTTGTATGGATTTCTGTACATACTAGACATTTCTTTATATAAATACATATTTATAGGCCCCAGTAACGCTACTGTTGTGTTGCCGCTGGTCTGCTCCAGGGGCGGGGCATGATAAGAAGTGTTTCCTGGTGTAATGTCATTTGTTTGGGTGTGGTTAGAGGCGTGGCCTTTGTCCCTCTAAAAGATGGGATGTATTAACTCAACTCCAATTGTGGAAGAACAAAAAAGGTATTGGCCACAGAAAATGTCACTGCAGCGCAGACTTAAGAAATAGAGAACCTTTAAATTTTTTTTTTAAAGTACTAAAGCATAACGAAAACTCTACGTATATGGTATCACCGGAATCGTATCAACCTCCAGAATGCAGATAACATAACATTTGTACTGAAGAGTTAACACCATAAAACAAAACCCTCGCAAACATGGCACAAGTAGTTTTTTTTTACATTTCAGTCCACTTAGATTTTTTTTTTCAGTTTCCCAGTACATTATATGGTAGGTCAATGACACCATTAAAAAAATACATCTTTTCCTGCAAAAAAACAAGCCCTTCTATGTAGATGTAAAGTTGAAAAAGTTATGGCTTCTGGATTGCGGAGAGGAAAAAAAATAAGAGCCATATTATTATGACAGCTTGACGATAGCCAAAATGACCTTTTACATGTTGCGGGAACCAACACCATAAACTCCCCAGATGTTAGCATCCCTATGGGTTCTAGAACATTTCCTATACCTGTAAAAAGTGCCCCATAAGATATACAATCAGAGAGTGACCCCCATCTACACCATCTCAGCCACAGTATGTCTCTATATACAGGGTGCTTATACACACTACCGCCGCTATGTAGTACACTTATTATGGTAAGTGTGCCAGAAAAATAATGGTGTACAGGTTTTCCACCACATTTATTATGTGTTTCAGACAATTTCTAGATCCTTCAGCGCCTCTTCCAACATAAGGGACATGGCTTAGCGGGAGAGGGATAGTGCTTAGTGTGTGAGCGAGACACTCGCCCCTTTGGTAAAACTGACAGCTAAAGGCTGATATTATTAAGATGGGAAGATCCATGAATATTGGTCCTTTCCCATTCTAAAAATACCAGCCTTCAGCCACCCCAGAAGCAGTCTGGGGTGTTGCATTAGATAGTCCCCCTTCTGGCAGTAACCTGACCCTTCTCAGTACCACTGGCGGGTTTGTGTACTGCAGTGATAGTGACAGAGGGTTAGTGTCAGTTTTTTACAGTGAAGAATAACGCCAAGCCCCAGCGCTAGTAATGAAGAGGCATCTGTCAGATACCTCCATTACTAACAATAGAATAAAATGGTTAAAAAAAAACACAGAAACGAAAGAAAAAAAAAGTTTATTGAAATAAACAGACATCAGCTTTCATTGACCCTTTTACTAAAGAAATAGAAGCAATGCAGCCCTTCCGCACCAAGTGACGTCAGAGCAGCGTCTCATGATGCTTAATCCCGTCACGAATGCTGTATAAAGTGCAGCTGGCAGCCATTTGGGACTATGGTATGTGATCACTTGATCACTTTTATAATACATAGCAATATGTTACTGTACATTACTGTTATGTATTATGCCTGTGACAAGCAGCCTATTACAATCTGTCTCTGACAAGGCTTCGTGCATGGCAGACCGTGAGGCCATTATTCGGCAATCATTAGCACCCCGCGATTGCATTTGCGGGGTGCCAGTGGATAACAGAGGGAGCCTCCTTTCTCTGTTAACCACCTAGATGTTGCTGTTGCTACTGAATGTGACATACAGAGGGCTAAATGAATGAGATCACAGATCCTTTCTCAGTTGCTGTAGCAGGAATTCAGCTATAAATTACAACCAACTCCCACTGCAGATAGTGTGGGAACAGCCTCTAAGCCTACACCATAAATCCAGCCCGGGAGACTTACCAGCTCTTCCTGTAGTCCAGGAGATCTCCCCCCATTTGCTGGAGTTTTCCAAATGATTTGGCAAAGTTGGCAAGAATGATATACAGCCCAACCTGTGGTTTGTGATGCCTTATGTGCATTCCTCAGACATTAGGACACAGACCTGACTTTCTGTGTTCTGAAAAACCTAAATGTCAAAAGATATCCATATCTATCTGATGTAGAGAACATAAGGCTGTGTTTCTATATTATCTCTGGATTTCTTTCCCAGAGGAGAATTAATTTCTGACACAATCATGGCAGATCCACAAGATATACCGTAAAAATGTCTGATAGGTTCCAGACTCCAGAGAGGAGGAGATGATGGGGAGGAGGCCGTATATGTGTGTTGTCCTCTCCAGTTATAGTTTTGTAATAGCCACTACAATCTGAATAGGCACCTTATATCCTCTTTCTGGAGAACCGAGCAGGGAACCTTCCATTCTGATCTCTTCCAGTCCCTAAAGTGGAACCAACATCTCTCAGCCATTGTGGGCATTTATAATTGAAGTATCAAAAAGGTCTCAGGCAGGGTTTACTGTGACCTTTGCAAGTGATACAATATGACAGTGTGGCCATTGGACCAGAACATATTGTGTACCCCTGCCATAGTATATACTATCAATGTTTGGCAATCCAGAGAGGAGGAGAGGAGGCCAGGCTTGTGCCACTTTTTTCATTATACTACAGTAGATAGGAACCCTTTATACCTTTGCACAAATGGATGTACCTGTACATTCAAACTGTGCTAAGAGGGTATGGAGTTTGGGCTTACTGAATCCACTCCATACATGTCAGGTGCTAGCCGTGAGATACAGCCAGCACCCACCACCAGCTGATGTGACTGGAGACAGCTCCAATCCAGTTGTATCTGTATCATAAGGACACTGGGAATCCCACAATAATGTAGCTGCTCAGGCTATTATCAGAGATTAGCGTTAGTGAACGGTTTTGTCAGGTGGCAGCAGTCAATGAATGACCCCTCCAGCTCACCTGACCCTGTGCTTTGTGGGGGATTTAATTCCAGGACAATCTGGGAGAGCAAGTAGTTATGAGGTACGGTGGTGCCTCAACAACAGAGCCAAGCACAGTGCCTTCAAAACAGTGTTAGCCAAGAGCTGGTCCAGGTACAATACTCTGCCATTGCTCCATCAGTTCTGCTGCTCTTGGAGGAAGTTATCTGTCAGTAATGAATGTGTTCCTCCATGTATAACGTCCTCTTTTTGTGCCATGCAGCACAGGATATTTGTTGCGAAAAGTTAAAGGGGTTATCTAACTACAAGGATTTCGTTTTATGTTAAATATCTTTCAATAAAAAGTCAATTTGCAATATGTGTCAATTAACCATGCCCTACCTATTCCTAGATATCCCCTCTTGTATGGGTTGCATCAGCTCCTCAGGTCGCTATAGCTACAGACCTGTTTGTTCTCTCCTGATAGGCTGCCAGTGTTGGTTGCTATAGCTACAGACCTGGCTTCTATTGCAGCCTAGTGGAAGCCAGTAAACACAGCCCTGAATTCAAAATGAAACCAAGAAAACAGGACTGAAGTTATATGAATCAATGTAGTAAGACAACCCCTTTAAGGCTATGTTTGCACGGCTTATTTTGGGACATATTTCAGCCCGTAATTCGCGCCATACTGCGCGAACTACGGGCTGAAATACGTCCCATTCATAGAGTCTCATAGAGAACTATGGATTACATCTCCTCTCACTGCTCGGACAATACGCCACGGGGGGAGATAAGTGACATGTCAATTATTCACAGTGTATACGCGCCGAGAATAATGCCCCGTACACACTGCGTAATTGCGGGCTGAAATACGTCCCGCAATTAAGCCGTGTGAACATAGCCTTACTTAAAATCTGCTCCATACATCTGAATGAGCTGTTTTGGAGGCAAGAAAAGGGATGTCTACACTGTTCAGAAGAAAACTGGGTCAGAACGTAGAAAGTGTGCAACAAATGTACCGTGTGTGAATAAGATTAATTAGAGGTGTGTTAGCACACTCCTCAATATAAATTACACTGATCCCTACTATCTAGAGAGTGCCACATAGCCTTAGATGGAAGACATGGCATTCCGGCTGTCTGCAGCTACAACTGTCCTGAGTCTAGTGTCAATGCCAAGATCGGTCCACAGTCTAGTGTAAGTCTAGAGATCAGTCAGTCCACAGTCTAGTGTAAGTCTAGAGATCAGTCAGTCCACAGTCTAGTGTAAGTCTAGAGATCAGTCAGTCCACAGTCTAGTGTAAGTCTAGAGATCAGTCAGTCCACAGTCTAGTATAAGTTTAGAGGTCAGTATGTCTGAAGCCAAGTGTAAGTCTGGTCCGTCCATAGGTGTAACTTTAAGGGGGTACGGAGGGGACTGGTCCCCCCCACTTTTTCCTGGGTGGCGAACGGTCCCCCCCCACTTTTTAGCCACTTTAAAGAAAAATAATCCATATGAAAGCATGAGAATAAGGTAAGTGAGGAGAGCAGAGCACAAAGGAGGAACACTTTGCCTCCTATATTTCTGTGCATCTTGGGGGGACAGAGTAGGTAGCAACCTCAAGTGTCAGTGCAGAGAGAGAGCAGCGCTGATTGGTAGAGCAGGAGTCAGCATGGGCTGCTTCACCAATCAGAACGCTGCTCACAGTCCAGCACCCTCTGTATCTGGGGCTGTATCTTTCCATCTCATTGTATACCACTTCCCCTATACTCGGCCCTCATCAGAGAAGAAGGGAAAAACTCTTTCCGAATGCCAACTGCACCAGACTACAGGAGACAGGCAAGGAGGGGAGAGGGGTGCTAGGTGTTGTGTGTGCATGTGAGTAAGGTATGTACTGTATATGTGAGATGTGTATATAATGTACAGCCGTATGTCACGTCTTCCCTGCACTTACGCGCCCAGGAAAATTAAAGTGAATGGGGCCGGCCCTGCAGCATTCTAGAAGTACGAACTGGCCAGTGCATACTTCTAAAACTCCCGGCATACAGTAGGGCACACAGTGCACTCTGCTATATGCCTTGTGAACATACCTTAAGGGTACATTCATGCAGAAGATATGAATGCTGATTCTGGGGCGGATTTAGTGCTGGATCTGCTTCAGAACCGGCGTCCAATCCGTTAAGAAACTGGTTTACATTATACCCTATGTAAAATCAGTGTCGTCATTTAGATGACACTGATTTTTCTGGAGTCTTTTTGCCGCATACTGTCAGCTCCTACAAAGAATTCTTCGAGGTGTTTTACACACTAACAGCACTAAAGGATAGGAGGGAGAAATCTAACTCAGGCAGTTTGGGTCATTTGCTCGTTGGAATTCTGTATTTGCAAGCACAAAATTTCCAACAAGCAAACGACACACTCAGTGCCGAAAAACCATCATGTGAACCCATGCTAAGTGTGTAGTGTGTCCGTGTTGAGTATATGTATATATACACACACAATTTCCAGGGTATCTTGTCTAATGTAGTCTCTGGGGTACAGTGTGTAATGTAGTAATCTCTGGGTTATGGTGTAATATAATCTCTGTTGTACAGTGTGTAATGTAACCTCTGGGGTACAGTGTGTAATGTAATCTCTGGGATACAGTGTGTAATGTAATCTCTGTTGTACAGCATGTAATGTCATCTCTGGGGTACGGTGAATAATGTAGTAATATCTAGGCTACCGTGTGTAAACTAATCTCTGGGGTACAGTAGGTAATGTAGTAATCGCTAGGGTACAGTGAGTAATGTAACCTCTGGGGTATGGTGTGTAACGTAATTTCTGGAGTACAGTGAGCAATGTTATTCAATGTTATTCTTAAGTTGAATTTGTATGTAATTTGGAACAGGTATATGTATTAAATGTAACTCCAACACAAAAGTTTATTTTTGTTTTGGATAGTGCAGGGAGGGTTTTTACATTTGTTTTGCTGTCTGTGCCCCTGTTAAGAAAATTTCCCCTCATTTTCACCTCATGTGCTGCTGTGGCATGCTGGAACTTGCCGTTCCACAGATACTATCTGCTGTGGAACATGGAACTACAAGCGCCAGCATGCCCCATAAGACAGATGTAAGTCGAGGACTGCCTGCTATTCTAAGAGCCTTAACTTTGTTACTTTTTTGTTGGAACTGTATAAGGGCTTTTTATTTGCGCGATAAGCTGATGTTTTCATGATGTTTTCATTGTGGTGTTCATATGATTTTTTTCTTTAACTGTATATTTTGTAGGCTGAATAGAAAAAAATAACTGCAATTCTGGCAAGGATTTTATTTTTCTGTTTTGTGATGTTCATTGTTCTGATAATTTTATTGGGGAACTTTTTTACAAAATAAAGTGTTTTTCTTTTATTGGGGAATTGAGTGTTTGTTTTTATTTGTTTAAACATTTTTAATTTATTTGCTTTTAACTTTTTTTTTTTACTGGTTATTGCAAAGCCAAAGTCCATGTGAATACAGAAGATATCTCACAATGTACAGTATACTAGAGATTTATTTCACAATGTGGAAAAGTGTTGGAATGGCTGCATAAATCATGACAGTTTTACACCTTTGTAATAATATGAGAACTGTTTTATGACCTGTTTCTAATGTGTGATACTCTCAGAATGATTCAAAACCAAGTGGCCTAACCACATCCTCAGACTGTGGAACATTACAAATAGTGCTCACAGGGTAGCTCAATTTATTTCTCAGAAAAATTTCCTGTTACACCAAGAATTTTATCAGCAAAAACAAATATTCTTGAAATTTATTTTTTTATGTGAATTGATAGAAAATGAATAAACAGATGGAGCAGAAAATGTTACTCATTGGAGAAGAAAATCACTGGAGGTCCAATTCTGATGCATGGAAATTGAAGTCTTTTTTGAAGATGCAACTTGGTTATCAGAGATGCAATGACATCCGTCTGTTTCAGAGCCCCATATGCAGAAGGTTCAGTTTGGTGGTGAGTTGCTTCACTGTAACCCTTCGGTACTAACTTTGTAGCAAAGCAAAAAACTACAACCTCCTATGGCGATATTGGGCAGGAGAAGCCCAAAGATATAGCTACCCAGCATTCAAAACCAAAAATTACAAAGAAAAAACCACTAGCAATATCTACAATGTCTAGGGGTAAAGATATCTTAAAATATAACCTTTAATAATATAACATTAAAAAATATAAACCCCCAAAGAGGAAGAAAATGATAAACACAAAGAAACAAAAAGCAGAGTACTCGCCCTGAAAAGGGCGACCCCGCGCTGGAACACCCTACCTATACCTTACAATATCAAGGAAACGACCCAACATATAGCAAATAACATGTAAAGTGAGACATAACACAATAGCACCAAAAAATGATTTATCTAAAATCGTGACAATCAAGACGTACCATAAATGACACAAACATATGACAACTCTAATGACAATGTAAAGTATCCGACGCGTTTCTCTCGCCAGTCATGTGGGTTCATCAGAGCATAAACAGTGTGTTTATATGCAAACAGATATATGAGTAAGTCCATGTTCACACGGCTTAATTGCAGAACGTATTTCGCCCGCCGGCCCCACAGACATGCATTATCCACGGCGCGGATACGCCGTGAATAAGTAGCATGTCACTTATTTCCCCGATCGCCATATTGTGCGAGCAGTGAGAGGAGACGTAATCCATAGTTCTCTATGAGAACTGTGGATTACCGTAATGACTGGGACGTATTCCAGCTGTAATTCGCGCAGTACGGCGCAAATTACGGACTGAAATCCGTACCAAAATAAGCCGTGTGAACATAGCCTTATGCTTATGTCCCTTAAGGAAGATGATACGATCTTAGTATTCACAGGTACCAGGATCCTGTAGTATAAGGCAGAAGTACTGCGCAGGGTAATGGTTACATATGGATGAAAGAAGGTTGTTGCTACTTTCATCCATATGTAACTATTAGGCTATGTTCACACGGCTTAAAATAGGACGTATTTCAGTCCGTAATTACACGCCGGAGTGCGCAAATTAGGCTGGAATACATCCCAGTCATTAGGGTTTAATCCACATTCTCATAGAGAGCATGGATTACGTCTCCTCTCCCTGCTCGGCGAATCCGCTGGGCGGGGAGATAAGTGACATGTGAATTACTAGCGGTGTATACGCGCCGCTGGTAATGCAAGTCTATGGGCCGGCGAGGTGCCGGCCCCCCGCTCCCACCCCGGCCACACGCTGTAATTGCGGGGTGTAATTACGACCTGCAAATAAGCCGTGTGAACCTTGCCTTACCCTGCGCAGTACTTCTGCATCATCTTCTTTAAGGGACATAAGCATAACTCATATATCTATTTGCATATAAACACACTGTTTATGCCCTGATGATCCTACGACTGGTGGGAGAAACGCGTCGGATACTTTACATTGTCATTAGCGTTTTCATATGTTTGTGTCATTTATGGTACGTCTTGATTGTCACGATTTTAGATAAATAATTTTTTGGTGCTATTGCCGTGTTATGTCTCACTTTACACGTTATTTGCTATATGTTGGGTTGTTTCCTTGATATTGTAAGGTATAGGTAGGGTGTTCCAGCGCGGGGTCGCCCTTTTCAGGGCGAGTACTCTAATTTTTGTTTCTTTGTGTTTATCATTTTCTTCCTCTTTGGGGTTTATATGTTTTAATGTTATATTATTGAATGTTATACTTCAAGATATCTTTACCCCTAGGCATTGTGGATATTGCTAGTGGTTTTAACTTTGTAGCAAACATTCACTCATCATTCACACGTGGTGCTCCACAGTTCCCACATCACCTGTTCACAATGGCGCCATTTGTCCACTCACAATACACTTTCATCACAGCAGCACGCGACCAGTTCAAAGCTCACAATTTTCATATAATCACCCCCTTTGGGCCCCGAACCCAAAATCATTTCCTTTTGAAATTTTTGAAAGTTCCCCTTTTTACCCTGCAGCAAGGGGCATATGGGCAGAAGCCATCACACACTTTACATACCCACCCAGCCAGCTCACCATACCTGGCTTCCATTAGAGGTTGCGCTGGAATGTAAAAAGATGGAAGGGGTTTGTGGGATTTGTTTGGGTTTGGTGTTATTCCCAGCACCACTCACTATGGAACTTCTGGACATGCGCATTGGAAATAGGGGACGTGGTGAATCTGAAATTTGCAGTACTCACAAAAGTGAGAACCCTCTCACAATTTTTCTAAATATTGTTTTTTAATTAGAATGGGAGAATTTCTCAAAATTCGATTCGGTCACTTCCCCGAATTTTTCCAAACAAAATTAGTTTCGGTCCGAATTACTTCGGCATGAAACGCGTTAAAAAAGCTCTTCAGGCTGCATAGAGCCCGCAGGGTGTGTAGAAAAGTTGTGCCCTGCTTAAATATCAGAGGGAGCTTGGTTTGGTTTCAACAAGTTGTGTTTTAGTATGAAACGAAAATTACTCCCCCGCCTTAGAACGCTTACTATAAAATTCCGGCACTTAAGAGGGCAAAACTGCCAAAAAAATGAAGAGGGAATGTTGCCTGATAAAGCATGGGAGCGAAAGCTGGAAAAAAAAGCTGAGAGCTCAGGGGGCAACATAAGTGACAGAGTGTGGAGGTGACGGCGCAGCCAAGCGCATGAGGTCAGACAGTGGCACAATGACATTCTGGAGGGGGCAAAAAAAAGGAGTGGGCCAAAGAGGGGAAAGCACAGTGGGAGGTCAGGCACAGCCCAGCACCCACATGAGGTCAGAGAGTGGCACAATGACTTCTGGAGATGGCAAAACAGTAGCAGGCCACGAGTGGCACAATGACACAGTGCGGGTCACGACGCAGCATCTGAGGTCGGGGCGTGGCACAATGACTTTCTGGGGTGGCAAAATGTAGGCCACGAGTGGCCAATGAACGTGTGGAGGTCACGACAGCAGCAGATGAGGTGGAGTGGCACAATGACATTCTGGAGGTGGAAAAACGTTAGGCCCAGGTGGCACAATGACACAGTGTGGGGGGCACGACGCACAGCTGAGGTCAGGCAGGGGCACAATGCATTCGGGAGGTGGCAAAAAAATGTAGTAGGCCACAGAGGGTACAATGACACAGTGTGGAGGTCACCCCAGCAGCAGCAGCAGCAGCAGCATGGGGTCAGACAGTGGCCAATGACATTCGGAGGGGCAAAAACAGTAGTGGCCACAGAGTGGCACAATGACACAGTGTGGAGGTCACGACAGCACAGCTGAGGTCGGGCAGGGGCACAATGATTTTCTGGAGGGGGCAAAAAAATGGGAGAGGCCACAGGGGGCACAATGACACAGATGGAGGGCACGCAGCGCCAAGCAGCGCATGAGGCCCAACGGGCACAATGACTTTTTGGGAGGGGGAAAAAAAAACGGAGGGGCCAAGAGTGGCACAATGAAGAGAGTGGAGGTGACGGCGGCAGGAGCAACAGCATGAGGTTAGAGAGTTGCACAATGACACAGTGTGTAGGTGCCCGCGCAGCAACAACAGCAGCAGCAGCATAAAGGGGGAAGAGGGGCAAAAGACAAGTGTGAATGTCCGGCACCACAACACAGCAGCAGCATGGGTCATAGAGTGGCAAAATGACGGGGTTGGGTGGGTGGCATACCACCCCTGGTAAAGGGGGATTTTGGGGGCAGTGGAGAAACTGGCAGCGATGTTGGATGGCAGGTGGGGCTCAAAAAGTGGTGGGCAGGTAAATTGAACCAGCTCATTTTCACAGTTTGGTGGGGCATCAGGTGTGTAGTTGACGCCAAAGGGCATTGGTTTTGGGAAATCCTGTCGATCCACCCCTGATTCATCTTGACAAAGGTCATGTCCCACATTTCCCTGGACAACGGGTTCTCCTGGGAAAACGATGGCCCCCCGCACTGAACACCCGCTCTGTGTCCATATGGCCGGGCGGGGACAGCTTCTCCACTGCAAACCGGAAGTTGCGGCACAATCAGTTTGGTGCCCATTTTCCAGCGGATCTTCTAATGGGGTGGCAGAGTGCTGTCCAAGTGGGCCACCACCTTTTGGGTTCAGGGTTTCCCCAGGCCCGTTGCTGCTGCTGCGGCGACTACCCCCCCCTAGGGGGGTGAAGGAAGTGCCTCAGGACCAGACTTAGGTTGTATGGGAGGGTACTGCTCCTCCCCCCCACCTTCCCCCCAGCAGCCCGGCAGTATTTTGTGAGCGCTGGGGAAACCCCCCCGGTCGCCTGTCAGAGGGGGGATGAGGCCGCACATGGGGGGCCAACTGACACGGGGATTCCATTGTTTTTGGTTTGTCCTCCCCCCATAGCGGGGAAAAAAGGCTCCCTTTTGGCCCCCGTAGGAGGGTCCAATAGGGTGGAGGCCAAAGTCATCCCTCTGCCGGATGCTGACTATTGGGCTTTCATTTAGCGGGGCAAATCAGCTGCACAAGTGACTCCGAGGGGCTCCCTGCCTCCATCCCCACTGATACTGCCACGGTGTTGCGGGTCATTGCCTCATCTTCCTATCTCCTTACCTCCCCCCCAAGCAATCCGCCCTCCCCTTGTCACCGGGTGAAAACCCACTCATTTCACCGACAATGTTTTCTGCCCAATACCCTCCTCCCCCTCCTCCCCCAGTTCGCCCTACCGGCTATGTGGCCGAAAGTGTGTCCCCCCGCCCGTCCCCTGCCCAACATTTTTTTCAGCTTGTTCCAGGACATAAAGCAGGGGAATGACGTTATTCTCCCATGCCCCTGGTAAACTGCAAAAACTTTGCCTCCTCAAATGGCCTAACAAACGGCAGGTGTCACGCATAGCTCCCATGGCTGCACAAAGTTACACGGGGAGTACCCCTGTCCGCCTGGATCATCAAAAAATCGTTTAAGGGGCCTTTTCTGTTCATTAGTCGGTCCAACATGTGCGGGTTGGAATTTTAAACGGGGGGAAACATTGCATACGAGTGTGTTGGGGGAGGCCGTTTGCCCTGCAATCGAGGGGGGTGTTCCTGGCTTTGTAAATGGTAAAGTGCATGCACTTTTTTCCGGGCCACTTTCAGAACTTCTGAGATCGGTGGAAGACTTCGGGAAACCCTTTTCACAACCGATTGAACACGTGCCCCATGCAGGGCGCAGGACCACCCCTTCTCGGTGACGCGGACACCATGTTCCTCCATTGCCCGTCACCAGGTTCGATTTGCAGTTGGTGCGGAAAAAAGCCACACATCGATTTCTTGCTGCATGAGGGAGCATTTCCTCACCTGTGTGACTTCGTTCGCCGAGGAAGCAGGTGTAAACTGGTGACACCGCGTCCCCTAAAATGTGGTATATGGGGCAGTACTTGTGGGGGGCTGAGAGGTGGTGGTGGTGGATGAGGAGGAGGGGGGAATTGGGCGGGAGCCGCAGTTTCCACGTGGAGGAGAAGGGGCGTTCCTGCCCCCTTTGTTGGTGTGCGGGGCAGGAAGCACTTCACCCAAGGGGCCGTAAAGGACATGTACTGGCCCGACCGTGTTACAGCTCCAGATGTCCGTGCTCCCATGCCCTTAGAAAAACAGATAAGCTCAAGAACTGGCCCCACCTTCTTTTCTACATATTTATGAAGTGGGGTATGCTTTTTGGAAAAAAAAATTCGGCTTGAAAACTCCATCTCGGCTCGGGACAAACCATTAGTTCTCTGAACGGGCAGATCCACCCTTTTGGGAAAAGGAGGGATCAGACCAAAAAACTTTGGGCGGAGCCGGTCGCTCTGCACCTTGGATGTTTTGGGTGCATTATTTTCTCTTTTTCAATCGCCTCGGAACGAAGCTGGGGGCCATGAGTAGCAGGAGCAGGAGATTGGACGGGAATGGGCAAAGAGAAACAGTCCTTTCGCAGGGTGGTGGAGCCTTGACTGGCTGCAATGGCATGGTGCCCCTGGCTTGCGCTGCTGTTTTCGCGGCGGCAGGAGGGCCCCCACATCTGAGCCCTTTCTCCCAGGCCACCCCGGGTGGTGACCTGCAGGTTGCGCAGGGCCGTGGTGAAAAGTTAGCTCCCTGCCACGCTTCACTTTTTGCCCAAGATTCTACATATACCCATATTCGGCTCCTCCGGGTTTTTCTTAGGGGAAAAAACTCACACCGCCGAGTAAAACGGGTTTTCCCGCCAACGCCCGCACTGAGTGACTACTGCCGCCGCTGCCTCGCTGACCCCTGGCCCCTACTTTCTTGGGCCCGGAAGGGGGTTTTTTACCCCGTGGCCGCTTGGCTCCCGACCTCACACTGCTGCATCCTGCACCACGGCCACACAAACCCATGCTGGCTGGTCGTGCCCGACGCACAAGCTGACCCCCCCTTCTCCTGACGATGATGAAGCCCTTGTTTTACCCGGCTCCCAAGTGCGTCGGCTACTCATCATCAATTTGTGTTTCATCGTCACTGCTGTCCTCAAACATGCCTCCCCTGCATCTCCAATCTTACTTTGCCACCCCTGCAAAAAGCAGGGGATATTGGCCCAATTTCTTGTGCCAAGTAGCTGGACTGCCCTCCTCAAAATTTTTCTCCCCCGCTTTTATGTAACAATCAAGAACCCTTTGGGTTTCTTGCAGCACACGGCCGCTAGGACAGAGGCGTTTTGGGGCCCCACCCAGTGACCCTGCTGCGAGCCCCCTTTCTGTCTGCGACCTGGGCCCGCCAGGAATGTTTGTGCCCGCCATCGCAGGGGAAGAGCCCGCCACCTCTCGTCTGAAACTGTTTGTTCAAAATGTACATCAAATGTTTGATTAAGAAAGTATATGTAAAAAAAACACCCCGTATGGACTCCAAATGAAACTAAGAAGCTTGGGGAACCCCTTTGGAATAAAATTGCGCCCAAATTTTGGGAGGAAAAAAATTGCTTGTATGTGCCGTTTAAAAAACCCTTTGGGATTTTATGAATAAAAAAGCACAAACAGGCTTAATTAACCTTTGGTATGAATTATCCAGAATTTTTCTTGGCGGTGAAAAAAAAGTTTCTTTTTTCTGAGTACAATGCAGAAAAATACTTTGTTAACCTTTGGATGTAAATTTCGCAAAAGAATTGAGCAGCCCAAAAAATACCCGTTTTAGGTGTTTTCAATGGTGTGTATTTTACGACAAACAAAAGAAAAAAATTTTAATTAACCTTTTTCTTGTGAATTTGCTACAGAAAAAATTTTTTTTTGGCGGGGGAAATAAATGGTTTCTTTTTGTCACCACAGCAGCAGAACAACGCTTTAAATTTCCCCCGGATTAAATTGCGCAAAAGAATTGAGCACCAAAAACTACCGCTTTGTAGCGTGTTAAAGGTGTGTTTTTACGCTACACAACAAGAGGGAAAAAATTTTAATTTTCCTTTGCTTGTAAATTTGCTACAGGAAAAAAAGTATTTTTTTTCAGTGAAAAAAAAGATTTATTTTTGTCACCACAAAAGCAGAAAAACGCTTAATTAACCCCCCGGGGTAAATTGCGCAAAAGAATTTTAGCAGCAAAAATACCCGCTTTGTGCGTGCAATGGCGTGTATTTTCGGTACCAAAAAGGAAAAAATTGTAATTAAACTTCAGTTGATTAGCTACAGGAAAAATTTATTTTTTGGCGGTTAAATTAAGATTTTATTTTAGTCACCACAACGCAAAAAAGCTTAATTAACCCTGGATGTAAATTTCGCAAAAAAATTTACAGCCCCCAAAATACCCGCTTTTTTAGGGTTTTTCAATGGCATGTTTTTTACGCTACATAACAAAGGAAAATAACCTTCCTTGTGATTTTGTTCAGCAAAAATGTATTTTTTGGCGGGGAAAAAGACGGTTTTTTTTAGTCACCCCAACAGCAGAACAACGCTTAAATAACCCCAGGATGTAAAATGCGCAAGAGAATTGTGCAGCCAAAAAAATAAAAGCTTTATAGCGTGTTACAATGGCGTTTTTTTTAGCACACACAAGGGAAAACTTTAATTTAAACCCTTTGCTTGTGAATTATGCTACAGGAAAAAAGTCTTTTTTGGCGGTGAAATAATAGGTTTTTTTTTGGGACCACAGCAGCAAACAATGCTTAATTAAACCCCCGGAAAGTAAATTGCGCAAAAAATTGAAAACCAAAATGAAGTGGTATTTGTTTATAAAAAAAGCTTTTCTTCAAAATGTACAACAGGGAAAAGGCTTAGATCCCCCCCTTTGGGTATCAATGTGCTGTGGAGCGATAGCATTAAATGTATAGCAGCTGCGTGGACGCACACTGGACTTCAGATCCAATACCCCCCAAAATCAGAAAAAGAACGTTTTGAGAAGCAGTCTTGAGACAACTGAGACTCCCCCCAAAAAAACGCTGGGTTAAAAATGAGTTTTTTAGTTCAGCTTCATAAGCAGCCCGGCAGCACCTTCCCTGCAGTACATGAGAGCGGGGTGAGTCCCAGCATCGCGCCGGGCTTATTTTAGGCGGTGACGTCACAGAATCCCGCCGGTCTTGATTGGCTTCACCTGCCAGTCAGCAGGGTATCCTTCTTCCTCCCGAGGCTTTGCCCTATTAACACCAGTGCTCGCAGCCATTTTTACAAGAAAAACACCTTCGTTCACCCGAAGTACCCCAAAGTTCGACTTCGTTCCGTACTGAAGTTTTCCTGAAATTCTAAACGAATTCCACTTCGTTAGAATCAATTCGCCCATCTCTAATTATATCTTTTCCTGGGACAACACTAAAGATCTGACACTTTGATACAATGTAAAGTAGTCAGTGTACGGCTTGTATAACAGTCTAAATTTTGTGTGCCCTTAAAATAACTCAACACACAGCCATCAATGTCTAAACCGCTGGCAACAAAAGCTAGTACAACCATAGGTGAAAATGGACAAACTGTTCCCGATTTGCCATTTTTCCTAAATGGTGTCAAATGGCTCATTAGTGTTACAAGGTCTCAGGTGTAAATAGGGAGCAATTGTGTTAAATTTGGTGTTGTCGCTCTCACATTCTGGTCACTGGAAGTTCAACATAGCCCTCATGGAAAAGAACTGTCTGAGGTTTTGAAAAAAACAATTGTTGCTCTACATAAAGATGCAATAAAACTTAAGAGAAAAAGAAAGAAAAAACACTCATTTTTTAGTATTACTTGGCGCTGCTCACCATTACACATAGATGGATATAGTGGATCCATTGCAGGGTGCTCGGGTCCTGATCTGGGACAAGAGCCTGAGTAGGAATCTAAATATGCAAAGCAGGTTTGTGGATCCAGCAGGTAGATCAAGATAGGGTTCAAATTTAAACATTTATTTCATTAACGTTAAAAAAGGTGCTGAATTAGCACAGGGTTCCACTCAGAGGAAACCTACGTGTTTCGGACAATATGTCCTTAGTCGTGTCATGACGAGTCATGGCAGTGCTGTAAAATTATGGTGGTCAAACAAAATATTGATAATTTGTCCTTCAGTAGTTAGGGGTGTACTCACTTTTGTTGCCAGCAGTTTAGACATTGATGGCTGTGTGTTGAGTTATTTTGAGGGCACAACAAATTTACACTGTTATTATACAAGCTGTCATTACACAAGCTGTGTCATATCTTCAGTGTTGTGCCATGATAAGATATAATACAATAATGTGAGGGTTGTACACCGTCTAGATGATCCAGAGGGAGAAGATCATATAGTCAGATGAGATCAAAATAGAACTTTTTGGTATCCACTCGCGGTGTTTGGAGAAAGAGGAAGGATGAGTACAACCCCAAGAACACCATCCCAACCAAGAAGCATGGTGGCCATGTATCGCAAGATTTTGGCCAAGAACCTCCTTCCCTCAGTAAAAGCATTGAAGATGGGTTGTGGCTGGGTCTTCTAACAGGACAATGACCCGGAACACAGTGCCTGAGAAACTAAGGAGTAGCTCCATAAGAAGCATTTCAAGGTCCTGGAGTGGCCTAGCAAGTCTCCAGACCTGAAGCCAATTGAAAATCTCTGGAAGGAGCTGAAACTCAATGTAACCCAGTAGCAGCCCCAAAACCTGAAAGAACTCAGTGGGCTAAATCCTTGCTGCAGTATGTACAAACTTGGTTCTGTTTTGCATTTGGAAGATATTGCTGTGAAGAAAACATGCAGTCAAAAGAACTCTCCATGCAGGTGAAACAAGCCATCCTTAAGCTGCGAAAACATTAAAAAAAAAACTGAAAAATTTGGAAACAAAAAATTAGGAGTGGCAAAAATCAAAACAGCTTTTTACTCCTGAGAGAAAAAGCACTAGTGAACTCATCAATGTAAAAAGCCCGGATGCCCAAGTGGGGGAAAAATCGCATAAAAATTTCCCATGGTGAAGAAAAACCCCCTTTCCCAACAACACCAAAATGTGAACAACACTCTCCAGGATGAAACCCGTATCAATATCCAAATCTACCATAAAGAAAAACGCTTGAAAGTAAATACAAAAGGGGGGTCACTGACGGGAGCCCCAAAAGCCCTCAAGAATAAAAAACTTGTTTGGGACTTCTAAAAAAACCCTAAAAAACCCGGGCCCATTTCCCTGGAAAACTTTTTCTTTGGACAATGCAAACCAAGACCCAACCTCTACCAAAAAGATGGAAAGAAAAAAAGATAAAAGGCGGGTACATCTATCCAAAGCAAAAACCGCATAAATCGTAAACAGGGCGGGGGCAGTGTAGGGCTGAGGCATGCACAGCTGCCCAGTGGCACTGGGCCCACTATTTTTATTGATGATTTTAAACACAGGACAGAAACACAAATGTCCTGGGGTATTCAGAGACAAAAGGGCACATCAGGGAAACGGGCTTTTACCCCCTTTTTTTCCTGGTGAAATCCTGCGCCCCCCGGGCTCAAACCCCGCTGTCGGACGAAAGGGATGCGATTTTGGGGGGGGGGGGGGGAAAAAAAAAAAGCTTTCGCCATTTTCAATGCGCCCCAAAATAAAAGGGGCAGGAAATTTTGGGGCCCCCCCCGGTGTGGGCGGGGTGTACGTTCCGGGGGGGCCCCCGGCGTGCTCAAAAACTCCGAGGCATGTACGATCGGGGGCCCGGAAAAGGTGGGGCGCATTGCAGCCCCTCGCCATTTTCCCGACAGGCAGACCTATTTTGATTCTGGTCAAAATACCCGGGAGGAGGCGAAGTGAAGGGGAGATCGTAACAAAAGAAAAACCCATAAAGATCGCAAGAGAAATCCCCGGCGCTCCTCCCCCGTGAAACCATGGAGTATGATTCCAAAAAAATCCCTTTTAAAATTAGGTGTAAAACATTCCCAGAAAAAGAGCTAAAACCCTTTTAAAAAAAAAAAAGAAAAAAAAAAAATTTTTTTCCCAAAAAATCAAAGAACGGGCAACATCAGGAATTAGGATTTTGGGAAAAATTCCCGGGGGAAATACAGAAATTTTCAAATTCTGTAAGCTATTCTAAATTGGGTCGGAAAGAAACCAGCCAATCAAATAGGACGACGAAACCCTTTAAAAACCTATTGAGAAGTATTGCCCCAATTTAAAAATCAAAGGGGGGACATTTTAAAAATACAGTAAAAATGCAAAAAAAGAGCTGATTGTTTGACCCTAGCAAGGGCCTTGGTATCTAAACCCAACAGGCGCGAGCTACTTGTCCCATTGTATTAAAATGGGGCAATGAAACTCGGCCCTCTCAGCCCCGTGCGGAAATGGAGTATGAAAAAAACAAATTATTTTTTTAAGTGAAAAAATTTTCCCTTTGTAAAAGACCCTAAAACCTTCTTATAAACATAAATAAAATCAAACCGTAAAAACCCCAACGTTTTTCCCCCGAAAAACCGACGCCTAAAAATTCGGGTTTTGGGATATAGAGAATTCCCGGGAAAAAAAGGGGGGGGGGGGTAAAACCAAAAAGTACCAAGGGCCTTCTCTTTGGGTTCCCGGGAAATAAACCAGCCAATCAAAAAGGAGCGACAGTGTCCCAAATTAAAAGCAATGGAAAGAGGGACCAATCAAATGAAAAGGCGGACAGTTTAAAAATACAGTAAAAAAGGCAAAAAAGAGCTGTTTGGGTTAGCCCAGGTGGCAATATAAATCCACCAATAAATATTAGTTTTTCCTTTTTTTAATTTGGAGAAAGAAGGGCCGATAGAAAGGGCGCCCAAAAAAGTTTTTACTGCAAAGGGAAATATTCCTAGTCCCTGTGATTGGTTGGGGAAAAAGGGGGGTTTCGTCCAGCTTAGCCAATCAGCGGTTTGAGCAAACCTTCTCATAGATTTCCTATGGGGAAAAAAATGCAAGCTCTGTTTGTGATTGGCAAATTTTATAAGAGGCGCGGTTTTTTGGGGCCCAATGGGAAGCGACGACGCTTTTATTTTTTTTCTAATGCAATCTTGGAATAAAACTGTACTTTGGCAGAAATCAAATGATGAGACTCCCAAAAGTTGTACCGACCCTTATATAAAAATGAAACAATAATATGGGGGAACAAAAAAAATTATTAATTCAATAAATTCATTTTTATTTCATTATTTTCGTTAGTGAAGGAAACAATAGTATGGGTTAACGAAAATAAAGAAATAAAAATGAATTTAGGGGAATTAATATTTTTTTTTTTTACTGATTGGCTAAGCTGGGGAAAGAACCCCTCTTCTCCCCAAAACCGTAAATAGAATTTTCCCCCAAAAACATTTAAAAACTTTTAGGGAGCCTTTCTATCGCGCCCTTTTTTCTTTAACAAAAATGGGGCCCCTAAAATATAATTTTGGGATTCATATCTGCCCCTGGGGTCAACCAACAGCCTTTTTTTTTTGCCTTTTTTACTGTAAATTTTTAAATGTCCCCCCTTTTTTAATTTTAAATTGGGCCATACTTTTCCATAGCTTATAATGATCCTGTCACTCCTATTCTGATTGGTTTGGGTTTTTGCCGACCAAAGAGAAGAACCCTTTAAAAAAAATTTGAATTTCTGTATTTTCCCCGGGAATTTTTCTATATTGCAATTCCGAAGTAGCGGGCCCCTTTGGCGACAAACGCGTTGTTAAAAGGGTTTAATTTTAAATTTAAAGTTTTTAGAAGGTTTCCAAACTCTTTTATAGAGAAAATTTTACACTTAAAAAAAAAGGGTTTTTTTTAATCATCCCCCATGGGCCCCAGGCGCTGAAGCCGAGTTTTTATTTCCCCCCCCCCATCCACTCCAAATTTTAACTACTGGGGGGGGGGGGTAGGGGGGGCTCCCGATTGGGGCCCAGATTGCCAAGCCCCCCGCTAGTTTTAACCAATCGCTCTTTTCTGCCAAATTTTTTCTGTAATTTTTAACCCGTCCCCCTTTGATTTTTGGGTTGGGCAATACTTTCTCCATAGGGTTTAATTGGGGCCCGTACCCAAATTTTTAAAAATTTGGGCCCGGGAAATTGCCAAGGCCCCCCGCTAGCTTTTAAACCCAAACAGCTCTTTTCTGGGATTTTTTTCTGTATTTTGAAATGTCCTGCCCTTTTATTTTTATTGGTCAATAAAATTTTTCCCCTAGGTTATAATAGGTACTTTTCCCCTAATTTTGATTGGGTGGTTTTTGCGACCAATGAGAAACGCTTACCCGAATTTGAATTTTCCCGTATTTTTTCCCGGGAATTTTTCCAAAATCCTAATTCCGAATTTTGGGGCCCTTCTGGAATTTTTTTGGGAAAAAAGTTTATTTTTGTTTTTTTTTAGTAGTTTCCCGCTCTTTTTCAAAAGAATGTTTTAAAACCCAAAAAAAACGATTTTTGGATTCCTCCGCCCCCGGACATCTTTAATTTATTTCTCCCCAAATTTTCCAGCCCGTCTCGAATTTAAATAGGAAAGTTTGGGGGCAGTCCCCCCCTTCCGCCCCTAAGTCCCCCCACGTGCCCCCACACTGGGGAGGCCCCGGTTTTAATTATTCACCGCATGATTTGAGCGCACCTCCTCGGGCGGGGAATATTAGGCGCAGGGCCCCCGGGACTTGGGGCCCCCAAGTCCCCGCAAATGCGCCCCCACAAAAACTGGCGAGGTACGGCGGGCTTTCCACCGCATTTTGAGCGCCCCCGGCGCCAACATAAATCAAAACGCAAAATTTCCCCCGGAAAACTGTCGAAAACATGCGCCCCGACGTGGCGAGCTTTTATTAAAATGTCGCCCTACTTTTGGGGAATCAAATCCCCGCCAAATGCAGCCAAACTGGGTTGGGGGGGTTTTATAATATAGATGGACAATGACCCCCAAAAAAAGCAACCCAGGAGTTTAAATTTAAAAAAAGAAGTGAAAAATTCTTGAATGGCCCAAATCAAATCACCTGATCTCAACCCCAAATTTAGCCGCATTTTACTTGTTAAAAAACACAACTTTAGACAGAAAGGGCCCCAAACGGCAAATGAAAACCCCCCTGCAGTAAAGGTGGCAGAGCATTTAAAAAGGGGGAGACCCCAGCGTCGGGGATGC
>JAODAL010001089.1:180000-250664 GCA_025379985.1 Phyllomedusa bahiana | reverse complement strand
AGCCTGACTATGTCCTTGTTCAGAAAAAGAATTTGGCTTGTCCCCATTTATTATCAGTAAACATGCACAAAAATTTACCCAAAAATATTACAAATAAGTTTTGTAGATAAAGGCAACTTAAAACCTATAACAGACAGAAATTTTACATGTAAAGGGGGAATTTTAAAATATAAAGGGACACTACAAACAACTACAATCACTAAAGGGGGGGCACCTCTCAAACACGTTAAAAGCCCACGTTTTTACTTTTTCCTCCCGGCATAAACTTTTTTCCCCCGGTTTTTCCAATTTTGAAGAAAATTCCACAAACAATTCCAAAACAACTTGTTTAAACAGAGAAAGATGTTGCAACGCTCACCAGGTTTTCATACATCGACAAAATTTTAAAATTTGGCATGGTTTTTTACGTTTATCGGGGGTTTTCCCGATGACGCGATAGTTTCCGTGAAAATTTAAAGATAATCCATCATTTTTACAATCACGCCTTTTTCAGCGTTTTCCGTAATTTGGCGTCCATCCACAAGAAGAGCATAGACAGGGGAGCGGGGTGACTCGTCATATTGGCGTGTAGGACTCTTTGGGCGCAAAAATCGCATTTCCTGCAGCGTCATTTCCCCACTTACCACTAAAAAGCAACACGTCGATGCCTTTTCCCAAAAGCTTTGTAAAAAGCTCAAGAACAGTTTCCTTTTTTAAAAGAAATGACCTTCAAATTTTTAACTTGGATAAAAATTTTAATTTAAAAAATTTAATTTTTGATTTTGTTAGGGGGGACTTGTCAAGAAATCTAGTGCTGTTGCAGCAAGAGGGTGGGGGGCGGAAAAGGGGGGTGTAATTGTGCACCTAGTCTCCTGTCCTGAACTCACATGGAAAAAGCTTTTTTTTTTTCTTTTTTTTTAAGACTTTGTGGCCCGCAGACCTCCCACCTGAGGTGAAATTGTCCCTTTTGTTTTTGCATTTCTAGTGGTATCTGTGCACCCCATTTTTTTGCCAATAGCCGCCTTGTACGCAAATTGTTTTACAGATATTTCATAGTAACTGCCGCCTGTTGTCAGTAGTGTCAAAACCGCCATATGTAATCCATATAACGTTAAATACTTCTATTTCACTCAGTGCGCCCTCAGTTTGGCGCTAATCGGCACTTTTACGATAGTTTTTCTTGAAAACTATCAATTGCTAGCCCTACTGGGCAGTTGTAAATCTCAGGGACTGAAGGAAGGACACTGTTGATTTGGTGTTACAGTTCTGCCACCAGACCGCATGTCACAGATATTTGATAGAAACAATTCTGTTTCTAATCCTAGTTGGTTGTTGGAAATTAGAGGAATTTAAGAATACCTGTTATTTGCCATCTTTGCAGTACAGTTTTCTCAATAAGTACAGTGAAAAACTGTTCCATACCTTTACATTTTTATCTTTCTGAACAGAGAGCGAACTACAGGTGGTAAGTGAGCAAAGAGGGGTGTAGGACATGGAGGTAGAGGTACAAGAGAAGGTGCTCCTTCCAGTGCTGGCGACAACACGCAAGCCTGCATATCGTCGGTTGCAGGATCGTCAGGCCTGTCATCGCGGGGTCAGGGCCCTGTGAATCTCAGTAACGAACAGCGCGCCAATCTGTTCTTCAGTGGTTAATGCAACCTGCATCCAGCATTTTGCTGCGGTCCCAGGACAGATATATCAATGTCCATTCAACTAAAATGGGGGTTTTTAAAGACTCCTTTTTCCGGCACTTTTTAACTGTGGGTCATGCAGATTTAAGGGTCATGCTGCGGTCCAGGACAGGTATAGACAAAGACCATTTCAACTAAAATGGAGGATCAAATAATACTGCAATCTGACACTATTTAATTTGTGGGTCATGCAGGTTTAAAAGGGGCATGCTGTGGTACAAGACCGGATGTGAATAGTCTGAATTTTTTTCTGTGACTCTTGTTGCCTAATTGTGTTGCCTAAGATGTAGCACGTATCCAGTTTACTGTTGTGGATGTTCATTCCAGCTTCTCCTCACCTGTTTGGGTGTAAGAATGAAGCTGTTGTTCCTCTCCCATAGACTTTAATGGTCATTGGCGATAATCTGCTATCGACCTAATTGCCAATATCGACTCGATAACGATTGTTGACACAATCGCTCATCCCTACTCTACTCTCCCTGTACAACAGTTTTGAGAACTATTAGTTTTCCCAGTAACTTTGAGAAATTTACAGTCTTGACGTGTTTTCTTTATAGAAGCTTAGGCACAAAATCGATGTCCACACACTCAATAACACTACTTTACAGCCACTCCACACTTCCTTTGCAGGCTGTGGGCAGGTCTATAGCAGTGACTGGCACGTCAGCTCTGCTAGCTTCTATTTCTAGCTAAGCCTGTTCGAGGACATTGCTGATGGAATGGTTGTGAAAAACAATGACACTGTCTAAGCAGGATGACTGGCTATGAATGTAAGCTAGCAGGGCTATATTTGTTGTAATAGGCAGCTTCTAGTTAGTGAGACAAACGTACATGCTTCCAAGACACACTGTTAGGCCGTGTTCACACGGCTTATTTCGCCGCGGATTGGCCCCGTCCTCCGCGCCGGATTTGCGCTGCAGTACGACGCCAATCCGTCGGTGTAATTACGGTAATCCACTGTTCTCATAGAGAACAGTGGATTCCGTCGCTCCTTCCCGCTCGGCGGGGAGAAAGTCACCTGCACATTATCCATGCGCAATACGCGCCGGGGATAATGTAAGTCTATGGGGCCGGCGGGCCGCGCCCCCGCACCTTATTCAAGACGGAATTGTGAGCACAATCCGGCTCGCAATTCCGTCTGCAATAAGCCGTGTGAACACGGCCTTAGTTGCTGAGTGACTTATCGTGGGTGTGATTACACATAAATGTGCTTGGTAGATCTGACAGGAGGGTACAATTCTACTCCCATGTCAGTAATTCTAAGGCTATGTTCACACGGCTTAAAATGGGCCGTATTTCGGTCCGTAATTACGCGCCGAAGTGCGCAAATTACGGGCTGAAAACAGCCCAGTCATTACGGTATTCCACAGTTCTCATAGAGAACTATGGATTACATCTCCTCTCCCTGCTCGGCGAATCCGCCGGGCGGGGAGATAATTGACATGTGAATTGCCAGCGGCGTATACGCGCCGCTGGTAATGCAAGTCAATGGGCCGGCAAAGTGTCGGCCCCGCACTCACTCCCCCGCTCCCGTCCCGCCCACGCGGCGTAATTGCGAGGCGTAATTACGTACCGCAGTTAAGCCGTGTGAACATAGCCTAACGGTTAAAGTTTTTCTCAATAGAAAGATATGATCAGAGACTGAGAAGCAAGTGCCATTCTACTGATTATACACAGTAGGGAGTCAATCACCCGCAGCCACTGCAACAGCAAAGTGGTGGTAACTAGGGAAGCTCATGAAAACAAGCATGAGATCAGAACTGCTCTAACTCTGAAATGAAGCAAAACTGAATAATCAATGCATTTGGTAATCTTTATTTACTTCTGCCTACATGCTTAAACCGACTCAATGAGATGGGAATACTGCATGGCTAGGTTTCCTTAGGAGGTGGTATACAACCTTTTGGGTAATGTGCAGCATAGGTTTGGCTTAACTAATATTTACCACATTTGTCATATTTATTCAGTTCACAAATTATATTAACCCCTTCAGATCACAGCCATTTTTGGTTTTCGTTTTTTCCTCCCCAACTTTCAAGAGTAATAACTTTTCCATCTACATAGTCATGTGAGGGCTTGTTTTTTGTGGGACGAAATGTACTTCTTAACAGTTCAGTAAACCATGACCTATAATGTATGTGGAAACCCCTTCAAAAAAAATTCTAGGTGGGGTGGAACATTGTTGCCATTTAGTTTTTATGCAGTCCACTGTTCTACAAGTCATGGCCAAAAGTTTTGAGAATGACACAAATATTATATTTTCACATGATCTGTTGCCCTCTGGTTTTTATGTGTGTTTGTCAGATGTTTTTATCACATACAGAAATACAAGTGCAATCATATTATGATTAACAAAAGCTTTTATTGACTGTTAGAATGAGTTAATGCAGCAAGTCAATATTTGCAGTGTTGACCCTTCTTCAGGACCTCTGCAATACTCCCTGGCATGCTCTCAATCAACTTCTAGACCAAATCCTGACTGATAGCAGTCCATTCTTGCACAATCAATGCTTGCATTTTGTCACAATTTGTTGGTTTTTATTTGTCCACCCGTCTCCTGATGATTGACCACAAGTTCTCAATGGGATTAAGATCTGGGGAGTTTCCAGGCCATGGACCCAAAATCTCTGTTTTGTTCCCTGAGGCATTTAATTATCACCTTTGCTTTATGGCAAGGTGCTCCATCATGCTGGAAAAGGCATTGTTGATCACCAAACTGCTCTTGGACGGTTGGGAGAAGTTGCTCTTGGAGGACATTCTGGTACCATTCTTTATTCATGGATGTGTTTTTAGGCAAGACTGTTAGAGAGCCGATTCCCTTGGCTGAGAAGCAACCCCACACATGAATGGTTTCTGGATGCTTTACAGTTGGCATGAGACAAGACTGCTGGTATCGCTCACCTTGTCTTCTCCAAACAAGTTGTTTTCCAGATGTTCCAAACATTCGGAAAGGGGATTCATCAGAGAAAATGACTTTACCCCAGTCCTCAGCCGTCCACTCCCTGTACCTTTGGCAGAATATCAGTCTGTCCCTGATGTTTTTTTCTGGAGAGAAGTGGCTTCTTTGCTGCCCTCCTTGACACCAGGTCTTGCTCCATGAGTCTCCGCCTCACAGTGCGTGCAGATGCACTCACACCTGCCTACTGCCATTCCTGAGCAAGCTCTGCACTGCTGGTAGCCCGATTCTGAAGCTGAAACACTTTTAAGAGACGGTCCTGGCGCTTGCTGGTCTTTCTTGGGCGTCCTGGAGCCTTTTTGGCAACAATGGAACCTCTCTCCTTGAATTCCTTGATGATGCGATAAATTGTTGACTGAGGTGCAATCTTTCTAGCTGCGATACTCTTCCCTGTTAGGCCAGTTTTGTGCAGTGCAATGATGACTGCATGTGTTTCTTTAGAGATAACCATGGTTAACAGAAGAGAAACAATGATGCCATGCACCAGCCTCCTTTTAAAGTGTCCAGTGGTGTGATTCTTACTTAATCATGACAGATTGATCTCCAGCCCTGTCCTCATCAACACCCACACCTGTGTTAATGGAGCAATCACAAACGATGTTAGCTGGTCCTTTTAACCCCTTAACGACCTTGGGCGTATGAGTACGTCCCAGGGCCGCTAAGGGGCTTTGCAGGGGGATCGCTCCGCGACCCCCCCGCACAGCCGCCGGTGTTAGCGGCAAATCGCCGCTAACACCCGCAGTAACAGCGCCGGCGGGTGGCTCCGCCCGCCGCACCGTTTTAAACCCATCAGGCGGCCGCGGCAAAGATGGCCGCGGCGTCTGAATTAACGCCGTTTCGGTGCCGCGCACCGATCGGTGCGGTGATCGGCATAAGCGCAGCTATGCTGCGCCGATCCCCATCATCGGGCATTGTGGTGGGGAGCCTTGGGAAGGCTCCCGTCACTTACCCTGGCCGGTTTGCCCCACTTCCGTCGCAGACAGGAAGTGGGAAAACCGCCATCTTTGTACACCCTAATGCATTGCCTATGCAATGCATTAGGTTGTATTAACAATCGCGCCACCTAGTGGTCAAGTACCATACACTAAAAAAAATAAATAAATAAAGTTTTAAAGTACAAAAAAAAAGTATTAAAAGTTCAAATCACCCCCTTTCCCCATTTTACAAATAAAATCATTAAAATAATAAAAAAGTATACACATATTTGTATCGCCGCGTCCGAAAAAGTCCGATCTATAAAAATATAACATTTATCCCGTACGCTGAACACCGTAGAAGAAAAAAAATTCCAAACGCCAAAATTGCGTTTTTTGTCATTTTACGTCACTCAAAAAATGGAATAAAAATGATCAAAAAAGTCGCATGCATTCCAAACTGCTAGCGATAAAAAGTACACTTCACCCTGCAAAAAATGCTCCCCCCACTGACGTCCGTAAGTGTTAGTACAAAAAAGTTATTGGTTGCACAAAATTGGCGCCGTGGCGCAAATTTAAAAAATAGAAACTTTGGGAAATTTTTTTACGGTACCAAAACATAACGGGAAACCCTAAAATGTTTTGGTATTGCCGGATGCATAACAACCTGAAGAATACAGATAAAACATTATATTTACCGAAGATTGAACGCCGTAAAAGCAAAACCCCCGCAAACATGGCGAAAATACACTTTTTTTCACAATTTGTCCCACTTGGAATTTTTTTGCGGTTTCCCAGTATATTCTATAGTATAGTGAATAACAGCATTAGAAAGTACATCTTGTCCCGCAAAATAAAAGCCCTCATGTTTAAATGTAGGTGTAAAAATAAAAAAGTTATGGCTTCCAGAAGGCGAGGAGGGAAAAACGAACGTCTCACCAAAAAAAAAACGCCGGGTCCTTAAGGGGTTAAGGCAGGCCTGCAATGAAGTTGAAATGTGTTTTGGGGGAAAAAGTTCATTTTCTAGGCAACTATTGACTTTGCAATTAATTGCTGGTAAGCTGATCAATCTTTATAACATTCTGGAGTATATGCAAATTGCCATTATAAAACCTGATGCAGTAGACTTTGTAAAAATTTACATTTGTATCATTCTCAAAACTTTTGGCCATGACTGTATATAGATGATGCGTTATCTGTATTTTGCAGGCTAATACAAATCCGGTAATACCAAATTTGTAGAGGTTTTGTTATGTTTCAGTACTCTTTAAAAAAAAAGTTTTTCACATTTTTTGCTGAAATTCTT
The DNA here is from genome assembly GCA_025379985.1 of Phyllomedusa bahiana. Taxonomy (NCBI): domain Eukaryota; kingdom Metazoa; phylum Chordata; class Amphibia; order Anura; family Hylidae; genus Phyllomedusa; species Phyllomedusa bahiana. Next base: position 243,818 of record JAODAL010001089.1, on the reverse strand, counting down.
ATTTGGTCCCCCCTCCCACACACCTGTGGACTTGAGTGAAGATGCATTTTTGTGGAAGTGAAGTTTTTACTTGTACCATTTTTTGCAGACATGAAATGACAGTTCCGGCGTTTGGAATTTTTTTCTTCTATGGTAGTCACTGTACAGGATAAATGATGTTCTGTTTCAATAGATCAGACTTTTCTGAACGCAACAATGCCAATTGTCTTACATTTCTTTTTCTTTACTTGTAAACTGGCAAAGGGAGGGGGGGTGTGATCTAAACGATACGTTTTTTTTTTCCCTTTAATAATTAGTCCCCATAGGGTACCTGAACACAAGTGGGAGCAATTGCATGTCTTATATATGTTTAGCATATATCTACACTACATGCATTTCTATGAAACAAATTCAAAATAACTGTAGACATCAATGGAGTGACATAGGCTCTGATCTTATGAGAGTTCACTATTTACGGTCTCCAGCATATGTTTGCCATGTACATGTTATACTGCAAGACACGGATTTATGAAAGGCTTAAACCTTTCATGTGTGCTCCCATACTGCGGTCTCTAAATCACACGAAAAATCCTACATAGGAACCATTTGCCAACGTCATTGAAAGAGTATCTGTGACAGAAGCTCAGTTACATATGACAAGTCAATTTATATCTTCTATATATACAAAATAAATTACTTACTATGATTAAAAAAATTCTAGGAGACGTCCTAAACTTTATTTTGAATGTATCTGTATTTTGCAGTATACATCTTTGGTCTTAGAAGTGTTACATCCTTACCCAATGCCGATCTTAAATAAATGAATCTAAAGTGATAATTTCATATTCCTATGTCCCAGATCAAAGGAAGGGGAAAAAATTGTAGTAAGCTTGTAGTCCATTTATAAACCTTTTGTAGCAGAAGTACTCCTGCTGTAGTGGGAATGATTAAAAGAGCTGGACAGCTACAATGAAGGCAAGTTCCTCATATTTCCCATTGGAATCCATAACTAACTACAGATTACTGTATATGGCAAACGCTTACAAATCTATGTGCAAAACATGGTATATTGTTAAACACTGCATACTATTCAGGAGCTTAAGGTGAGACGTGTGGGATCTGAATAAGTATGTTCACACGGCTTATTTTGCTGCAAAATTGTGGGTGTATTTCGCCACATATTGCGCTTAATACGCGGCGAAATACGCCCCGCAATTACTGTAATCCATAGCTCTCCTAGAGGACTATGGATTACGCCTCGTCCCCCCGTGTGCACAATACGATCTTATTGTACCTGCGGGGAGATAAGTGACATGTCAATTATTCGCGGCGATTACGCGTCGCAAGTAATAAATGTCTATGGAACTGCCGGGCTACCGCCTCCCCCCCCCTGTGCTTCTGGAGTACGCGCTGATCAGCGTGACTCCCAAATCACCCGGTGTATTGCGGCGCATACAGTATGCATGAACATACCCTAACACTTCCTACTGTCTCTATGTGAGCTCTCACAGGCAAAAAAATTTCTTAATGAATCAGCTTGTAGCCTACAAAATCAGTCTGCTAATAGAATAACTGACCACCAAATGGACAAGGAGGATGTTAAATGTCTTCTACGACATTAAACATACAGTTGAAGATAACCTTTCACCATGACCTCTCTTTACTGTAGCATTCCAGTGTGATGGAGTAGAGAAATGCAGGTGTATTCTTATTCACTAAACCGTCCCCTCCACCAAGCGTATGGTGTATAATTTTCTCACTTTCAGCAAGCTGTATACACTTGGTTATGGAAAACGTAGCTTGTAATACTAGAGAACATTTTTAAAGTATTTCAATGGGACCCTGCAGAGTAGCACGTGGTTATTAGCCTATGGACTGCCATGAAAATGATACACAAGATATAATATAAAAATGAAAAGTGCAGAAGGTCCTCTTCTTTTCATGTACTGTCCCTAAATGAAGTCCCCACAGCCGTGAGGCAAGGGTCCTCTCTATGGTAACAGGTCCTGTTTACCTGGCCTAGATGGGTCATTTTTTGGCTGATTTCCACCAAATCAAAGATGTACATTGAAAACAGACAATCGGTCGCTTTTTGGGGCTTTTATGAACACCTTAATTATATTATGAGTACAGAAGAGCTAATTAAAAAAACAGGTCTGATTTGTCATCTGCGACTTCAGTGTCTGGCATTCTTGGGTGGTATTTAGAGACTTGGGCGGGTTTAATACAGCTTCTAAGAATTTATAACTGTGAATACCATTTTAACTTCAGCGACTTAGTAAGTTTTGTTCTTCTCCCCCAACTTCTTTTGTTTTCATGAATACATGCTTTGTCCTTATGTTATTGTTGCATAAAACTAGTAATTTTGGGGGGCGTGGCCGGAAGCCGAGCAAGATGGTCGCAGGATAGATGGGCTCCGACCACAGGCTGTCACCATAAGCTAGCCTTGCTTACACATGCGCCCTAGATGGGAAAGAAGAGATCCCAACTGCCACCTACACCCCACAGAGGGCTCCGGTCATCCCGCGGACCCAAACGGCGCTGGACCAGTACCTCTCCGCTGCTACTCCCGCCACCACAGCCGGCGCCTTCACAGCACGTACCTCCGGCTTTGTGCCCGCAGCTGCACCGTCGGGACCCGGAGACCAGGGCGACGAGGGCGGCCCGATTGCTCACCGCTGCCATCCAGGACCAAGCAGAAAGCCCGGGACGCCTCCAGATACAGGGCCCTGTTTCGCCCCACCCTCTCCCCAGCAGCCTCAGCGCGTGCAGCAGCCCACAGCAAACATGGCACTGCCTGGGGACAAAGCAGCAGGCTCTCCTCCTGGGACTATGCTTAAACCCTCTGCAGAGGATTCTCCTCCTGGTCCTCCTCTGGGCTCAGATATACTGGACTCCAGGCCCCCTCTCTCACCCCATACGCTGGACTCGGGCAGTGGTGCCTTCTCCTGGCAGGGATCCCCTGCTCCCTCTTCAGCCCAGCACAGCCCTCATCCCACAGAACAGCACACGTGGGCCAATCTATTACATCAACTACCAACCAGAGATGAATTGAGGGCCCTAGAGAGGAGGTTACGGTCCTCAGACAGGACATTAAGCAAATAGCATCTCACGTGGAAATGCTGGAAGAGAATCATGACACCACCCGAAAGTACGTTGCCCAGATTCACCCCTCTATCTATGCACAGATGTCTGTGGTCCGGGATCTGGCTCGGCAGGACCTTGACAATATGGGCCGAAGAAACATACGAGTCCGGGGGCTTCCTGAGGCACAGGGAGAGGAAAATCCGCAAGCTATTCTGAACACTATATACAACCAAATTCTGGGGAACTCCCCCCCCCCCCCAACCTATCAAGTTTGATAGGGTCCACAGGGCGCTTCGGCCTAAAGGTTCCACCCCTCTCCCTCGGGATATCATCTGCTGCCTACATGACCATACGGTGAAGGAGGCCATCATGGAGGCTAGAAATCGACACCACATTAATTACCAAGGCACCCCCATTCAAATCTTCTCTGACTTGTCCTGGCACACACTACAAAAAAGGCGCCACCTTCGAACGCTCCTGGCCATTCTGAAAGAAAAGCGTATCCCGTACAGGTGGAACTTTCCCTTTGCCCTCTCTGTACGGACAGAGGGTCAATCAGCAGTTCTCAAGACCTTCTCGGACTTGCCGATCTTCTGCAAAGAACTCCAGATCCCTATTCCAAAGCTGGACGATTGGGAACTTTCTGCCCTTCCACCTCCATCACCTGCAGTCTGGCAGCCAGCTACAAACCACAAGGGACGCTCTCCTGGTGCCTCTCCCCGTCTCAGAAAGCCAGGCATTTGCCTCCCCACTAGGACCGGGACCGAGCGACGGACAGCTGAGTAGAACCTCTCTTATGTTTCTATGGGACCACTGTTTCGCTTTCTCGCTTCTTCAGCTCATATTTTGATGTAGGGCTTATGTTGCTTAGTTTTAAATTTAGAAGATAGCCTGTTGGTTGTTTGTACCATAGACCTGTTTTGAGTTGTGTGATCTACCTTTCTTTTCTTCCGGTATCTCTCTCTCCCCTCTCAGGTCTGTTGGCCAGAGGGAACAGAGAAGGCTTTTACATTTTAGGAGGGTGGGATTCTGCCGACGGCCTTGCTAGGCCCTCAGTGATAGCCCATAACAACCTCCAAGCCTCCAACTCCCGGCGTATTTGCGCCTCAGTAGGTGCAGTTGCCCCAATTTCCTCACTGATTACTGCCTTGCGCCAGGTGTATATATTTACTTGTGATCATCTGTTGTCTTCCCCCGTTTGTCCAGTTAGTGTCTGTCTGTCCCTTTCCTATTGTCTCCTCCTCCCTTTTCGTCCCCCATCCCTGAGTTCTCTAACTATACGTGGAATTCTGAAGGATAGTCGTCTGATATCAGCATCCCTACTGCGAGCCAATTAGTTTGTATATCATACCCTTTTCTGCTCTAAATCATGGTCCGCTGTGTTACCCTAAATGTCAAGGGACTTAATTCCAATGTCAAGAGGAGGCTGGCCTTGAGGGAATGCCGGTCTTTATGGACAGACGCAGTCTTCCTTCAGGAGACTCATTATGACTTCAAGGGATTGTTCAACTTCGCCAGACACATGTACCCGACTGTCTTCTCTGCTTTTAATGACAAGAAAAAAGCGGGTGTGGCAAGACCGATATCCAAAACTTGCCCGCTGCAGGTACAGGCGTCCTTGACCGATCCAGCAGGGCGTTACATCATTCTTAAAGCCACGCTCGGTGGAAAGCCGATCACCCTGTGTAATTTGTACGTGCCAAATTCCCCTCAAATATCTTTTTTGCACAGAGTATTTGCTAAACTGACCAAATTTCCCTCCACGGCCTTGCTTCTGGGCGGAGATTTTAACTTAATCTCAGATTTAATGGATAGGTGTGCTGCAGGAGGGAGGGCGCTGGGTCCGTCTTCGGCTAGGCTCTCAGCAGCCTTCAGAAGGCTCATCTGATCTCATGGGCTCTTTGATCTCTGGAGGGTGAACCACCCAAAGATAAAGAATACTCTTTTTTCCTATCCTCACAAGACTCGACTATTTTTTCGGCAATCTCCCGACTCTTCGTATGCTAAAGGGTTCTAGCATTGGATCTATTACCTGGTCCGACCATGCCCCAGTCACGGCCGACTTTGACTTCCAATCTTCCCCACTCCGATCATGCCACTGGCGCCTAAATGAGTCCCTTATTAAAAAGCCTACCCAGAGAGAGAAATTGCGTGGAGGGGGGGATAATACGAGGCGTACGATTGATCTGGTGGATGCGGTCAATCATCAATCGAGGCAGGCCCTGCTCCTTGGCCTGGATGCAGAAAAGGCCTTTGACAGGCTAAGCTGGCCGTTTCTTTTTGAAACACTATCGCCATTTGGCTTCTCTGGTCCATTCATGACGAAAGTGAAGGGCTTATAGCGCTCGCCAACTGCTTCTATTAAATTGCCTCACTGCACGTCAGAAACTTTTCGAATCCATAATGGTACCAAACAAGGGGGGCCCGTTGTCTGCGCTTCTATTTGCGCTCTGCACCGAGCCCCTTGCAGCCGCCATTCGAGCCAATCCTGACATTAAAGGCATCCGGGTCAGGGAGTTTAAATTGTCCCTTTTTGCAGATGACATCCTTCTGACGCTTACGGAGATGCACACCTCGTTACTGGCCGTCCACACCCTCCTTGCCAAGTTTGGAACCCTCTCTGGGTATAAAATAACCACCACTAAAACGGAAGCCCTCCCAATAAACGTTCCCCAGGAGACCTTAGTCTTTCTCAAACACAATTACCCCTTTAAGTGGCAAACTCACTCAAATACCTGGGAATGCAGATTACTGCTCAGTATTGCTCACTCTATAGCGCAAATTTTCCCCCGCTCTTTAAGGAGATAAAGTACCTGCTCTCCAGGTGGCATTCCCTTCCGCTCTCCTTCTTTGGGAGGATAAACGCAGTCAAGATGTCCATACTCCCCAAATTTCTCTATCTCTTCGAGACTCTCCCGGTTGCAGTCCCTCTGGGAGAGTTGCGCTCCATCCAGGCAGCCATTCTTCGATTTATATGGGCAAAGGGCCGGCATCGGGTTGCTAAGACTGTGCTCGTGGCCAGCAAACAGAAAGGCGGTCTGGCCATCCCTGACGTTCTCCTTTATTACTGGGCCTCTCACCTGTGCCGCATCCCGGCATGGTCTACCCTCCGAGCATATTCCAAATGGATGGAGATCGAGAAGCTTTGGCTCGCTCCAATCCATCCGAATGCACTCCTTTGGCACTCTCGACCCTTGCCTAACCTGGGCTACCTATTGGGCCCTATTAGATTTACCCAACAGGTCTGGAACCACTGTAAGAACAGATTTAAGTTGGCCTCTAAGGCATCCCCAATGGCCTCCTTTTTATGCACTCCCCTGCTTCCTACTGGTTCGTCGAGGCTGGTTGCTGGACCGTGGCTGGGACATGGTCTATTCCGATTTGTGGATATTGCCAGGGCTGAGGATCGGAGACTAATTCCATTTCCTATATTTACTATTTTGCCATAGGCAAACTTAAACTCTATCAGTTCTCTATCTGTTAAACACTAAAACTTAACTTTTATTATATATAACTCTTAACCTCTATACACACTATTTAAAAACCTGATCTCTCACCTCATCATTTAACCCTTTTTGCTTCTGAAAGAGGGAATAACTCCTTTTCTATTATCAAGTCTGGTGGAGCACCACCTATGAACAGGAGAGCCTTATATCTATAGCAAATTACTAACTCCAGTAAGGGATCCCAAGCCTACCAGCTGGGCAGGCGTCCCCAATCTCATGGACACAAAACAAATAAGGCCTCCTTGTGACACCCCTGCAGCAGGTGACACTTGTAGACAGAGGTGAGAAATCACAATTTAAAACATCATATCTGACCTCGCCGACATGTTTCGTCAGCTAACCTGGCTTCATCAAGGCTTAGAGGTCCGATCACATGTGGTCTGAGCTCACTTCCTTTTCTATCGTGTTAGGTAAACACCCATTTCAGGTGCTCACCAATTAGCCATCAGAGAATCCACATAAAACCCACTCCCCCTTCCGCTCTCCTGCACGCACACTCATAACATGTCCTGCTAAAGCTGCCACCATGCTCTCATGAGCCAACAAACTTCAGACAAATTCACCATCTCCATAACGGGCTTGCGCCCCATCTTACCGTACTGCCCGCACCAACGCACTTCACCAACAGACACCTCAGCCCTGACTGTGATGGGCTTCCGTCTCACTTCTCTCATATTATTGCAACTGCGTGGCTCACCTAGAATTAACTAAGCAGAATAGGTGTCACATAACACAGCACACTACCAACTTTATCAACTCCCATCAGCCCCTTCTCTTCAATGTCTAATATGCATATTCATTGGGAATATCAATTCCATTGTCCAATAGACTATTGTCATATTATCTTCCCATAAAGCACTTCTCCTATATATCTAATATGCATATTCATTTTAATAGAGCTGCAGGCCCCCATTAAATACATGTTCCATTGTACTGTATAGTATTGTCTCAAGACTATTTTCATAAACCACTTGTCTTTTACATGTAATATTCATACTCATTTTAATAATGCTGTAGGCTCTATGGCTATTGAAGATTCTCTCTTACGGCTCACAGCTAGCCACCCAATTCACTACGTCACAATGGGAGCATGCAAAAATATGGAAGCATGCAAAATATATCAGTATCCTCAACCGCCACTGCATCCAGTTGCATCCACTTCGCACCAGATCAGCGCCGCAAGCAGAAACAACAAATCCACACATAGATGAGTACACACACGAATAGGTACCAATCCACTCCCGGGCCGCAGCTCGCCACAACAATGCGAGCGCACATCCCTTGCAAAAGCAATATACATGTATCCATAATTTGTTAAATAGAAACCGTGGCCTCACGTGATGAATACCTATCATTATTACAGGACCCAGGGAAAATGAGGAAAAACGTAGAGGCAGAGGGGGAGGGGCGCGAGGGAGATGGAAGGGAGAGAAAAAATAAAAAATAAAAATTGTGTGAACTCTGATGCTTCCATAGTCATATATTCAACTGTGCTATATCCACTTGACCGTACTTAATCACATATATCATGTTTCTTCAAAATTATTATAAAGGGAAGCAGCAAGATCAAATAAATGCCTAAAAAGAAAAGCCAGCATTTAGGCCTTTAGGTTTCAATGTATTGAGACAGTGTATCCATCTTGCCACTTCCTGCAACAAAACAAAATCCAAATCGACCTATCTTTACCCTAGCTAAATCACACATAAACCCCAAAAATTTAGCACCTCTATTTCGCCATTATGTTCTTCCAAATTGTGTCTTGCTAGTGGGGTATCACCTCTAGTTTTAATAGTACTCAGATGTTTCGAGATCCAACGACGAAACTCCTGTATGGTTTTTTCCCACATAGATCTTGGGGCACGTAAACATAGCCCCATACATCACCCCTCTGGTTTTACAATTGATGAATTGTAGTCTCTCAAATCTTCTCTTATCAATGGGATTAACAAATTCTTTAGTTTTCCATATGAATGGACAAAATGAACAGTCCATTCATATGGAAAACTAAAGAATTTCTTAATCCCATTGATAAGAGAAGATTTGAGAGATAAGCCAATTCATCAATTGTAAAACCAGAGGGTGATTTATGGGGCTATGTGTACTTGCCTCAAGATCTATGTGGGAAAAACCTTATAGTAGTTTCGTCGTCAGGTCTCGAAACATCTGAGTACTATAAAACTAGAGGTGATGCCCACTAGCGAGACACATTTGGATGTACATATTGGCGAAATATAGGTGCAAAAATTTTGGGGCATCTGTGTGAAAAAGCTAGGGAAAAGAAAAGGGCTATCTGGATGTAGTTTTGTTGCAGGAAGAGGCAAGATGGATATACAGACTCAATACATTGAAACCTAAAGGCCTAAATGAAGGCTTTTCATTTTCGGCATTTATTTGATCTTGCCGATTCCCTATATAATAATTTTTGAAGAAACATGATATATGTGATTAAGTACGGTCAAGTGGATATAGCACAGTTGAATATGACTATGGAAGCATCAGAGTTCACACTTTTTTTTTTTAATTTTATTTTCTCTCCCTTCCATCTCCCTCGTGCCCCTCCCCCTCTGCCTCTACGTTTTTCCTCACTTTCCCTGGGTCCTGTAATGATGATAGGTCTTCATCACGTGAGGCCACGGTTTCTATTTAACAAATTAGGGATGCATGTATATTGCTTTTGCAAGGGATGTGCGCTTGCATTGTTGTGGCGAGCTGCGGCCCGGGAGTGGATTGGTACCTATTTGTCTGTGTACTCATCTATGTATAGATTTGTTGTTTCTGCTTGCGGCGCTGGTCTGGTGTGAAGTGGATGCAACTGGATGCAGTGGTGGTTGAAGATACGGATATATTTTTGCATGCTCCCATATTTTTGCATGCTCCCATTGTGACGTGGTGAATTGGGTGGCTAGCTGTGAGCCGTAGCAGAGAATCTTCAATGGGGAAGTTGTGAGGTCAAACTGTGGGAAGGAGGGAGGTTTTAGCCATAGAGCCTACAGCATTATTAAAATGAGTATGAATATTACATGTAAAAGACAAGTGGTTTATGAAAATAGTCTTGAGACAATACTATACAGCACAATGGAACATGTATTTAATGGGGCCTGCAGCTCTATTAAAATGAATATGCATATTAGATATATAGGAGAAGTGCTTTATGGGAAGATAATATGACAATAGTCTATTGGACAATGGAATTGATATTCCCAATGAATATGCATATTAGATATTGAAGAGAAGGGGCTGATGGGAGTTGATAAAGTTGGTAGTGTGCTGTGTTATGTGACCTATTCTGCTTAGTTAAATTCTAGGTGAGCCACGCAGTTGCAGTAATATGAGAGAAGTGAGACGGAAGCCCATCACAGTCAGGGCTGAGGTGTCTGTTGGTGAAGTGCGTTGGTGCGGGCAGTACGGTAAGATGGGGCGCAAGCCCGTTATGGAGATGGTGAATTTGTCTGAAGTTTGTTGGCTCATGAGAGCATGGTGGCAGCTTAAGTAGGACATGTTATGAGTGTGCGTGCAGGCGAGCGGAAGGGGGAGTGGGTTTTATGTGGATTCTCTGATGGCTAATTGGTGAGCACCTGAAATAGGTGTTTACCTAACACGATATAAAAGGAAGTGAGCTCAGACCACATGTGATCGGACCTCTAAGCCTTGATGAAGCCAGGTTAGCTGGCGAAACATGTCGGCGAGGTCAGATATGACGTTTTAAATTGTGATTTCTCACCTCTGTCTACAAGTGTCACCTGCTGCAGGGGTGTCACAAGGGGGCCTTATTTGTTCTGTGTCCATGAAATTGGGGATGACTGCCCAGGTGGTAGGCTTGGGATCCCTTACTGGAGTTAGTAATTTGCTATAGATATAAGGCTCTCCTGTTAAATAGGTGGTGCTCCACCAGATTTATAATATAGAAAGGGAGTTATTCCCTCTTTCAGAAGCAAAAAGGGTTAAATGATGAGGTGAGAGATCAGGTTTTTAAATAGTGTGTATAGAGGTTAAGCGTTATATATAATAAAAGTTAAGTTTGAGTGTTTAACAGATAGAGAACTGATAGAGTTTAAGTTTGCCTACGGCAAAATAGTAAATATAGTGATCAAAAGTCACACTCTGTTCTCTTGCGAGATTCCCAATTTTTTGGAGATTATGTGATTCCATTTTCAACTCTCCAGAGAGACTATCAACTCCCAGAAAGATCGAGGTTTCATTATCTGCAGATATCGCACCTCTTGTCTTCTATGTTTGGCACGTCCACATTATCTATACCTACTCGATTTGAACAGATATGTAAGGCAGGTCACTCCACTAGAGGGCTTATTTCGGCGCTATACGCCATTCTCTCAGACCCATTTCCCAATGAAGCCCCGACACATAGGTACATGGAGAAATGGGAATCGTTCCTAGGCAGGGACATTCCCTACCCGACATGGCAAGCCATATGGAAGGCTGCGGCCAAGTCTTCAATTTGCACCACATATAGGGAAAACATATAAAATACTGCTCTTCTGGTACCACACCCCTGAAGTTCTACATAAGTGGAACCCACAGCTCCCTCAGATCTGTTGGAGATGTCACTCCACTATCGGGACGCTCCCCCACATCTTCTGGGATTGTCCGATAGTTCAGGGCTTCTCGCTGCAAGTGCAGGATCTCCTGCACAGTGTCTTGGCGGTGAGGCTTCCCCTTGACCATCTAACCTACCTGTTGAGCGGCCCGGTGCATGGTCTCTCTAAGGCTGACTCCTCTCTAATTCTACACATCCTAACGGCGGCCAGGTGCCTGATTTCGGGGAGGTGGCGCAAGACCACGCCACCAGCCACGGAGGACCTCTGCCAAAGAGTTGCAGAGATCAGACGTATGGAATATCTGACGGCCTCCTTGCACGATAAAATAGACCAGTTTGAGAAGACGTGGTTTGCCTGGGATGTCTTTCGCACCACGAACCCTGCATCATTCTGTTCGGGCCTTCCTGAAGCCCTTTCCCTTGCGACCACCCACCCTACCCTGACCCTTCTTCCCTTTGTCTGTACGGTTACCTTTCTCTATGTTTCAGAGTTTCTATATCTTCATGACTTAAAAGTTGACTTCAGTGTTTTTAAGTTCTGACATTTGCACTTAAGGTCGCAACCTTTTTCTTTAAAACACTCAAGATATTCAACCTGACCATTCTATGTTTCTTCATTAGATGATCTCTGTTAGGCTTGTATGCTGAATATCTTTTGTAAAGTATACATGAGTGCAATGTCTTTCTACCCATGTTAAAAATTTAATAAAAACTTTCAATTTAAAAAAAAAAAAAAAAAAACACTAGTAATTTTAATTGTGTTCCTTATAATAAACATTTTGGAACTATTCAGCAAATGTGGCCACATATATGTCTAGGTGTAAGCTTTCTTTGTTGACCATAACAACCAGAACCCTTATTTTTTTCAGAGCACTATTTGAAATGAAAGGGGAGCTGTTATTGGTTTCTATGGACAACAAAGACAGTCTTAGACCTGGACAGATTTCAGACATGAAGCACATGGTGTTTTTCTTTTGCTTTTAGTTCTGAATGAGTCTTATTCAACTGATATGACTTGTTTATTATTCTTACTTATTCATTATTCTTGGAAAATCTTTATTTTATATTTCTTGTAATAAAACGGATTTAAAAATGGAAATAAGAGCACTACATGTTTCTATTACATCTAAAGTGGTGTTCTGACGGTAGAAATGCCTGTTAGTCTGTCTGTGCATGATGAAAAATAGAAGAGAAGCAGCATACTTATCTCCGATGACCCTGGCTGTAGCGGTGAACATTCAGGGTATGTTCACACGGTGTATTTCAATACGCCGGGTGTTTTAGAAGTACGCGCATACTTCTAAAGCGCGGCCCCATCCACCGTCATTATCCACGTTGCGCAAGAGCTGCAATGACGTGACATCTCCTGGCGTACAATAAACGTGTATTGTACACCAGGGAAAACAGACATAATTCATAGCTCTCTAGAAGACCTATGAATTACCGTAATTGCATGGTGCATTTCGGGTGTATTGAAGCGCAAATATGCATCGAAACGCAATTACGCTGTGTGAACATACCCTCATTGTCCACGTAACAGGTGTAGTCAATCACAGGCCACAACGTTCACATGTCCACTGTGGCCCATAATTGGCTGCACCCGGCACGTGGACGATGAACATTCAAGGCAACTGCCGGGATCACAAGGGAACACCCCTTTAATTTGAGAAGAACGTCTACAACATATATAAAATTAAAACAGATATTCTACAAAATGAAATAAAAATCTTATCAGATAAGCAGGCAGTACACGCATTCTGTTGTTTAATAGCTGGATATCCGGTGCCAGCAAGTTCCTCCCACCAAAAAAACTAAGTGAACTTTATAAAAAAAAAAAAAAAAAAAAAACACAAACACATTACAAAAACTCAACAAGAATTAGTACATACAATTTGGTCTGAAGACAAGCGCAGGGTCTTCCAATAAGATGTGGTTCCAGTATGACTCTGATGCTCCACAGGAGCAGGTTCAATTTTTATCTGCTTCAATTCCAAGGATTCTTCATCACTTGATGAGTTGTCCTCAGGAGACGGCCTAAAGAATACAACGACATACAAATATAGCTCAGGAGAACCAATTATACAAAAGGATATTTGGTGAGTGACCAAATAGCTCCTTGCCTTTGTGGCCATACAACCATTTCATGCAACATTTAGTTTAAACTAGAAGTTAACTGCACAGCCATTCCCGAATTAACAACCCGACATTTATGAACTTCCTTGGGAAGCCAGCAGGACGTAGTAAGAAAGTTAAAGGACAAGCATGCCTGGATGTAAATTTTTTCCCTGCTGTCTGGTCTTCTACTTTGCCACCCAACATTCTTACTTTGCAAATGTCCAGCTCAATAAAGCAGAACTAAGCATTATTAGCGCAATAATTAATATCAGATGATTGTTCTTCATCAGGGGCAGAAAATATACAAATTATGTTAAGGAATTCATAGTTTCATAGTTTGTAAGGCTAAAAAAAGACAAGTCGTCCATCTAGTTCAGCCTGTTGTGCTAAGGTGTTGATCCAGAGGAAGGCAAAAACCCCCAATGAGGTAGAAGCCAATTGTCCTCATTTTAGGGAAAAATTCCTTCCTGACTCCAATCTGGCAATCAGAAAAAATCCCTGGATCAATGACCCCTCTCCTCAATCCTAGTCACTATAACTTGTTATATTATTACGCTCCAGAAATGCATCCAAACCCTTTTTGAACTCGGTTATTGAATTCACCATGACCAGTCCCTCTGGCAGAGAATTCCATAGTCTCACTGCTCTTACAGTAAAGAATCCCTTTCTATGCTTATGTAGAAACTTTCGTTCCTCAAGTCGTAAAGGGATGCCCCCTTGTTCTAGATACAGCCCTGTGTATAAATAAATCTTGGGAGAGATCTCTATATTGACCTTTGATGTATTTAAACATATTTATTATGTCCCCCCTTCTTTTCTGTAAACTAAATAACCCTAATCTTGCCAATCTTTCTGTGTACTGTATCCACCCAGTCCTTTTATTATTTTTGTTGCCCGCCTTTGTACCTGTTCAAGCTCTACAATGTCTTTCCTGTACATGGGTGCCCAAAACTGTACACAATATTCCATGTGTGGTCCAACCAGTGTCTTGTATATGTTCCCATCATGTGCATTTATGCCCCTTTTAATGCACCCCATGATCCAAATTTGCTTTGGCTGCTGCTCGCCTGACACTGGCTGCTACATTAAGTTTACTGTCCACCAGGTTTCCCCAATGTCCTTCTCCATGTCACTTTTACCCAGTATTTTTTCCATTTAACATGTAATCATGAAATGGATTTCTCTTCCCCGTGTGCATAACCTTGCATTTATCAGTGTTAAACCTCATCAACCATTTCCCTGCCCAGGCCTCCAACTTATCCAGATCCCTTTGTAATAACTATTATCCTCTATTGTGTTGATTACTTTACAGAGCTTAGTATCGTCTGCAAAGATCGATATTCTACTGTGTATTCCCTGTGTAAGATCATTAATGAAAATGTTAAAGAGGATAGGGCCCAATACTGACCCTTGTGGTACCCCACTAGTAACAGCGATCCAGTCTGAGTATGTACCGTTAATTACTACCCCTTTGTTTTCTATCAGCGAGCCAGTTGCTTACCCACTTGCACACATTTTCCCCCAGTCCAAGCATTCTCATTTTATTTACCAACCTTTTATGTGGCACCGTATCAAATGCTTTAGAAAAATCTAGATATATGACATCCAGTGCCTCACCCCGATCCAGTCTAGCACTGACTTCCTCATAGAATTCATAATTTAAGTGAATATTTAAGACTAATTATTATGATTTCTTTACAGCTCCAAAAAGTAAATCCAATATAATCTCTTAAAGGAATACTACACATAGAAACCTAGTACAAAAAAATGAAATAGCAGTTCTTCCCATATGGTGCTTTCACACAGCTCAGTTTTAACTGTGCTCCAATTAAACTGCCTTTATTACCAGCAAGCTTCTTTCAGCTGTCCAAATTATTCAGAAAGAGGTTTCAAGTAAGTAATTACTGTTTCAAGTCTTGTGGATTACAAACACACTAATTGATTACTCAATTTCTAAACAGTTTAGATAAGTTTAATCGGAGCACAGTTAAAACTGCACCAAAGCTGCGCTGCGTGAAAGCACCCTTAACCTGCTCCTCATATGACAATTAAAACTAAGAAATGACATCTTCTCTGTATGTATGTATATATATATATATATATATATATATATATATATATATATATATATATATATATATATATATATATTTATATATGCAGTGCATGTATGTATGTATGAATTCCCTGAGCCACTGATACCTATATGTCTCATGACTACAAGTAGTATAAAACATGATGCCATTGTGTACACAGCGCAGAACAGGTCTTAGTTTCCGATGACACTGATTTACAGTTGTTGTAGCTAAATCAATGATGTTATGTTATTTAATCAGCAGTTTTACCAGTGTAGTGAATCTATATGTCAGCTCAGCTGAGTCATTGATATTACGATCTTTTATATAAACTGTCCAAAAGATCCTGCCTTGCTGTACAAAGCTAAAACAGGACATCAAAAGTTAAGACAAAAAAAAAATGGGGCAGTGGATCTGAAATGCCTTCTCCACATTGTTTATCTCCTGCATAACGATGTGTTACAGATGTTATACAGCATGATATGTCACATGAAACCCACATGGTATGGAAAGTTTAACTTAGCACAAAGTTCAAATGGGCAATGCAACAAAGCCTCCATGTAACTAGGCTGTCCCTAATGGAAGCACAGGTTTTAATAGTCAGCAGCCACAACTTGTGCTTGGGGCAAAAAAGAAACATCTTCATTCATTACAATGATTGTCTTAAGGCAGGCATCCTCAAACTGCGGCCCTCCATCTGTTGGGAAACTACAACTCCCATCATGCATTTATAGAATCTACACTCAACGGCCACTTTATTAGGTACACCATGCTAGTAACGGGTTGGACCCCCTTTTGCCGTCAGAACTGCCTCAATTCTTCGTGGCATAGATTCAACAAGGTGTTGCAACGATGCTCAATTGGTACCAAGGGGCCCAAAGAGTGCCAAGAAAATATTCCCCACACCATGACACCACCACCACCAGCCTGAACCGTTGATACAAGGCAGGATGGATCCATGCTTGCATGTTGTTGACGCCAAATTCTGACCCTACCATCCGAATGTCGCAGCAGAAATCGAGACTCATCAGACCAGGCAACGTTTTTCCAATCTTCTACTGTCCAATTTCGATGAGCTTGGGCAAATTGGAGCCTCAGTTTCCTGTTCTTAGCTGAAAGGAGTGGCACCCGGTGTGGTCTTCTGCTGCTGTAGCCCATCTGCCTCAAAGTTCGCCGTACTGTGCGTTCAGAGATGCTCTTCTGCCTACCTTGGTTGTAACGGGTGGCTATTTGAGTCACTGTTGCCTTTCTATCAGCTCGAACCAGTCTGCCCATTCTCCTTTGACCTCTGGCATCAACAAGGCTTTTTCCGCCCACAGACTGCCGCTCACTGGATGTTTTTTCTTTTTCGGACCATTCTCTGTAAACCCTAGAGATGGTTGTGCGTGAAAATCCCAGATCAGCAGTTTCTGAAATACTCAGACCAGCCCTTCTGGCACCAACAACCATGCCACGTTCAAAGGCACTCAAATCACCTTTCTTCCCCATACTGATGCTCTGTTTGAACTGCAGGAGATTGTCTTGACCATGTCTACATGCCTAAATGCACTGAGTTGCCGCCATGTGATTGGCTGATTAGAAATTAAATGTTAACGAGCAGTTGGACAGGTGTACCTAATAAAGTGGCCGGTGAGTGTATAACAGTGGAAATGATGGGAGTTGTAGTTTCCCAGCAGCTGGAGGGACACAGTTGAGGATGCCTGTCTTAAGGCATATGCTATCAATTGGCACAATAGGGCCGTCAATGTATCAGTTTTTTACTGTTTTTGGCTGGCAGAGTAGTGTACACTGCTATGGTGTTTTACCCAGAATACTACAAACCCCCCTCAAAAAGGCGGTTTCTTTTTGGATCATTGGGTTAATAGCCATTTTGACTTGTTACACTTTCCTTTTCCCTCCATTAAAGGTCAACTAGTCCTAAAAGTAGCCTACTGCTTACATTAGATTTTGATTTCAACTCCTTAAGGATGTGGCCAAGTTTTTGAGGGCTTATTTTTGTTTCTAGTCTTTACTGGTCATATTAAGGGACCAATAAGGGACCCTTAAAGGGGTTTTGCCACGATGTAATGTTGACGTGGGATCCTCCAAAATGGGTATTTAATCCCTTTTCTAAATATAGGTCATTAACAAAAGTGACTACAAAAGTTAATTAGGCTGTGCACATCTAAAATATATTTTGAAAAACGTAAGCATAGGTGCACACTGAAAAGGCAATAGCATACATCTAATACAAAAATCTGGTCTGGGATCCCCTTGACGCTATAGGGAGGTGAGCTTAATACAATCTTTGATCAAAAACTGTAAACTAAGAGTCCCAGGTTTTTCTTATTTTCCTTAGCAGAAAATGAAATTCCAATATTCCTATATACCTTAATGTTTCACTTAGTTTTTAGTGTGCCACTGATTTTTGTATTAGATATTAACAAAAGTGAAGCCTGTGAAAGCTACAGCATTTCTCAGTCCCCCTTAGTTACCTGAAAGCTTGCATTAGACACTACCAGAGGAGCTAATCTGGCTGGGCTTGTGTGAAACACTTCTTATCTGATGACAGGGAAAATTGATGAGCTTTCAAGGGACTGGGGAGAAAGTGCAGTGTATGAGCCTGTGTCTGCTGTACAGATAATCCACTGTTGTAAGGTCATTATTTGAGTTAACTTTTGAGACGCTCCCTTATTCCTCACTCCTTGCTCACCCCCTCCCTCTCACCCCTGCAGTGTTCATGACTCAGCATGATTTGTTTATATTCTACTCTGTGCTAATAAGGAGGTAACGAACACTCTTACTGTCAAAACCCCTTTAACTAGCAGATTTTGGGAGCAGGGATGAAGAAAAAAAAATCTAAGAACTGTAATTCTGGCTTTTTTTTTCATGCCGATAGCTATAAAGGAAAAATAACGCTAATTTTATAGCATGAGCAATTATGGGTTTCAGAGTAAGAAAATAAAGCTTCTAGAGTGGCCCAGCCAATCACCTGACCCCAATAGAAAATCTATACGCTGCAATACACCCAAAGTACACCCCGCAAATGTGGTAATTCAGAGTTCTCATTGATGGCTATAATTACCTGCCACTTTCCCCGCACGCAATTGACATGTCACTTGTTCCCGGCACATAAGTTAATGTCAATGTGAGCCGCTGTCTGCGCTTTAGAAGTACGTGCTGGCCAGCGCATACTTCTAAAATACCCAGCATATTGCGGCGTGTACAGTAAGCGCTGCAATATGCCGTGTGAACATACCCTAAGTGTGAACAGAGAACTGGTCAGTGGTAGGATTTAAAAGCAGCAACATAGAAGTAGAGCAATAGTCATGCTAGCAGTGGGCCTGAATTTAAATGATTTTGCAGTAGTTTAGCACACCACAGGATAATTCATGGAGCAGCGTCTTTAATAACTGGGCAATCGTCTAACGCTCTGGTCAGTGACAAACACTATAATTACACTGTAGCAGTACAAAAGAGCTCTGGCCCCACTTCCACATACTACAGCATAAGTCATGTATGGTCATAAGTGCATGTTTTAGCATGCATTTACCTTCTATGGTTTATAAAACATAATATGCCAAGTGGTAACAAAAAGCAGCTGTAAACAGCGCGTCCAATGGTTCTCTATTGTTTAATTCTTTTAACAACCGTCTTCTATCAGGTGCATGGAATCTGGCCAGGCATGAAGTGTAAGCGAGCCAATGTTTTACACGAGCCAATTAAATGTCTAGGAGATACTTTTATTTATGACTCCAAACAGGGCAATAGACAGATGCCCATGTGCTATCTGCCGTGTGTTATAGGCAATAAGCTGTTTAGTAACTGAAAAATTTAAATTAGAGATACGAACCAATAAAGGAATCAAGAACAGAAGAATTTCTTTTGAACAAGTACACAGGCCTCACAAGCAGGTTTCTCAAACTACTCGAAACATTTTAATTTTAAAGGCCTTTGCCTGAAATGTAGATCACAAAATGTGGGTCTCCTAGAATATCTATTTGTAAAATGCTTTTGAATATGTATAAAAACGGTCTAGGTGTAAGACTATTTTTTTGTTACCCATAGAAAGTGATCAGAGATTTCCATTCATTTTTTAAGGGCACTATATGAAATGAAAGGAGAGCTCTGATTGGTTGCTATGGGCCACAAAGAAAGTCTTAGGCAATGTTCACATGGCCCATACTGACGTCCCAGTCATTACGGTAATCCACAGTTCTCATAGAGAACTGTGGATTACGTCTCCTCTCCCCACTCGCACAATACGCGAGAGGAGAGGAGCGTCAATTATTCATGGCATATACGCGCGGAGAATAAAGAATGTCTATGGGGCCGGCGACTTGCCACCCTCCCCCCCGCGCACACGGCGTAATTGCGGGCGAAATATGTCCCGCAATTACTGCCGTGTGAACATTGCCTTAGACCAAGACAGATGGCATAAAAGCAAAGGGCCACATGTATGAAAACTAATTCTTTAATCTGCACCAAGGAGAAAACAGAATATCATATATACCAGTTGTCCTAACAAATTTTTTGTTGTCCTCAACATGAAAAACTAATTGCTCCCATTTCCATGAACAGAACATGAACAAGGTGTGGGGCAGGGAAACATATACAATGTATTCTTAGGCAGTGTTCATATGGCTTATTCAAGCCGTAATTGCGGGACGGATTTCGCCCGCAGTTACGGCTTGAATAAGGGGAGGGGCCGGGGGAGCTGCCCGCCGGCCCCATAGACAATGCATCATTTACGGCGCGTACATGCCGTAAATAATGTGCATGTCACTTTCTCCCCCCGCGGCGGATTCGCCGAGCAGGGAGGAGCGACGGAATCCACAGTTCTCATAGAGAACTGTGGATTACCATAATGACAGGGACGGATTGGAGCCATACTGCAGCGCAAATCCGGCACGCAGTACGGCTCCAATCCGCGCCCAAATAAGCCGTGTGAACGAGGCCTTACAGGATTGTACAATGTAGTTTCTCACTGCCCATTACAAAAAAAATCTAAACAAAAAAAAGAACCTTGTAGAAAAAAATATGTCCTACTGGATAAATGTGAAGCTTGGTTAGTAGTGTCCGTGCATCAGCTTATGCGCAAATATATGACAGAGTACAGACCCATGTGTATACATCTAAAGTATCCTCAAAAAGGTATTCAATTGTGTATAGTGAAAACAGTCACTTGTCAGCTCACTGATATATGAGATTAATAGTACCTTGTTTAACGGCTTGCAGAGCACAGAGACTCCCAGTCAGCTTCAATGGGCACAATGGTTAAGACTATGTATTAGTCGAAACACGTTGTGCAATCTGTAGCACTGGTGCTGTATTACAACTCTCCTACCCTGTATTATCACATTTTTAATGGAATATTAATAAAAAAAATTATTTTAAAAGTATAAGCTGCGGATCATCTGCTTAATGCTACTTCTAAGCAAGCTGGAGTATATCATTTTATGACAATTGTGTATAGTGGTGTAGAAAGTGAACCATCTGCTAGACCAAAAGTAGTCTACTGGTGACAACATTCTGTTTCACTGTAACATATGTTTTGAGTAATGAACAGCGTCATAATCTTTATTTTACTGTCCTGCAAATAAAATGTATACTAGACGTAAAGCAAACCAAATGTAGTCATAAGTAGACTGTGTTGGGTCTATTAAAGGTTATTAATAAGCTACAATACAAGCTTGATATCTATTAAGGATACTCCGATGTGTACCCGCACCAAATACTCAAATCACAGATATGAACCCAGCCTAATATTTGAAGTCAGCACTGGCTGCGCAACAATGTGAAACTGCCCTCTTTGTTGGAAGTGTGTAAATTATAACATAAAAAAAAATAAATAAAAAAAATTACCTGCCGTTTAAAAAAAAATAAAATAAATAAATTCAAGTATAGAAAAAAACAAGGTAAATATAGGTGTGCAGGAGATGAACATGAAAAAAATTAAGATACTTACCGGACTTTTGGTGGCTCTTTAGCTTCTGACACTTGCTCAGCGTTTAATTCTGCATCAAGCTTTTCCTCCTTTGCATCAGGCTATAAAAGGCAATTATAGGAAATTGGATATGGGTTAACATCTCTAAAAAATGTTAGAGATTTTTTTTTTTTTTTTATGATCAGTATATTGCAAAGAAGATTGATATTTCAATCATTTCAATAGTGTCTATACATATGGTCCTACATAATTACCTGTTTAACCATACTATCTCTCTTTCTCCAGAACCACCATCTCCTTGATTGCTTTGGCATCTTTTCCTTCACCCATGATTCAATTGTGTTCTGCGAAAAAAAGAATAATAATAATCAGGAAGTTCTTGAAAAATAAAAAAAATCCTATATATACGTATTGTAATTAATTTAAATGGATATGTATATATGCACAAACATATAGATAGCATGACTTACCTAAGGTAAACTCTTTTGGAACACTTGTAGACTCAGTATCATAGGAGCTGCCAGTACCCAGTTGTAATACCTGGAAAACAAATTCAGTAAGTCCACAGTAAGGCCCGGTTCTCACGGCTTATTGCCGACGTAACTGCAGGGACGGATTTCACCCCGCAATTACGTCGGCACCATAGACACTCATTCACAGAGCATATCCCGCCGGGATAATTTGCATGTCACTTTCTCCCCGCCCGGTGTATTTGCCAAGCAGGGAGGAAAGACAGAATCCATAGTTCTCTATGAGAACTGTGGATTACCGCAATGACTGGCACGGACTTCAGCCGTACTGCAGCGCAGTACGGCTGAAATCCGTGCCAGAAA
Source organism: Phyllomedusa bahiana (assembly GCA_025379985.1). Classification (NCBI taxonomy): domain Eukaryota; kingdom Metazoa; phylum Chordata; class Amphibia; order Anura; family Hylidae; genus Phyllomedusa; species Phyllomedusa bahiana. The sequence continues at coordinate 221,741 of JAODAL010001089.1, read as the reverse complement.
TAAGCCGTGTGAACGGCCCCTAAGGAGTTGATCCCCCACCATACATGGTGAGTGCTGACTGATGATTACAGCGGCACCTGCCATTAGCAAAAGGGGTCAAATTTAACTCCGATCCTAGCTATTAAGCTATTTAGATCCAAGTAAGGCACCTAAGCCATTAGACCAGGGCACAGTGCAGAGCCGTTAGCATGGCAGTACCACAAAACATAAAATCCATAGTGGGACTAAAACGTAAAATGTTCACTTCTTTTAAGTTTAACAATTAAAAAACACTACAACAATAAATTTTCCTATTTAGAATATAAAAAAGTAGTAAAAAAAAACCACTTTTGTATCAACAACTCCAAAATATTAAAATATTACATTATTTATCACTGTGATTTTCAGTTGAATTGCCTCCAAGAAAAAAATATAACTGAAAGCCACCATATGTACCCCAAAATGATATCAAGAAAAAGATTAAGAAAATCATTAAAAATGTAATTCATTAAAAAGAAAATGTAAATTTAGTATCACTGATCAAACTAACCCACACAGAAATACGGTTTTGTTTTGTTTGTTTTTCAGTACATTTTATGGGATATTAAAAGCCTTACAAAAATCCAACTTGTCCTGCAAAATACAAGCCCTCACACAGCTGAAAGTGAAAATGATCCAGACTTTAGCTGACACAGCGATAAATCAATTTCCTACGATTGACAGATACCTCTCCAACACACTCAAAGTATTTTAAACGTGAAATATTCTGTATTATTCAATATAATAAAAAATGCCTCTATTTATAAACCAGTTACTCATAATTCACGCCCACCGATGGCTGATAGCATTAATTTAACAGTTACTAACTACTTCAAGTGAGAATTGTATTCCCATCTAACCAAGGATCATACATTTAAATTATTTTAGTCCTGTAGTTACTGACTCTATCCTGAGTTTTGTATGTCGCCTTGAACGCCAACCATCGTAAGCATACTGGCTCTAAGTGGTTGCTACATTTCAAGGCAATTTAATCAGTAGCCAGGTAAAATTAGAGGTCTTCTAAAGGCATAACTTTATAAGAACTCAGTCAGTCAAAACACTTATTGATTTATACAAAGTACAGGCAGTCCCCGACTTACATACGTCCCCTAGTTACAAACGGAGACTTATGGGGCGTGGCTGACATTCAGCACTGAGTCACGCCCATGATAACCAAGTGCCAGCATGCCACAGCTGCACATGAGATACAGAACATTAGGTTAAATCTTTTAAAAAAGGGCACAGACAGCAAAACAAATGTAAAACACTTCCCTGTACTATCCAAAACTAAAACAACATTTTTTTGCTGGAATTACATTTAATAAATATACCTGTTCCGACTTACATACAAATTCAACTTAAGAACAAACCTACAGTCCCTATCCTGTTTGTAACTGCCTCTAATTTATTCTTGCTTACCGGTTATAGATCCTTACAACAAGGTTAGGATTATCAATGATTCCTGGGTTCTCTGCAAACTGCTGATAGGTAATTATATGTTCTTTGAATTTCTCTGTAATAAATAAAAATATATACATGCATTGAAGAGACAGAATATAGAGGAACTTGGGCCTCCTCATTAATGTAAACCAACACTTATTCCTAACTTTATATTTAAAGACTTGCTCTATCTATGGTATTTATCGGTCTTTCTATATAGTTCTGGTCAAGTTCCAATAGTTCCCAGGTTGTCCTGTAACCAATTATTTTATTATAGTAGCTTGAAGGACCACTGTATAAGAAATGAGCAGTGTTTTAAAGATCTTTACATGTGTTATTGCAGCACACATAACAGACACAAGGCTTGGTCATGTTCTTTTAAGAGATGACAGGATCAAAGTAAATCATTTCTATGAGGAAACCTCTCTGCAATTTATATTGTCAGCTGAATTGCCACATGTAGTACGGAATGTCAAATGCCAAGCAGTAATGAAAAACAAATTCTATTACTATTATCCTTCATGTCAGCCCAGTTGCTGCAATGGTATTCAGTAGCCAAATTCCTTTACGTTGCTTAGGCCCTTTGAGCTCTTTATTGTGCCAATAGTACATGCCTATTCATTATAATCATTGCATACAGAAAAGAGTTTGTTTTTTTGTGCTTTTTTTTAATCAAGAAAATTTTGTTATTTTTCGAAAAGAAATAACAAATAACACATAAAGGTATCTCCAGAGTGTGACAAAGCTTTCCAGATTAAGTCGCATGATCAAATAACACTCCATAATAGATACATGTCCCTTTTAACATTCTAATAACATAACCCATCAATACATGAAAATATAACTCAACTAGTGGAGCAAATAACAGGTCTAGGTACAATGTTGCACAATTTAACGGGACTTTTGCGTTATGTTAGGGACAAATGCCCTCTGGTGGAGGTTCACGGAGCATGCGAGGCTCACCTTTGGAGATCTCTCCATTCTCACTCAGACCACCACAAAGTGAAAGCGTGACGTCTGGCAAGTCCATGGGAGAATCAGAGAGACACTCAGTACCACTATCTGCTGCAGCACTACCAACAGACTGTGGAGACTGAGATCCTGACAGCGTTTCGGACTCCATCCACTGCCTGGAACCAGGATCCGAGTCACTGTAACACAAAGTTATTTTTTTAATATTCTTTCTTGAGCACCGCTAATTCCAGGGCGCTGTACAGGACATGAGACCAGGCCGAAAAAAATATTTGCACACAAACCGATACAGGAGAAAGGACCCTGCCTTTAAGAGCTTACAATCTACAATAGGGGATGGAAAGGGATAGACATAAGGGTAGGGAAGGAGATGTGTGTATAATGGTGTAACAGCAGCAGGGTTATTGTAGGCTACACAAACACTACCATGTACTCTACTTAAGCACGATGTATAGGTGTAGAGAACCCTTGATATAATGAAATGAAGTTCTGGGTATACCAATACAATTTAAACCAAAACAACTACAGGTATAACACCTAGAAAAAAGATACATAAAACATAACTTTTAATCAGAATTCATTCTGATTAAAAGTTATGTTTTATTGTAGGCTATCTTGAAGAGATAGGTTTTCAGGTCACGCTTGAAAGGGTGGAAGAGAGTCTAATGTGTTGTGGTAGAGTATGGGGGAAGCACGGGAGAAGTCTTGGAGATGGTTGTGTGAGGAGCTGACAAGAGAAGAGAAAAGGAGAAGGTCCTGTGAGGAGCAGAGATTGCACGAGGGATGGTTTCTGGAGATTAAGGCCGAGATGTATGGGAGGAGAGGCTATGGAGAGCTTTGTAGGTCATGGTTAGTAACTTGAAATGGATTCACTGGGCAACGGGTAGCCAGTGAAGGAATTGGCAGAGTAGTACGGAGAGAGGTGAATAAGACGGGCAGTGGAGTTGAGAATGGAAAGGAGAGCAAAAGTACTAGACGGGAGGCCACAGAAAAGGATGTTACAGTAGTCTGGGCGGGAAATCATGAAAGCGTGCTGAAGAATTTTTGCAAAGTCAGGAAAGGAGCGGGTTTGGGAAATGTGGTCAGGGCTTCGATGTGCAGTTTGGAAGATAGAGTGGGTTCAATGGATATTTATTTATTTTTTTCACAAAAACTGCTTTAACATACTGTAGTTTAATAAACACAAATTCAATGCTTGAAAAGAAACCCGCCACACACATGGCGAATGCTGCTGGATGCAGCGGACCTCACCCATACACTAATGTATAGATCACTATTCAGAATTTGACCGACTGAACCCTATAAAGAAAGGAGAACAAAAACTTTTCACCCATGTTATAGGGTAACTACGGTTTCTGGCGTGTAAACATTTTGCTAATGACTTGTAAGTTTCATGTCACTTTTAAAGACATCTCATTCACCACAAACTTGAAGATGTTTATAGTATAGTCTTGTTATTATGCCCTTTGAAACAGCACCTTGAAAGTCCAAATGCACTTCATGCTAACTACAGCACCCTGAGCCCAGCTGCCTAAGAGGGGTCACATGGGAACAACTGCAGTATTTGTGTGCTACACAGTCTCAGCTGTGCATGCATTCAACATGCAAATGTATTGGCATCGTGAAGGAAAATACTAGAGCTGTATGCTGTGCGATAGTAGATTTCCATTTTTGCATACCTTTTATTACAAGAGCAGAAGATAAAACCAAGAAAAATATGTCAGGTATCTGCAAATATATTACATGTAAAGTAGAAAATATCTGTGTCTGACCTGCACAATTTGGGTCCATGTCTAGACTTTAGCAAGGACTCTAGATATGCATTACAGGGTTACTAAGTAGGCAGATGGTTCTGGTGGCACATTGCATGGTAGTGTGCACAATGTTTTGCACCAGTCATATGGCTCCTCACCCACTGACTCCTCTAAGACCCTCACACCAAGTTGTTTCACACAAAAAAGCAGCTGCAGGTTTTTTTTCTGGTATAAACCAAATCTGCAAGCAAGGAAAGTAGCACTGTACGAAGGTGAGGAAGATGCCAATTATCCCGAATAAGACATGTCATACATTTTCATATAGCCGCTAATACGCAATGGTACTAGTATACTTCCATACATTTTTGGCTTAAAAAAACACTATCTCAATTACATGCACTAAACTTGTGAAGCATGTACATCTTTTAAGTTTATAGAGTGTGATTGCTGGCTAGTTAAAGTCTCCGAATAATATGGAGGAAGACTTTTAAAAGAGGACCTGTGTCCTCTCCTGACGTCTATTTTAGTAAATACTTGTGTTCCCTGTGAAATGACAATTTTTGAGCAGATTCTCTTATAAATGTTCTTCTGTAAATGTTTTACGGAATCTGAGAGTTGGGTGTCACCTTTCCCTTTTTAAAGGGGAGTGTCCCTGCATACACGGTCATCTTTGATTGGACAATATAAGACTGCGTGTGGACACCGCCCAATTGGCAACACCCAACTGACAGATTGATAATGACTTTGTACGAGGAATAACATGGGAACCACACAACAGAGATCCAAGGAAAGATGTTCCAGAACTGTTACTGCATGGAGAACATTTGTATCTACTGAAACAGACCTGGCCGGTATAGTCACTAGTTCTCTTTAAAAAGAACAAATGCAAGTTAGAAGGCAGAATATAATCTCCGTTTTATTTTCCAAAAAGTCTCTCAGAGGAGAGGCGAGTTCTGGTAAATTGCCATCAGCAATTACTCATGCTTTCTCTCACACTAGTTATTACAAGAGTAAGTTCACTTGTTGAGACTTAGAACAGCAAAAAGTGTGCAGACAATCATATGTATGTGAAAGCCATATTGATCTGGGTTACAACTGCATATCAGTGTAATTTTCAGCCATATTGTAGCCACTACATGTGACCTTCACCGATATTAGTCCATATTGGTTGAGTTCTACTATCTGGAAGCATAATGCTAGCCATACCTTTTGGGGAAATAAAGTGCTGCCACTTCAGGTTCCAAACAATTTAAGTCATCCAGGTAAATGTCACCTGGGCCCTGGTGTTGGCTTCGCTTACGCTGTACACCTGTGCAGGATGAAAACACAACTAATGAGAACCAAATTTATAGTTTCCAAACTTTATGTTCCCCCATAAAATAATAAGTATGGTGAATGGGGGATTATGGATATTCCTTATTCATATACAGTCAAATCTGGTACATGATGCATCCATATATTTCCCTAAAACAGTGAAGGGCAGGTTCTACATTCCATTGATGGAATTTTTCTTCATTTATTCAAGAAAGATACAAAGTCAGCATGGAACCAAATATACAGCTGTGTCAATGGCCTCCTTAGTCCCTATTAGTCAGAGGTAATGCCTACCTATTCTTTCATGGGAGGTGTGCTTTCCCCAGTACTAGCTAGGGGTTGGTGGGAAATTGTGGGGAAGGTTTTCTCTTTTGCTATGGAGACCTCTGTCAGTAGTAGAGTTGTAGTTACAGCAGAGTCAGATATATTTCAAGACTATTTTCAAAGCTGTGTTTCTGAGATTTCTTGAAGCACTGTAAAATTCGAGTGTTACGAAAGATGGACATACCCTTAATGGGGTGTTTCCACCATAAACTGTGATGGCATATCGATAGGATATGCCATTAAAGCCTGATAGGTGCAGGTCTCATCTCTGTTAAAGGCACCTATCTCGAGGAGCGGCCCCAAAAGTATCAGCTAAGAATGGAGAGCTAGTCGCACTTACCCATTGATATGCTATCAAAGTCTATGGTGGGTACATCCTTTTAATGGGAGTTTAGGGGGGAAAAATATCTCCCTAAGGTAATGTTCACACTGCTTAAACTGGGACGTATTTCGTCCCGTATTGCGCTAAATACGGGGCGAGATACATCCCAGTCATTATGGTAATCCACAGTTCTCATAGAGAACTATGGATTACGCCTTCTCTCCCCGCTCGGACAATAAACCGAACGGGGAGAGAAGGGACGTCAATTATTCACGGCGTATACGCGCCGAGAATAATGAATGTCTATGGGGCCGATGGGCTGCCAGCCCCACCCCAGTACACACGGCGTAATTGCGGGGCGGAATACGTCTCGCAATTACTGCCGTGTGAACATAGCCTAAGATATTACTGCAACATCACCAGCACCTATACGTACATCAGCAACATTCCTCAGAGAGACAGAGGTGTCCTAAGGACAAGCAGAACCTACAAATCAGTATAAAATATCTTAAGTCATTTATAAAGACATTATGGAATGGAAAAAAGTCCAAGTGATTGGCAAACTACCAAGAACAAAACATCTCAATAAGTATAGCACATCTGCTGGCTCATAGCATTACCCAATCTCACAAGCTTAATATCAAACATATCTAGAGGGACTGAATAAATTCATGTGAATGTGCATGATTCACCACAGGATTTGCTTACAAGAAACCCCATTTAGACAACTTGCATTTGTCAAAGAAATTAGAGCACTGTATGTTCATAAGCCTTTGTTGCAGAAATTTCCGCAATGGAAAAGTAGGTATGTGAAAGAGGTTGTTCAATGCAGCAAGAGCCTAGATTTCTTAAAACCCCATTCAGATGAATAGGATAATCACGGAAATTCCTTCATCACATCTGCTGCATGTGAACCTACCCTAATGATATATTATTCTGACTCCTTCCGACAATTACATTGTGATAAATATCATATCAGCATCTAATCAGGAAGGTATATAGGTTAGTAGCAATTGCACTAGTGAGCTTCTATTTATTTATATCTAAGGCACAATAAGAGAACTAAATTATTTAAGTATTAGAATAAGTGTTGCACTTCAGAATGGGGTCAAAAGACAAATTGGATCCAAATCAGAGGGGATTAAAATTGCCCTGAAAAGATTTGTGGCAGAAAAAAACCTCCCAAAAAACAAAATTAATTCTAAGTTAGGGTTGTTTAAGGTGTTTTAGAGGGCAACAGCGACACGACGCTCCCATCAGAGCCTAACTTCCAGTCCAATGTCCTATCTGATGTCACTTCCCCATTGACACCAAAAAGACTAACATACGCCCGATGTTATAAAATTAAAATGGCCACTGCTCCTGAGATGGCTTCCAATTACCATAACATTGGGCTCATGGTTACATAATCAAAGTCAGACGGGATATCGGACCAGAAGTTAGGCTGCAAGGGGAGGGGTGCATCGCAGAACTGATAAATTACCCTCTGAAACAACCATAACGCTGACTTAGGGTTATGGTTAACGAAAAGATTTGGATTTAGCATATACTGAAGCTGAATTTTTTCACAAGTTGAACCTGTGTTTAACTGAATAGGGCCCTATTTAGGTTAAGCCAACCCTTAGAATGTAACCTTTAATGTATATATATATTATATACACACACATTACAAATGCATAGCTAGTAAATATTCCAAAATTTTTTTATAGTATGGCATTTATTTTTTTTTTTTTTACTTCCCACACCAAATCAATTCCAATGTACTCACATAGGGACATACTGACCGTATGGAGGCACATTACTGTGTTGTCTTTACCTCATCCCAACTGAGATCTCTCCAACTGAGGTCTCAAACATATAAGAGTCTGGACATATAGTCCTTACGAAATGAGTCTAGGAGATACCGCACTACTGTATTGACACAGGGTGACATCAGGAGATACGAGGGGTAATTTGCAGGGTCCTTCTAATCAGGCAGCTACTAGAACTCCCTTTTTGACCAGGTCTTTTAGCCATATATTATGTTTGGATACTGAAGTACTCTGGAAATCCAGATGTGAAAACATTGGAATTGATTTGGTGTGGTAAGTCAATCACTGCCTTACTATGAATGTTGTTTTGTAATATTTATTAGCTATGTATGTGCAATGTGTGCTGAATTTGCAATTTGTGATGCATTTGCAGCTTAAACAGGATACAAAGCCAGTACAATAACACATAAAAATGGAAGGATATAGCCAATATTACAGAAAATCTAACAAAAAAATCCAACCCTTAAAAAAAATTATATATTTTTGTTGGATTTGCTGTAGCATTGGTTATTTCCTCCCATTCTTATCTGTTATTGTACTGGCTTTGTATTCTATTTAAGTAACACTAATTATGATACATTATCCTTTCTGGTACCAGGGAATAAAGTGATGCCAGAGACATCTGCCATTAGCTTGTATCCTTCTTCATGATCAATACATATGCAAGCTTAGCTAGGCCAAACATGCGTGTTTAAAGGAAGGTCAGAGGGAGCAGTTAGCCAAAGGTGTGCATGGCTAACAACTCTTTTAGGTGTAAGGGCATCTTAAGAGATAGCGTTCTTATTACGCACTGTAAGGGCATGTCCCCACGGCAGATGACAAATACCGGTCGGTTTATCCGGCGATGAGCGGAGAAAAGCCCTCCCCCTTTCCATTGACATGTTCATATACCGTCCGAAAACCGGACGGAAGAATGTGCATGTTCAATCTTTCTCGGACGGCAAAACCCGTGCCTTGGGGACTGCTGCATAGGTTTTCCTTAGAGCCACATTGTGTTTGTTTGCGGCCGGTTTTTCAGACGGCCTGCAAAACCGCAAACCAACTGAAAAACCGGCCAAAAACCCGTGCCGTGGGGACATGCCCTAACAAATTAGAGTAGACTGTTTTCAAGCCATATTTTAGAAACGTATTATAACTGTTCTTTAATCACATAAAATTAGTGTGTTCATTCGCTGAGCGCTCACTATGAAGGACTCTACAGTATACTATGAACATAAGTAGTGTATATTCAATGTAAGGAGGTCAGCAGTACTCCAGTAGTTTTTGGGCAACAGAAGAGGACCCTCCATCCATTACCGGTGTATGCCCTGCTGGAGCACTTCAGATGGAGATTACCACAGTCTAAACCAGTGTTTCTCAACTCCAGTCCTCAAGACCCACCAACAGGTCGAGTTTTCAGGATTTCCTCAGTGTTGCACAGGTGATATAATTATGGTCAGTGCATTCCGTGGGAAAGCCAGAAAACCTGACCTGTTGGTGGGTCTTAAGGACTGGAGTTGAGAAACACTGCTCTAAACACTAATGACATTTTGTGCAATTTAAGATCTCTGTTCTCAGCAGTAATAGGAAGGAATGTGCGACTGGTTTCTGGTGAATTAAAACAGAATATACCTTTCTTCTTGCTTGGAGAGTCTGATTTTAGTGAAGGCTTGACGTCTGAGACTGTATCAGTTGCCTCCAGGGAAGGGATCTCCTCTACACTTGGAGAGCAAGGAGCGGAATCAGGTGATGGTGGCTGGTCGGAGTCTACCTGAATGCTGATGGAATGAGGTCGTGGTTCCGGTCTAAACACAGTGCAAATAGAGTCTTCTATAGAAGCTTCTTCTTCAGCGGCCCCAGACAGCGCCTCAGAACTGATCACCCTGAAGTGGGTGTTTTCAGAAGGTGTAATTGTGGCCGTCCGTGGGTGGTCTGTCCTTTCTTTTTTGCTGACCTAGAAAGATAACCAGTTTGCCATTAATACTGCTAACCCATACTTACATTTGTCTGAACTAAGTCAAGTTATAATTAATGGAAACTAACCAAAGTATTATGGTCAAACAAACCGCTTCAGTAGATTGTACCAAGATTGTGTTCTTGGAAACCCTTTCACACAGTGCAGCTGAAGACAAGCCTAAGTAGCCCGGCATACATGCTCCGAGTGTGAAGGGGAAGAAAATGGTCATAAGTAATGACCTGTAAATGCCACATGGTATTGCAGGAGTGAAGACCGGAAAAACACTATATTACATAGTCCATTTTTATTTACTTATATAATCAATGTCATAGGAATAAATCAGGAATCTAAGAATTTTAGTTTTTCCGCTCCTACCTTTAAAGAACCAAACCACTTTTTATTCTATATTTCACTTTTTTTTTTCTTTTTTTTTTTACAGGACACGTTTTATTTAATTTACAGAGTTCACAGTACGGTATACGTGACGTCAACATTATTCTGTGCGTCAGTACTATTCTGGAAATATAAATTTTATAGAATTATTGTTAAAGGGTGGTCGTCTCATCTCAAAGTTTCATAGGATGCATGAATGAAATAATGCTTCTTTGCTCTGTCACTTCCTGGTCAAGCTGTCTGTAATTAGCATATGAGCTCCGTGTATTCAGAGCTATTTATTAGTCTAGATTAAATAAAATTACCTTCTCTGAGGTCCTGAGAAGCTTCTGAGCTAATGTAAACAGAGTAATTACGGTCTTGTCTGAAAGATCAGATAACACACAAGCTGAGGTGATAAAATCAGCTCCTTAACAAAAAAAGATGAACAAAGCAATATATTTGGAAAACATCTTCATTTAGTGTTCCTTACATTTTGTGTAATTTTGAAAGCTATTCTTTGTAGTGAGACAACCCCTTTAAGTCTTACTGCCAAAAACAGGAAGTTACAGCATTTTTGTACCTATTTTTTAGGCAGTGTGCAGAATAAAGAAGGTTATAATGTAATAGATCATACTTCTATAGTCGTTGCAATACTTTATATGTGTATTGTATTTTTTTTTTTTACATGATAAATGGGAAAAAGGGGGAAGTTTTGAATTTTTAAACATTTAATTTTTTACATTCTTGAATTTCAACTACTTTTCTTCCCCTTTTCTTTTTTAAAACCTCCTAAAATAACTGACCACCAGGGGTGCCGCTATTGCTTGTACCTCACACTGCAATACTAATGTATAGTGGTCCTGCAAGTTACATAATTTCAACACAATATTTTAATCTGGTACATTGTATCTTGAATGCCGTTTTAAGATACAATGTTCCAGACGCTGATTCAGCCAATTATCATGAACATTTTGAAACCCCTACATTAGTGAAGTGCATGCGGTCTAGTAGCGCCTCTACAGTACAGTGCGTTACATGTTTTGTACTGCTCTTTACATGTGTCAGGATAAGAGGATTGTTTGGGCACAGGGTGAGTGCAGCCCCATTTAATTGTACATTGTGTATAAAGTATATGTAATTTACAAAATTACCCAAAGAAGCTCATGTCCTCAATAAAATTTTGGGACCTCAGAACCTATTACCAGTTTTTCTTAGGCCTAGTTCACACGGCTTAAATTGGGAAGAATATTTGCCCGTATTTTGCGGCGTAGTGCGCTCAATACGGGGCGAAATACGTCGCAATAATTACAGTAATCCACAGTTTTCATAGAGAACTATGGATTACGCATCATCTCCCCGCTCGGACAACACGGTGAGTGGGGGGGGGGGGGGGGGGATAAGTGACATGTCATTTACTAGCGGCAAATACGCGCCACTAGTAATTAATGTCTATCGGCGCGAGCTCCCGAAGTCCCGGCGTAATTGCGGGGCGTACTTACGCCCCGCAATTATGCCGTGTGAACTTGGCCTTAGAGCTACAGTTTCAACAAACCGTGACTGTTCCGGAACCAATTACTATTGTATACTGAGAGACCACTGTATAACTACTGCAGTGTAGTGTACATTTACCACATTTCTATTACACCTTGTGAGCTAGTGCAATTGGGTGACAGAGGTGCTCCTCTCTGTGTAATGGCTTAAAACTGTACATTGTAGATCAGCGTTTCTCAACTCCAGTCCTCAAGACCCACCAACAGGTCATGTTTTCGGGATATCCCACAGAATGCACTGATCATAATTATATCACCTGCACAGCATAATTACATCACCTGTGCACTGCTAAGGAAATCCTGTAAACGTGACCCGTTGGTGGGTCTTGAGGACTGGAGTTGAGAAACACTGTTGTAGATGGTTAATCAGCTGGGATCAAAGTGCTCTCTAATTTCAGCCACTAATGATAGGTGTAAGCTATAATTAACAGCTGCCTTCCATCACGTATAGAGTGGGCTCAGCTCCTACTCTTATACCCTGTACCCTACATATAAATACATGTACGATTTTGAGAAGGGGTTAAACAGTTTATTAGAAAGTTTCAGAATTTTTTATTAAAAAAGTATTACGCCTTACTCATAGAAAACTGAAAACTCCATTTAAAAGTATACTGCCAATTAATGAAGTAAAAAAGACCAGAACATACCTTGGCCGATTCTGGGAAACCACCCCACGTCCACTCCATCTGGGGCTCTGCTCTGAGCATAGTGTCTGTAGATTTAACTTCCAGCTCAGAATCACTCTTCGGACCAACAGACTGGCAAAAGCCACTGAGTAGAGAAGGGGATGAGTAACAGTTAATCAAGAACTCATTATGTATAATGATATAAGAATCAATCCTCAACACTGATTTATGATATGTGCATTACTATCCGACCTCCAAAATCTTGCATTGGATCATTTATCCAGAGAAATAGCTAAAACATTTTTTATAGCAAATAAATTGACATAGTTGTTGTACAAGTACAGAACACAATTACTGTAAAGCAGCATAGATCACGATTAGAAACTGAATCTACACATAACACAAGAAAGAGAAAGAGCAAGAAAATATGAGAAAGGTGAGAAAGACCCTTTCACATTATTTAGGACTTCTGTTGAGCCAGGTATTCACCACTGGTGGTCTGATAACTAATGACATGTCCTAAGTAGATACCTGTCTTGTGGAGACCAGTCTCCATCAGATAGAGCATAATGATCTGACGAATGGCAGATGAAAGACTCTCTGTCCTCCTCCTCCTTCAATGTAGAGCTTGATGATGACCTGGAGAAGAAAGACCAGAGATTTAGTATTCACACAATGTACCCTATGATGTCCCTCACCATTATCAACTATAAAGGCTCTCTCATTATTGCAGGCTACATACATCAGGAAGTAGTGTAGTAGTACTGACTTTTCAAAAACTTTTAGGCCGTGTTCACACGGCTTATTCCCGACGGATTTGTGCGCCGTATTGAGCTCACAAATCCGTCGGGAATAAGGGGCGGGACGGGGGCGGGGCCGGAGCGCGGCGGGGGCGCCGCTCCCGGCCCCATAGACAATGCATAGACGCGCCGTAAATAATGTGCATGTCACTTTCTCCCCCCGCGGCGGATTCGCCGAGCGGGGAGGAGCGACGGAATCCACTGCTCTCATAGAGAACAGTGGATTACCGTAATTGCTGCCGCGGATTGGCGCCGTACTGAAGCGCAAATCCGGCGCGCAGTACGGCGCCAATACGTGGCAGAATAAGCCGTGTGAACGAGGCCTTAAAAGGCAAAGCCATCTACCCCATTTCCCCGAAAATAAGACATAGTGCATTTTTTTATGCAATTCAGAGTTTGTCTGCTTATGCTGATGTCTGTGATGAAATCACTACAGTATATTAATACATGTTGATGTTTCGTTCAACAATAAATGTGAATTATTGTTCATAGAAAAAAAAAACATCCCCTAAAAATAAGTCTTAGCTCGTCTTTAGGAGCAAAAATTAATATAAGACACTGTCTTATTTTCGGGGAAACGGGGTATGACCATGAACTAGCCAAGATTAATAGAGGGTATGGACAGAGAAATTACATAAGAAATAATCAGTGTTAAGAGTTGAAAAATGCTGCATTACTTATACTGTACTAAATTTGAAGGGGTTGTCTCACTACATCGATGCATCTCACCTCAGTCCTGGTTTCTCAGTTTTACTTTTGAATTCAGGGTTTACTGGCTACTACTAGCTTGCAGTGATGAGCTGCTGAGGACACCAGGTCTGTAGCTATAGCAACCAGTGATGGCAGCCTATCAGGAGAGATTGAACAGGTCTGTAGTTACAGCGACCTGAGGAGCTGAAGCAGCCCATACAAGAGGGGATATCTAGGAATAGGTAGGACACTATTAATGGACTCCTATTGCAAAGTGACTTGTTTTTGAAAGATTTTTAACATAAGAATTAATCCTTGTAGTGAGACAACCCCTTTAAAGGCAAAGCCTGTATAATAGCCTGGCGTCAATATCACAGTTCTTCAAGTAGTTATTGGAAACAGTCAACTTGCATCTCAAAAGACATTCCCAGCAGCTAATATAGTTTCTTTAATATATTCACACCTTTCGGTTCTGTAGTGGTAAAACCAACATCAAAACTGGATATGTTTTACGACAAGTTGTCATGGTTGTACAATGTAGGTCTTGGTTTACTGGTTTTTCTGTGTGAAACACATTTATTTTACATGTTTTATCTGTGAGAACGGCAAAGTCCATTACCACACTCCAAAATCATAGGAAAACACGTGCATCTTTTCCGAGTGCGTTCTTACCCTGATACAATGAGAGCGTTACTGTCTAGTATTGCACAGTGCATCGTATCACAGTCTAGGCTTGGCAGCAGAACAAGGAATACTTAATAAACAGATTGATGGCATATCGACAGGATCTGCATCTATCTCAAACACTGTCTCCACTCACCATGGAGAGGTGGTCAGAACTATACCACCGATTTAAATGCTCAGATGTACTCTGGACTCCTATTGAAATCAATGGGGCCTTCCAACCACACCGCTGTTCAAATCGGAAGCTTTCCAGGACCCATTCTCAAGACAGATTTGGGCCCCAGAAGTGGGATCAATATTTTTGATGGGACAACCCTTTTAATGGCAGCCAGCAGTACTGTGGGCAAACACAATGGTGGACAAAAACAGGTTAAACAAAAATGCGAGCGTAAATAAAAGAACATTCCCACAAGTAGAGACACTACCATCACATTTTGCAGAGCAATATGTAACCGTTACATGATTTTTTTTCTTAATGGGATGTATATCCTTTTTTAAGTTCCTCTATGTACATGACTTCTTGGTTTGTCTCTCTGATTTCCCCTCTGAAATCTGACAGCACGGCAGTGAGAGGATTGCTTGATTGTTCTCTTCCAGTCCAACTATAGCCTGAAAGGTGTAGTTATCAGCAGTACTTGATAAATGTTAAGAAAGCTGACTCCCCTCCTCACCAGTGCAGAATAAGATTACTCCATTATCCTTTCACATATTGGTCTTGCTATTGCTCTGTCAGTCTATTCTAATCTTATCTCAGCTACCCTTTAGTTCCCATTATGTCATTATCTACTATTTGTAATGAGACTACATAAGGATCAGCAGCTGCAGCCATTCAGGACTGCTGAAACAAAAAAAAAATAAAAATAAAAGTGTGAACCAACTGAAAATCTGTCTTATATTCTAGGTTCTTCAAAGTAGCCACCTTTTGCTTTGATTACTGCTTTGCACACTCTTGGCATTCTCTTGATGAGCTTCAAGAGGTAGTCACCTGAAATGGCTTTCACTTCACAGGTGGGCCCTGTCAGGTTTAATAAGTGGGATTTCTTGCCTTATAAATGGGGTTGGGACCATCAGTTAGGTTGTTCAGAAGTCAGGTGGATACACAGCTGATGGTCCTACTGAATGGACTGTTAGAATTTCTATTATGGCAAGAAAAAAGCAGCTAAGTAAAGAAAAACGAGTGGCCATCATTACTTTAACAAATGAAGGCCAGTCAGTCCGAAAAATTGGGGAAACTTTGAAAGTATCCCAAGTGCAGTGGCCAAAACCATCAAGCGCTACAAAGAAACTGGCTCACATGAGGACCGGCCCAGGAAAGGAAGACCAAGAGTCACTTCTACTGCGGAGTACAAGTCCATCCGAGTCACCAGCCTCTGAAATCGCAGGTTAACAGCAGCTCAGATTAGAGACCAGGTCAATGCCACACAGAGTTCTAGCAGCAGACACATCTCTACAACAACTGTTAAGAGGAGACTGTGTGCAGCAGGCCTTCATGATAAAATAGCTGCTAGGAAACCACTGCTAAGGACAGGCAACAAGCAGAAGAGACTTGTTTGGGCTAAAGAACACAAGGAATGGACATTAGACCAGTGGAAATCTGTGCTTTGGTCTGATGAGTCCAAATCACACCTCCAGACTGTGTAAGGGCTATTTGACCAAGAAGGAGAGTGATGGGGTGTTACGCCAGATGACCTGGCCTCCACAGTCACCAGACCAGAACCCAATCAAGATGGTTTGGGGTGAGCTGGACCACAGAGTGAAGGCAAAAGGGCCAACAAGTGCTAAACATCTCTGGGAACTCCTTCAAGACTGTTGGAAGACCATTTCAGGTGACTACCTCTTGAAGCTCATCAAGAGAATGCCAAGAGTGTGCAAAGCAGTAATCAAAGCAAAAGGTGGCTACTTTGAAGAACCTTGAATATAAGACATATTTTCAGTTGTTTCATACTTTTTTGTTAAGTATATTGGGGATACTTCTGACTGTCTCTCAATGGCAGATGTCCGGGGCATGTTGGTGGCATTCTCCTCTACCTAATAAAAGAAATGACAGCTTGGTTGAGCATGCATGTTTATAGTGGAGACACAAGATGTGATCATGTGTATGGCAGACTAACATCTGGGCAACATCTAGGGTTAGGGGTGCAGTAAGGGACTAACCATGGGGCTACCCACATGTTGCCCGGACTTGCCCCAGATGCTACACAGATATTGCCTAGATGCCTGGTGATGGTCCCATGTAATCTGGAGTCATGTTACCGCTGAATATACCGTACTTCTAGAAGAAAAAAAAAAAAGAAAAAAAAAGGAGGGGGGGGGGGGGTAAATCGCATACTCAGTTTTCCTCCAGAGACTCTGATGGGATTTTGGTTTAGGACGTCCTGAACCCTATTTTTTTTTTAATTCAACCAAACTGCTCTTGAACTGAACAGAAAACTATTTGAGCAACACTGCTAAGGATCAAGCCTTTACAATGTATGCTGCATGATATTCTGGAATCTGATGCCAGTGTACATTGCGCAAGCAGAATTCATGTACAGTCATCCTATAATATAGACCAGATCTGTGGCATTAGTAATAACATAGCTGATTTGTCAGGGGAACCAGTACAGAGAGACAAAGCCAATAAAATACAACTGAAAGAATATTTTGGCAGTGCTATGCCATCCAGCCAAGTCTATTTATGGGCTGTTTATTCCAAGATGCAGAAGATCACTCTGGGAAAAATAGCCACAATAATGTTTCCAGACCGGAACACAGTTCATGTCAAATGTCTAACAAAAAACTTTTTAACAAAACATTATGATGGGAAAATATTCAATCATTGCAATAAATAACCATGGCACACCCCTCGCCCATAGGTAAAGGTTTAAAGGAGCGCCCTTATCGAGCACACAATGAACTTGTCAATTAAACATACTACAGGATATGGGAATTATTAGCTCACAGATACCTTATCCAGTTAGACCATTCAAGGACTCACTAGTTTTGGGACAAGTGATATTAAAAGAAATAGTGAGAAGAAAACAAAAAGGTATTTCTCTCCAAAAAAAATCGTGTTTTCCACTAAATTTTGCCATTTTTTTACCAATTAAAACGAGATACTGATCCATATTCTTTTCATCCAAGTCATTTTTATTTTGAGATTGAAATTTTTTGAATTGTTTTCCATATATGATTATGGGGGCAGAAATCTTGCTTGAGTTGCATTTAACACCATGTAGAGAGATACTACAAAACAGCTTCATGGGGATGGATTCTGTAACAGGGGGCAGACCCCGACATCATAAGAGATATTTCTAGGGACTTCTGGTTACTTTTGGGGAAAGTTCAGTTGCAAAGGGAAAGGGGGAGCTGGACATCTCCTATCGGTTTAATTTGGGGTCCCTTTTTTTAGTATAATCCCTGCTGCTGATAATTAGAAGGTTGTTTAAATTTTTTTTCTGCACAAAAGTAAGGGCCGTCCCCATGACAGGATTTTCAGTAAGATTTCAGATCTTTTCCCAGATTTAAAAAAGCCTCTTAAACATAAAAAAACCTTTTTACTTTGATTTAAAAAAAAAAAACCGGCAGGCCCCACACTGCATAATTTTTTTTTGCCTGCCTTTTCTTAAAACCGGGGGCGTTCGAAAAACTTAAAACATGTTCTTTTTTTTTTCCCCTGGTTTTCGGAAGAAATCGCAGTCAATGATTGGGGGAAACGGGCGAACCCGGGCAAACCACGGCGAACCGTCCCCTCAAAAATGTAAAGACGACAAAAAAAACGCCAGTTTCTTTGTCGAATCCGGGGGATTTCACACTGCCTGGTGTAACGCACCCAAAGGGCCGTGTTCACAATCGCCCAAAATTACGGCTTGAAAAAAGGGGAGGGGGGGGCCGGGGGAGGCCCGGCCCCATAAAAAAATGTATTATTTACGGCGCGTACGCGGGTAAATAATTGCATTTTCCCTTTTTCTCCCCCCCCCGCGGGCGGATTCCCCAAGCGGGGAGGAGCGAGGGAATCCACTTTTTCTGATGGAGCATGGATTAACCGAAAATGACGGGGACGGATTGGAGCCGTAGAAGCGCAAAAGGCGCCATAGGCTCCAATCCTCCCAAATAACCCCGGTGAACGAGGCCTAAGTGCAACTACTATTAGGCCTAGTGGTCAAAGTGAAAACTGCAGAATTTCAGGATTTTTTATTTTTTTTTTTTTAAATATTGACAGTGAAGTAGAAAATAAAAAAAATTTAAAACCGTGTTTAACATAAAAACACGTCATTTTCTTTATGACACATTCCCTTTAAGATGCCCACATAATCTAGTAGGGGTTCTAAAACTATTCCCGATTCCCCCCATAACACGCTTTCGAGTGTGCTTGTTTTCAACTGGGACAGAAAAAGCTATCACCAGACACTTCTGGCAGTGGGTTATCTTTAGGGAGAACAAAAGGATCAGGCATTGAAATGTAACATGCTCCACCGACATCTGTGGGGGAGATTCAGCTGGTCCTGCCAGCTCTTCTCTATAACGTGTATTGGGGCTTTAGGAGGGTGTATAACGCTATAACTAAGCTGGATAACCGAAACATGTAAGTTTATGCCAGTTATTTTTTTCTCTTTTCTAATAAACAAATATGAAATTTAATTCTACAGATGGCATGTGTACAAAACCACACCCCGTTTAGGGCGATTGGCATTTGCCAGATAACACCAAGATTGGCAGATTCGATATTAGCGCCCTGTGTGCTTCACAGATGAGAGCAGGTTCACTCTGAACATGTGACAGACGTGACAAGAGTCTGCAGACGCCATGGAGAAGGTTCTGCTGCCTGCAACATCCTCCAGCGTGGCCGGTTTGGCATAGGTCGTAATGGGGGAGGGGAGGCAAATTTTTTTTGGAGGGGGCCCACAGCCCCCCATGTGCTACCAAGGTCCCTCGACTCCATTAGGTACCCCCGGGGGATGATCCTCAGACCCCCTTTTTGTGAAAATCAAGGGGGGCCGTGGGGCCCCCCCCAGTTCCTTCTGATGCAAAATCACAATACTAGGCCTCATGTGGCTGAGGTGTCAGAATTCCTGCTTAGAAGGCTTGATGTATGGAGTATCTTGCCCGTTCCTCACACCCTGAATTCCCCCGTCAAGCACACTGGGAAAATCATGTCTTGTTATGCCCAACGTCATGTTGCACCACAGAGTGTCCAGGGTGACTATGCTTTTTAATTTCCCGGGCTGGCAGGAAATCCCTCAGGGAACATCAACCCCCTCACCCCAATTTTCCCAGGTTTAATTCCCAAAAAGGGATTACCACACATACCCATTTCCCGGTTAAAAATTTCCATTATTTACCCTAATTTTTTCCCCCTTTATTTTGCTAAATTACCCAATCCAGACCCCATGGGGGTTTGAATTTTTTTGATCTTTTATTTTTTAAATTTTTTAAAATTTCCCTAAAATAAAAAGGAATTACAACCCAAATATTACATTTATTGGACTGGGTTTTTTTGGGGGATTTTTCTCCCCCCCACCGTTGGGGGGCTTTGGACCAAAAAAAAACCCAAAGGGCAGTTCAAAACCCCGGGTGGCTTCCAATAGCTTTTTTTCCACTCCATTTTCCCAAAACGAAAAAGGGGGGTTTTGAACGAGGGGGAATTTCGCTGCCCGAAATTTCCCCCCGGGGGGGGAAAAAAAATTCATAAGGGGGGGAAAGGAAAATTTTTTTTCCCACCCCCATCTACCAAATTCCCCCATGCCATTTAAAACCCCCATATATTCCCAAAACCCCTTTTTAAAAATTTTAATTGGTCCCCCCTTTTCAGAAAAAATCGGGGGCCTACTTATTTAAATTCCTATAAAAAGGTTTTTATCTAAAACCCCCGGTTTCAAACCCCTAACCACCCCCCATGGGGGACATCTGTTTGCCATGGGCACCAATAGGCCCACCCCCCAAACCCAAAATTTTTATTTTTTTTTTCCTTGGGGGAAAAAACCCTGGGGAAAAAAAATTTAGCCCCAAGGGATTTGGGGTTTGAAATTTTTTTGGGCAGTTAAAAAAACGTTTTTTTTGGGTTTAACTTTTCCATTGAAGGGGCAAATTTTTTTTCCCTTTTATTTGGGTAAAACAACCCAGCCCCCCCGGGGGGAAATGTTTTTTTAAAAAATTTTTTAGGGGCCCCCAGGGGTTTTTTTAAATGAAAAAAAATTTTATTTTTTAATTTTTTTTTGGGGAAGGGATTTTGGGTTTTCCTATTTTTTTTTGAGATGAAAATTTTTTTAAAAATTTTTTTTTTGGGGCTTAAATTTTAAAAAAAAAAAAAAAAAAATTTAAAAAAAAAAAAAAAAAAACGGGGTTTTTCACTCATTGTTTATGGCCCCCATTTAATGCACATTCACTAAACAGATGTGTCTGACAGACCACAACAGTGGCATCCTATAGGGTTCCATTGCTTAAAAAAATTAAATAAGCGTGAAAATAGCCAGCACACCACTCCCGTCAACCAGGCTATATGGCTGCACTCTGAAATGTTAGTCCCAAGATAACAGCAAAAAAGAAAAATTTCCCGAGCTCCAATGTCGATGAAAATAAAGCATTTTTTCACGGAAAAGCCTAATCCATGCTGGTGACCCAAAAGCAAAAAGTGAACATCGAGCTGACGCATTTTTTGAGTCAGGGGGGCGCTTAATGCAGCATAAAAGTACCCAAACAAAGCCAATATATTATTTTAAAATAACTTTTTTTTTAAAAAAAAAACTAAACATACTCCCCCTGAAGGGA
Source organism: Phyllomedusa bahiana (assembly GCA_025379985.1). Lineage (NCBI taxonomy): Eukaryota > Metazoa > Chordata > Amphibia > Anura > Hylidae > Phyllomedusa > Phyllomedusa bahiana. The sequence continues at coordinate 200,378 of JAODAL010001089.1, read as the reverse complement.
GACCAGGGTTGAGCTGCTGGCTGATCCCCGTCCTGCAAAGCCCCCAACAGGGGAAACGCTCCATGGCCCTCCCATGACTGCCATGGGAAACCACAACTGGGGGGAAGCAACCAAAGATCTCAATTTGATAAAAACACTCACCGGGGGACTTTTTTTTTTATACACCACTAGTGGGTTGGCCCCCCTTTTTGCCTTCAGAAAAGCCCCAATTCTTCGTGGGAAAAAGGTTTAAAGTGTTGAAAAAATGAATTTTTACCGGGGCCAAAGAGTGCCCAAGAAATATTTTCCCACACCATGAACCAACCCCACCAACCGTTGTAAAGGGGGTAATGGGTTTCTTTTTACGAAATTTACCCTACCTAATGCCAGGGGGGAAAAAGGGCCCCAAAACCGGGCAAAAAAGTTTTTTTTCCAATTTTTATTTATTTTTTCATGAGTTGGGGAAATGGAGTTTTCCCCGTTTTACAAACCCAACACGGCGCCATTATTTGGCTGTTTAAAAAATTTAACAACAGTGCAGGGACCTAAAAATCCGGTGATTAAAGGGGCTCCCTAAGCAGAAGTTTCATACATAAACCTTGACACTATTTTTTTTTTATTATCAGCAGCAAGGGGCAATCTCCTTGATGTGGGTGGGCAGCAGCGGTGAAACATGGCTGCTCACAGACAGCATTCCCCAAGCTCCTGGCAGTCTCCATTCATTAATTATGCATGTTCTTGACCTTGTCTGGTCTGTAACAGATGGGGAGAAGTGCCTGACGTAGGAGCAAGGAGCGGGGGAGCAGCAATGTGAGCAAGAAGTGATGCAGAGAATCACACATGTATGGCCAACCCCACCACATCAGATGGACATAAAGCAAAAAAAACTGCCCTTATTTACAGAAGCGGGGGGTCCCCCTATTTAAAAAAGGGGGGACTCAAGTAAATGAACAGCCTTTCAAACTTGTTGGCGGTATAATTCCTATGCACTAGCATTTTTATTTATTTTTTAACATAAGGTAAGAAACTGCGATGGGAAGTAGACTGATTACAAACGGTGAACACAGATGAAAGCAAACGGATCAAAAGAAAAAGGGCGGCCAGCACGGGGTTTTATGCAAAATTTGACTTAATTTTTGCAGAGAGCGCCCTCATGTGGGCAAAAAAAGGAACTAAAAACAACAAAGCTAATAACTAAATCAAGATAAAGTCCTCACATGTAACACCAGGAAGAGCTGCTGGGAATCACTTTTCTATGAGGAATACGGGAACTTCTTAGACACACAGGGGTACATTTATCATGGTAACAAAGGGCAGAATTCTGGTGCAGTTTGTGCTCAAAAGACGGCATGCTGCTTTCCCACCATGCTTTAACACCCCATTTATTGTAGTTTTAAGGGACCTTTGGGGCCATTTTTCCCCTTGTCGACAAAAGTGGCATGGCCTCTGTAAAAAGGGAGTGGCTTGGTAAGAAAGCGGAGTGACTTAGCACAGTGGGGAAAAATTGTATTTAGTCAGCCACCAATTGTGCAAGTTCTCCCACTTAAAAAGATAAGTGATTGTCATCATAGGAAGACCTCAACTATGAGAGACAAAAGGAGAAATATCCAGAAAATCACATTGTCTGATTTGGAAAGAATTTATTTGCAAATTATGGTGGAAAATAAGTATTTGGTCAATAACAAAAGTTCATCTCAATACTTTGTTATATATCCTTTGTTGGTAATGAGCGAGCTAAAACGTTTTCTCTAAGTCTTCACAAGGTTGCCATACACTGTTGCTGATATGTTGACCCATTCCTCCATGCAGATCTCCTCTAGAGCAGTGATGTTTTGGGGCTGTCGCTGGGAAACCCATGGACTTCCAACTCCCCCAAAGGTTTTCTATGGGGTTGGAACTAGAGACTGGCTAGGCTACTCCAGGACCTTGAAATGCTTTTTACGAAGCCACTCCTTCATTCTTCATTGCCCAGCCACGTTTCATCTTCAGTGCCCTTGCTGATGGAAGGAGGTTTGCACTCAAAATCTCACGATACATGGCCCCATTCATTTTTTCTTTTACACGGATCAGTGTCCTGGGGCCCTTTGCAGAGAGACAGCCCCCAAAAACATGATGTGCCCCCCCCAGCTTACAGTAGGTATGGTGTTCTTTGGATGTTTAAAATCAGCATTCTATCTCCTCCAAACATGACGAGTTGTATTTTCCCAAACAGTTTACTTTGGTTTAAATCTGACCATTTTGACTTTCCCCCAATTTTTTCTGGATAACCCAAAATCCCCTTTTTCTAGAAAAACTTCAAAACCGGGCCCGAATAAACGGGTTTTAAGAAAAGGGGGGACACGTCTGGAAATGCAGGATCTGAGTCCCTCGGGCGAATTTTTTGGGGTTGCCCGGTTCGGGTCCCCCTTTTTTTACTTCACCCCCCGGGTTTTTTTTTTCCCCAGTTTTGCATTTTAACCTTTTTGGGGGGTCCGTCCCCCTCATTATCTTGGCCCCTTTGGCCCTTTTCAATATTGCCCCCCTTGTTTTTTCCCCCGGGTTTTGGTTAGCCCCTTCCCCGGCCGTTGGGGCACAAGTTTTTCTGGGGGCCCTTCCCATTTTGGTCCCCCCCTTTGGGGGGTTTGGGGTTTTTTGTCCCCCGGTTTTTTTGAAATTAAAATTTTGAACAAAGGGGGGGGGAAGGGGATTTAAAAGTGGAGCCCCGGGTTCGGGGAGGAAAAATCTTGGTTTGTAGGCCTTTTCCAAAAAAACTAAAATTGCGCCCGCAAGGGGGTTTTTTGTTTTAAAAAAACACAAAACAAGCCGGGCCTGGGGGGCACCTTAAAATTTCAAAAAAAAAGAAAATTTTAAAAAAGGGTCTTTCCCCAAGGGGTTGGCAGGGCCCCAATGTTTGGCTTTGGGGGTTTTCCCCCAAGGGCAGCATTTTTCCCCCCCCAAACCATAGGAAAAGGGGTGTTTTAAGTTTTGGGGGTTTTATTTGGAATTTTTTTTTGGGTGTTTGGGGGTGGGGGGAAGGGCTTTTTAATTGTTACAAGGGGGTTTTTCCCCCCAAACAGGTGGCCAAAATTTCCCCCCCCCCGGGCCTCGGGTTCCCCCCAAAAATGGATTTGTGGAGGAAGGGAGGAACCCCCCCCCCAAAGGGGGCTACAGGTTTTTGGTGGGGGCCCAAAGGAAATTTGCGGTTTCCCCCAAGGGGTTGGCCCCCCCCAAAAATTTCCCCCCCCCACGGAAAAATTTTAACCCCCCCACCTTTTCCCCCCGGGGTTAAAAATTTGCCCCCCCCCCCGGACAAAAGGAAAGAATTTTTGGCACCTTTCTTTTCCCCCAAAAAACTGGTTTTAAAACTTGGAAAAACCCCCCTTAGGACCCCGAGTAAAGGTTAGGGGTTTTGGGAAAATAGCTTTGCCGGCCCCCCGGGGATAAAATTTAAAAAAGGGAAATTTAAAAATTTGTAACAAGTAAAAAAATTTCCCCCCCCCAAGGGCAATTTAAGGCTTTTTAAATTTGCCCCCCCCCCAAAGGGCAATATAGGAAATTTAAAATTGTCCCCCCCCAAAAAGATGGGGTTTTTCCCCCCGGCAATTATAGGCGGGTTAATTTTTTCCCACCCCGGGGGGCAGAAAAATTTTCCCCCCCGGCAAAAGGTTAATTGTCCCCCCCCCCCCCCAAAAAATTTGGCAAATTGGCCCGAAAAGGCGGGTTAAATTGTCCACCCCCCCCAAGGAAAGGATAGGAGATAATTGTCCCCCCCCCCCAGAAATCCCCCCCCCGGTTTATGGGGAAAGGTTAATTGCCCCCCCCCCAAAAGGGAAGTATAGGCAGGTAATTGTCCCCCCCCAAAAAAAAGAAAAGGGGGGTTTTTTTGCCCCCCCCCCCTAGGCCCAGGTAATTGTCCCCCCCCAGGCAAGTATAGGCGGGCCCAATTGCCCCCCCCCCCCCAAGGCAAGTAAAAGGCGGGGTAATTGCCCCCCCCCCCCAAAGGAAAAGTTTAGGCGGGTTTAATTGTCCCCCCCCCCCCGGCAAGTTTTGGAAAAGGGTAAATTTTCCCCCCCCAAGGCAAGTATGGGGAAGGAAATTTGTCCCCCCCCCCCCCCCAAAAGGAAAGTAAAGGAAGGTAAAATTGTCCCCCCCCCCCCCGGGAAAGTATAGGAAAGGTTTAATTGCCCCCCCCCCCCCAAAGGGCCAAGTTTTAGGCAGGAAAATTTTTTCCCCCCCCCCCCCAAACCCAAGAAGGGAAAACCCCCCCCAACGGTATAGGCAGGAAATTGTCCCACCAAGGAAATTTATATGGGGGCAATTGCCCCCCCCAAGGCAGGTATAGGAGGAAATTTTGGCCCCCCCCCAAGGCGGGTATAGGAAAAAATAAATGCAAGTATTTCCCTAAGCCCCCGGGCCCCTGCCCCCCCTTCCGCTCAGCCCTTCTTGCCAGCCCCCAGAGCGCTGATGTCATGGGGCCGCCACGCAGCGGGGTTTGGGGACACGCTGCCTGGCCAGAAACCCCGGACACCCTCGGTCTGGGGGCCGTTCGGAGCCCCACTTCTGTCCCAGGGTTATTTTTCCCCCTGTTTCCCCCTTTCCCCGGGAGGAGCGCCATTCAGGGGAAAGAGCTCGTGACAGCGCCCGGGCCCCCGCAGCCCCCGGACGCGGCCAGGGGACTGGGTCCTTCAGTTTTATGGCTCCCTGGGAGTTCCGCGTTTAACAAAAGTGTTTTCCGGGCCCGGCCATCGAAGCCCCGAGGCCGACATTGACTGAGTATAACCCCGAGGGGGGATTTTTCAGCACATTTTTTGGCTAAAAAAGCTGTTATATCAAGATATTGGAATTTTTCACCATAAAATTTCAAAAATTCTTTCCAAATCGACAATGTGATTTTCTGGATTGTTTTCTATTTTTCTCTATAGTTAAGGTCTAAATGTTCAGTTCCCGGTTTTTTCATCTTTTTTTAAATGGAAAAACTTCCAATTGGTGGTGACAAATACATTTTTCCCCCCCCTGATGCGACACTGTGCACCAAAAGTCAGTAAACTAATAGAGGGTGTTAAGGTAGACTAGACTGTTCTAAAGCGCCCCGATTTATTAACTTTATAAACTGGGGCATTGTAAGACTGTCTGGTCTACGTTCACACTAATTAGTAGACCAAAGGAGGCACTGATCCTGGCACATGTAAGAATAGTACAGGACATGTTGTACCGCACTATACTGTAGAGAGGTGCTATAGACCCCTTTTACTGATGCATGCATAAAACATTAAGAGCAGAAGGGCATGAGTACCCCATGTACTGTAGAGGGTGTCTGATCACCAAACACTGCATGTACTTAACAAAAACATGTAAGAGCAGTAAGAAATGAGTACCCCACTGTAGGGCGCAATGAAGCCAAAACCACTATATCCAATCACTTAATACATGTGAGCAGTACAGGCGTGTTGTACCCAAACCCCTTCCATATTTTAAAAGGCGCACTAGGCCCGCCAATCACTATCACTCACTAAAAATGTAAGAGAGTACAGGCGGTGAAACACTGTACTATACAGGCGCTTAGACCCAAAAACACGCATGCCTCACATTTAATTTTAAGAGCGTACGGACGGTAGTACCACCCTGTACTATACAGAGGGCTACTGCCGCCAATCACGCATGACCTCAATTATATTGTAAGCAGTACGGCGTGTAGTTCCCCCCTGTACTATAGAGCGCACTAGACCGAAATCACTGCAGCACTGCACTATAATGTAAGACAATACAGGGGGTGCAGTACAGCCCTGCGTGAGGGCGTCTAGACGCCAATCATGTGCCTTTACTAATCAGAGGTTTTTTCAAATAAATGTTTGATAAAAGGTTTGGGTCTTCAATCAATCACTGCGTCGCGTGTTGTGACACTATATCTTGAAACTAGACTAAAACATGCAATGTCCCATAAAAGTGCATTGAATGATTAAATATTGTATCCCGAGGTGATGGTAACTTGAGGGACCACTGTGCTGAAACCACATTAAACAGACAACTACATAGTCTAGGATTTAGGTAGTAGCGACTTAAAACTCAGGGCCACGTGTATGAAACTGTTTAGGTCTAAAACTCACTCTTTTGCCCATTGTAACCTATGAGCAAAAAAGTGAGTTTGAGACCTAAACAGGTTCATACATGTGGCCCTTCGTTCCTGCTGTGTAACTGTTCTGCAGCCTCCGTGCCAGAATACAGATGAAAACCACAGGTAATGGTGTCCTATTGTGCACTGTGGTGCACATTTTTTTCCTGAAATGGATCTTAGACCCATGTTGTGTAACAGATAAATAAGTGGTGTCATTTACTTGTATGTTTTCCATATGTATACAGCATCGGGAGGCAGGAAGGGTATTAGCACTATTCAGGGGGCAATTCACATCCAAAATAATGGCAAAATCCACAAGAGCCCACAGTGGTCCCTATGTATGAAAACTTTCTAGCAGGAAGACTTTCTCTGTTGCCCATAGCAACCAAAGCTCAGCTTTAATTTTTCAGAGCACTATATTAAATGAAAGCCGAGCTCCGATTAGTTGCTATGGGCAACAAAGACAGCCTTATTGCTGGACAGGTTTCACACATAAGGACCATTATGTATACGGTCTCTGTATAATATATGTGCCACAAAACATGTGCAGTAGCAACCTTCAGCCATAGGCTATAATGGCATCTGTTCAACAAACATTGTGTATCCATTAAATGGCACTTTAAAATAATTGTAAGAATATTGTCGTCTACATCATTGGAGGCCATAAACATGACACCCACAGCCCACTAAATGAAATAAAGTTAAAGGGGTTTTGCCACAAAGTAAAATTGACGTGGGAAGCTTGCAAATGAAAAAAAATTTCATCATTCATCATTAAATATTCTGCACTGTTTTTGTTTTAGCTGCTCCTTTAGTGATCCATTGTTTACAGCTCGTCTCCAGGGGATACGACCAGGACTGAGAGCTCCTCACTCCTGGTTAGACATCACCTCTTCTCTCAGGAAGCTACTGAGTGTTCAAACCGCAGGTTCTATCATTCTACTCCCGTCCTCTGTACTTCTTAGTAATTAGTCAAACAGTGCAAAGAAATAAAAAAAGAAACCTCAATGAGGTCTGTGCATTGAGAAAGAGAAAAAAAAAAAAAAAAAACACAGGTTTGGTTCCTGCAGGGATTTGAACCTAGGACCCTTGTGCCTGGAGGCAAAAACTTTACTTCTCAGCTACTCACAGATCAATACATAAACAGACCTTTCTTTGACTACAGAGAGGAAAGGCAAGGTGATGTTATCCTGCTGGGTCACATGATATGCAATTCAAACAAATCACACACGCCCCCTTCTGAGCACACAAAGCTGAAGAGTTGGATACAGGAGTCATGAAATGAGATCGTGGCAAAACCTCTTTAATGACACACATTTAGTGGATACCTGCAAAGCATGAGGGAGCATCTGTCAACCAGACTAACATAGCATCAATAAAGGATCCCATATATAAAATTGCATAGTCTACTACACTATTCCATACTTTACTTTATTTGCAGTATACCCACATACACCAGTTGACAGAGGTCAAAAAGACATTGGCCTCCATCAGACAAATGTAACCCTATGGTCTCATTCAGGTCCTGACATACATACTATTTGGTCATACACGCTAAATGTAAAACACAATGAGAGCGGGTCCTAATGTATGAATAACAAAACACCAGCGCCTGATCAAAATGTCCACCAAAACCAAGCGGCAAAGGCTATGTTCACACGGCTTAAAATGGGATGTTTTTCAGTCGGTAATTACGCGCCGGAGTGCGCAAATTACGGCTGGAATCCGTCCCAGTCATTACGGTAATCCACAGTTCTCATAGAGAACTATGGATTACGCCTCCTCTCCCTGCTCGGCGAATCTGCCGCGGGGGAGGGGTTAGAGGCATGTGAATTACCAGCGGCGTATACGCGCCGCTGGTAATGAAAGTCTATGGGCCGGCGAGGTGCCGGCCCCCCGCTCCTGCCCCGCCCCCGTCCACACGCCGTAATTGCGGGGCGTAATTACGCCCCGCAAATAAGCCGTGTGAACATAGCCTAAGTGTATCAGGACACTGCATAGAATCCTAAAATAAAGGCTAAAAAGATATGATATGTGGGTTAATGCAAGTGTAATTAACAAAAGGCAACAATGCAAATATGGAACATATCCCCAATAATACCGAATCACCAATGCCAATCTCTAAACACACTACAATACATATGTATAATAAATATAGTGCACTTTTCTGAGGTTCTGTTCACATCAGTTCAGCCCATGATAGAGTGGTAGGATGACAGAGTCTGTGTTAGATAATAATGGTAAGAATAGCTTCTAGAGATAACCAGCATACTAATAGATTGAGCAAAAAAAGGAAGGGCAAAAGCACACCACACAAAACCCTGGAGATATTACTGAACGCCCTGGACGGTGCGAGCGATACTATCGTAGCACAATAGTGACGTCACTAATTGAGCCAAAGAAGCTCCAAAATGCGACAAGATTCTACGCGTTTCAGAAAGTCACGAATTCCTTCATCATTAACCCACATATCTTATACGCTAGCGTTCTGTATCTTGTAAAGGACCTAATGTATCTCCACAATGAGATTCACTTTGTAGTTGCTCTCCTTTCCAGCTTTAAAAGGAATTTTGTCATCTCTTAAAATCTCTCTCAGGCCAGCTCGCTACGAGCCGACCTCAAAGAATGGGCAGATGGCCACACTTGCACAGCTCTCCCCATTCAGGTCTATGGGAGTCCTGAATTTAACATAGCACACTCGCTTGCCTATATTCAGAACTCCTAGAGAAAGTAATAGGGAAAACTGAATATGTTGTGCACAAAGTCACAGAGCTCTAAGGATTAAAACTTGTCATTAGCTTAGGTAAACAGGCTTCTGTGCTAGAGACAAGACTCAGCAGAGGGGGACTCATGATGGTCAGACAGCAACTTGTGGAGCATTCAGAGATAACAGAGCAGGAAGAGGTAGATGGGTTTTTTTTTTAGAAGAAAAACTTCTGTATACTAGCAATAGATACAATCTCATGAACAAAGCAAAATCAGAAAAGCAATGTATTTGGGAATAGTCTTCACTTACTGTTCCATACATGTTAAACGTTAATCACTGTGGTGAAAAAACCCTTTTGACTAAAAGAAGTGCATGCGTAACGCCAGCCCAACAGTGATTATATGCAGCGATGACCCCCTCCTATATCTTGGCATTACACGCATTATAAACCCCACTTTTCTACTTCAACCAAGGTCAATGTATTTTGTGCGGTACCGCAGCCAACATCCTTTTGTAGAGTTACCTCTGAGGCTGAACTGAATTTTCTTCATCTGAGCTCATTTCAATATCAAAGATTTCTTCAGCTCCTGAAGGAGTGGGAACATCTTCCTTTTTGTCATGTTTGATTCGCCGCCTCTTCCTTTTTTTCTTCTTCACAGATCCAGTTGATACATTCTCAGACTCAAAAGCTTTCAGTTCTTCTGCAGCGTTTGGCACATGGCTGTGTACATTCTTAAAAAAATGAGCCTCTGTGGGAATAGGTGAGGTAGCCAAGTGTGCAGGGACGTGATCCTGAAGACAGAAAAAGACATCTTATTAAATGAATAAAAAGCTCAGGTCACGCTGCTTCAGCCATGTGCACATTTGCTTTGTCTTCCGTTCATGACATAAGTCACAATGGTCTGCTGGATCTAGTATACGTTAGCCATCACCAGCTGCAAATGGACCATCATTAACTTTCAACACGGTCTAAAGGGTTCTGACGTAGGGCCCTTCTATTGTGATGTTGTAATTGTATGGTGTGTGATTTAATGCTATTATATCACAATAGCATGTGTGGATTTACTGGCTGTACGGCTTTACTACTGTTATATCACAATAATGTGTATTAACATGATGTGATTTACTAGTATTTTATCACAATAGGACGGGTGGATTTACAGACTATGATTTACTGGTATTATATCAGGATACCGTGTAGATTTACATGCTGTGATTTACTGATAATATCACAATATGTTTGGATTTACATGCTGTGATTTACTGGTATTATATCAGGATATCGTGGATTTACATGCTGTGATTTACTGGTATTCTATCACGATATCATGTGTGGATTTACATGCTGTGATTTACTGGTATTCTATCAGGATATCGTGGATTTACATGCTGAGATTTACTGGTATTCTATCAGGATATCATGTGTGGATTTACATGCTGTGATTTCCTGGTATTCTATCACGATATCATGTGTGGATTTACATGCTGTGATTTACTGGTATTCTATCAGGATATCATGTGGATTTACATGCTATGATTTACTGATAATATCACAATATCATGTGTGGATTTACATGATGTGATTTCCTGGTATTCTATCAGGATATCGTGTAGAATTACATGCTGTGATTTACTGATAATATCACAATATCATGTGTGGATTTACATGATGTGATTTCCTGGTTCTATCAAGGATTTTCGTGTAGAATTACATGCTATGATTTACTGATAATATCACAATATCATGTGTGGATTTACATGATGTGATTTCCTGGTATTCTATCAGGATATCGTGTAGAATTACATGCTGTGATTTACTGATCTAATATCATGTGTGGATTTACATGCTGTGATTTACTGGTATTATATCACAAAATCATGTGTATATTACATCTGCTGCTGTCCTATCTTCTACACTGACACAATGTTGTCATATGGTATTGCAGTGTACTTCTGAAACATGAAATTTTGCGAAATTTTTGTTTCCAGGAATATTAACAATAACTATTTGACGACCACCCAAAGATGATAAACGTCCAGGCGGTGGTCATTAAACTCCACATGGCTATTTTAAAACATCCGTGCAGAATGTGCAGCTGCGAGGGTGGAGAGCTCTCCACTTAGGAAGACAGGAAGAATTGTTACCATTCTGGTCTTCTCGATCGTATATACAGTGCTCAATAAGTGCTTTATACACAGATTAGTAGAAGCATTCCGGCTCCCTCCATATTGACAGTCATGACTGCAGATGCTGCTAGGTCTTAACAGCCCCAGATGATCAGCTCTCTATTAAGTTTAGGGGACTGTATTTCCCCTGCAAGTGGGGTTAATATAGCAACCCTGTTACACGGGAAACCAGTATTAAAAAAATTATGCGAGGAGGTGCCCCCAAATGTCTTTATCTGACTTTATAGAGGGGGCACAGTGTCGAAAACAAAATAATAAAAACACCCACAAAAATATTAAGGAAAAAAAAAAAACACAAGTTGCAACTTTTATCCCGACAACCCTAAAACATTATATCGCCTATATATAAATGTCCGTGACAGAAAAGTGACACAATCACAAATCTTATTTGTAGAATTATAAATTAAAAGCCACATGTCTTTCAGATGATAAAAAATGTGGCAGGACAAGAAACAGGCCAAACGGCCCGGCCAATGACTCATTAAGGTGCACAAGTTTACTACTAGATAGAGACTGCAAAAATAACATATACATGAAGGTGTACCAGGAGGAAACTGTTTCTGTCCAGAAAGAGCAGACTATGAAGAAAGCAAACCCCAGGACTTGTGCAACATCCTCTGGGCAGAGGTAGCAGAGTTTTGCTTGCAGTACAGAAGACAGAATTTTACAAAAAGCATGATATCTTTAATTACGGTGGAAAAGCTATTAATTGGCCCTTACAGAACTAGCTATAAACTTAAAATTGCTTGAGGATGCGAGTCAAACATGGAGGTTGCAAAATAAAAATGACCACAATCTTCCAAGGATTGTGAATAGTACAGGTCCAAATCTTAAAGCGATTATCCGGGAGTTTAAAGGTTTCATAGAACACTATAAACAGCATTTATATGGAAGAGTAAACCTTCATGTGTCTTTTCTTTTGCCTTATTATTCATCTATCATAAGATCCACTTTTTGCAATGAAACTTCTTGCTTGTGGGAGTGTTATTACTTCTCCAGCATCTCTTTCCTGCAATCTAGGACTTGCCTCCAGTTATCACTGCTAGACATTGTGCTGTCAGTGTGCAATCCCCCCCGCTCTGTACTTGCTGTCATGATGACTCACAAGTCACTGTGTAAACTTTACAGAGTGTGAATTACAAAAGTTTAATATAAGTTTAATATAATACAGTTGCGAGCCCTATAACAAATAAAAAGATTCGGAGAACCCCTTTAATCCCACTGATACTGTGTATGCAAGCAAAGCCTCAAACATTCTCCCTGTCAATGTTAGCGACTGGTACGCAGTTAAACTGCAAGGCCATGTTCACACGGCTTAAAATGGGCCGTATTTCGGTCCGTAATTACGTGCCGAAGTGCACAAATTACAGGCTGAAAACGGCACAGTCATTACGGTAATCCACAGTTCTCATGGAGAACTATGGATTACGTCTCCTCTCCCCGCACAGCGAATACGGCAAGGGGGGAGATAATTGACATGTCACTTTCTAGCGGCATATAAGCGCCGCTAGCAGGGATTGTCTATGGGCCGGCGAAGTTCCGGCCCCCCGCTCCCTCCCTGCCCCCGGCCACACGGCGTAACTGCGGGGCGTAATTACGTCACGCAGTTAAGCCGTGTGAACATAGCCTAAGGGTGCCATTCAGAAGCAGTAACATTTTTTTTCTCATATACTCCCCCCTCTTGTTTTGTTATCCAGTCACGATATTGGCTTCAGCGAAACACACGTGATAACACCCTAAAGAAATGCCTGCAAGTTATTAGAGCCAATAGTGTTTTTCTACAGAAGGAAAAAGCAACTTATTTTTTTTTTTACTAAATTACTGCAAAGTCAATTTATTGGTGTTCGTTTGTTCTATAATATATCAGTCAAAGGCCATAATCACACGTGGATTTTCCAGCCAAAATTGAGAGTTCATGTAAAAGGAAAAGGAAGTAAAACAAAAAAAAAATAAACAATCCGCTTCCTTCCAATTGGATTTACTTCTGCTCTATAAACCTCATGCTTGATTTGCAACTTATCATTATATACTGTATAAATGAAGAAGTTATCTGCCCTCCATCTGCTAACTGCGGCTTATGTGTAAAATAGCACAAACACCTCCCGGACTTCAAAAGGGATATCAGTGCCAACTTATACAGTTAGGTCCATATAAATTTGGACAGTGACACAAATTTTGTTTTTTTACCCGTTTACTGAAATATTCAATTTATAGTTATATAATGACATAAAGTCCAGACTTTCAGCTTTCATTTGAGTTTATCCACTTTTAAATTGAATGAAGGGTTTATGAGTTTCAGCTCCTTAACATGGGTCACCCTGTTTTTAAAGGGACCAAAAGTAACTGGACAAATGAAATAATTGTAAATAAAATGTTAATTTCTAATACTTGGTTGAAAACCCTTTGCTGGCAATGAGTGCCTGAAGTCTTGAACTCCTGGACATCACCAGACGCTGTGTTTCCTCCTTTGTGATGCTCTGTCAGGCCTTTACTGCAGGGGTTTTCAGTTGCCATTTGTTTAGGGGCCTGTGTAAAGTTTTTAACAAGTGAAATGCATGCTCAGTTTTGTTGAGATCAGGTGACTGACTTGGACATTCACAAAAATGTCACTTCTTTGCTTTAATAAACTCTGGGTTGCTTTGGCTTTATGGTTTGGGTCATTGTCCATCTGTATTATGAAATGCTGACCAATCAGTTTGGCTGCATTTGGCTGGATTTGAGCACACAGTATGTCTCTGAATACTCTCTCAGGATGTAGGAGTATCAATATACAAATTTACCGTGAAGAGAAGATTGCATGTGATTGCAATGTTCTCTTTAACATGGAGTCCCCCTCTGGTGCTTGACCACTAGGGGGCGCGATTGCTAATACAGTCTAATGCATTGCATAGGCAATGCATTAGGCTGTACCAAGATGGCAGTTTCCTGCCTGGGGCCGGAAGTGGGGCAAACGAGGACATGGCAGCGATGGAGGCCTTCATAAGACTCCCCGGTGCCGTGTCCAGGCATCGGATCCCCGCAGTTTTGCTTTGCACCGTTTTTCATTCATTTAGAGGCCGCGGCCATCTCTGTCGCGACACCTAAAGGGTTAAACAGCCACGCCCGCCTGCGCTGTAACTGCCGGGTGTTAGCTGCGATTAGCGGCTAACACCCGCCGGCTGTCTGGCGGGATTGCTCTGCAATCCTCCTGAATAGCCTCTTAGCGACCCTGAGACGTACTCATACGTCCAGGGTCCTTAAGGGGTAAAAAACAGGGAGGCACATGTTAAGGCGCAGAAATTCCTAAACTCTTCATCCAATTTTAATGTGGATACCCTCAAATGAAAGCTGAATGTCTGGATTGTATGTCCATGCCCATTGTATAACTATAACTTGAATAGGTTTCAGTAAACGGGTACAAAAATTTTTTTTTTGTCAGTGCCCAAATATATATGGTCCTAACTGTAGCTACATAAAACATTGGCAGTCTATGAAAAGAACTTGCATTCACAGCTGCATCAAAAGGAGAAGGTTTGGAAACAATTTTTTATGGGTGTTGAAAGAAGTGCTTAAATAGTCCACATGCCAATTCTATTATTAAACATAACCTAACACCGTCCTCACATAATATTGTCATGTGCTCTGGCGCCAAGCATCAAAGGCCACTTACATTTTCTTCTTCAGTTTCTTGTACGAAAAAAGCTTCACCATTGTCACCAAGTTTCATGTGCAAATCGACAGGTTCTCCATTGATTTCAATGTCAATCTACACAGGAAAAGAAACAAATCACTTATTAAGCAAACAGCGTCTTTTCGCGAAACGTTTGGTTTCCACAAGAAGGAACGTACCACTTTTTCTTTTGACCGAAGGACTCCCAACTTTCCAAAGCGGACATGGAAAGGGGAGCACAAGTAAGTGCCATCTTGTTGACGGACCACAATGACATCGATGCAGCCCGATAGTGTAGCCTGGTTGATACCCTTGTAGAGCTCCCTCACTGTAACCAGGACCTGCCCGGCAAGCTGTCCAACATATTTCATAGTTTGAGACTACGAATAAAAAAAAACAAAAAAAAAAAAAAAAAAAACGATTAGAAGTAAAATGAATCGCTAAATAAAGGGTTAAAACAATTTTTTTTTTTTTTCACTTTTCAGGGCATCCCTCTTTTCCCAATTTGGTACCATTGAACTCAAATGTACAATAAGCAATTCACCCCAAAAGTGATTGTTCTCATTAGGACGCCTTTCTTCCCTTATTAACCACAACTGTGATGCTGTAGACAGTGTTCATACATACAGGTATTTAAATTACAAAACTCTCTGCTAGTGAAATCTCTCTCTTATTCCAACCATACATTAGGAATCCCAGACCGTTATTCGTGATCTGAGAAGTTTCGCGTCTTGGATGACAATGTGCTTGAAGTCCCCAAGTCAGCAAACAAGGGCCTGGAGTTTCCAAGACCAGTGCATGTGCAGTGGTAGATCTGACTCAGGTTGGTCCTTCCCAACGTGCGACTGCGCATGAGCTGGTCTAGAAAGCTCCTGGCACTAGTTTGCAGACTGACACCTCAAGCGCATCAGTAACAACTTACCAGTCTATGCCATTTCCACCTAAATATGCTAATGCACATTATGGGAAAAAGAGAATGGACATTATAGCATGGTGGGGATGGAAAAGGAGGACTTTGCCTGTACACTTGGAGGGGTAAAGAAGCATCCAGGGCTTCAGGGCCAACTCTGTCGCCTCTACCTAAAATGCTGCAGGACATTGGGAAAGGTGTGGACACCACAAAATGGGTGGAATACATACTTGCTATATTTACTATTTTGCCATAGACAAACTCTATCAGTTCTCAATCTATAAAGCACTAAAACTTAACTTTTATTATATAATTAACACTTAACCTCGATACACACTATTTTAAAAACCTGATTCCTAACCTCTCAATTTGTCCCTTTCTAATTGTGAAGGAATAACTCTTTTTCTATTATCAAGTCTCTTGGAACACCCCCTTTTATCAGGGAAACCCTAAATATACTGTGATTTGCTAACTCCAAAAAGGAAATAAAAACCTCTAACTTGGGCAATCATCCCTAATCTGATGGGCATGAAACATATAAAGATTCTTTATGAGACCTTGATGAAGCCAGTTAGCTGGTGAAACATGTTGGGGAGGTCAGGCATGACATTTTAACTTGTGATTTTCTACCTCTTTCTACTGTGTTACCCGCTGCAGAGGGTCTCACAAGGAAACCTTATATGTTTCATGCCCATCAGATTAGGGATGGCTGCCCAAGTAAGATGTTTTGGATTCCTTTTTGGAGTTAGTAAATCACAGTATATATAGGGTTTCACTGCTAAAAGGTGGTGTTCACCAGACTTGATAATAGAAAAGGAGTTATTCCTTCACAATTAGAAAGGGACAAATTGAGAGGTTAGAAATCAGGTTTTTATATATATATAATAAAAGTTACGTTTTAGTGCTTTATAGATTGAGAACTAACAGAGTTTAAGTTTGCCTATGGCAAAATAGTAAATATAGTTATTAAAAGTCACTCTTTGTTCTCGTTAGATTCCCATATTTTTTTTTTAGACTATTTGAATACATACTTATGAACATTAGATGTAAACTCGGAGGGACATCCCCCATTTCATTTTAAACTCTTGTTGCTTTTTTCTCTCCCAATGTGCTGTGGTGGAAAAATTATACAGACCAGCTTCACTGTTGATCAAGGAGAGAAGCAATTCCAACCATCACATTCGTGGTGAGTTCATAAAGTGTCTGACCAAATATTGCAGGCTAATTTTAGATTAGATCATTTTGGATGCTAAAAATATCCAAATGGCCCTTGGCATAAACAAAAGTGCCCCACCCCTGCCTTAAAGTGTTATGATGAAAAGCGATGCAACAAAAATATATTGAAAGGGGTTTTGCCACAACGTAAAATTGACATGGGAAACTTGCAAATTGAATAATAAACATTTTTCACCGTTCATTATTAAAAATTCTGGACCATTTTTGTCTTAGCTGCTCCTTTAGTGATCCATTGTTTACAGCCCGTCTCCAGGGAATACGACCAGGGCCGAGAGCTACTCAGTCCTGGTCGCACATGCTCAGACATTACCTCTCCTCTCAGGTAGCTACTGAGTGTTCAAACCCCAGGTGCTGTCATTCTACTCCTGTCCTCTGTACTCTTTAGTAATTAGTCAAACAGTGCAAATAAATAAATAAAAAAAAAAACCTCAATGAGATATGTGCATTGATAAAGAGGAAAAAAAAAAATCCACAGGTTTGGTTCCTGCAGGGATTTGAACCTAGCACCCTTGGGCTGTGAAGCAAAAATATTACCTTAGCTACAATGTAGCTACTCGCAGCTCTAAACAAACTATTCTTTGACTAGAGAGGAAAGGCCTGGTGATGTCATCCTGCTCGGTCACATGATACGCAATTCAAACAAATCACACACGCCCCCTTCTGAGCACACAGAGCTGAAGTGCTGGCTGTATGCAAAGAGATTGTGGCAAAACCCCTTTAAGGAACTGGAAGAAAATAAAGGCTCCAATAGTGAACCAGAGTGGTACAACAAAAAGCTTACAGAACTTGACATAGTCCTACTTGACGGGACACTGTCAGCCCTATGTGGTGGCGACAATATTTTCATATATTTGGTTCCTTTTACAAGTCCAATTTAGTAATGAAAATATAGTCTGACACGCAGCTGATAAATGTACATTACTTCAAGTGGCTGTAACAGTTTCCTACATTGGCAGTTCACATCCTTCCAGGTTTTCGAGATAAAGTTCTGAAAGTGCTAATAAAGTAGTAGGTTTCCTGTACAGTCTTAAATACTGACAATTTTAGCTACTTATCTTGCACCCACAGCTCCTAAGACAAAGAGAAAACAGCCACAGAAATGCGCAGCACTATCATCAATGTCCTCAAAAACAAAAGCACAACCAATCTTAAAGGAATCTAGTCCCCTGAAAAAGCAACAGTATTAACAGGTTTTCTTCTAAAAGTTGCCTCATTTCTTACCAGCTACATAAAGAAATATCTAGCAATATTCCAGCTTTCACACTGGCCAATAACGCATATGCGCCAGGCTGGTGCGTTATGTTTTCTGTAGCACAGGGAATGTTCAAATGGTGGATTTAGACACCAATTCTGGCACAAATTCAGCGTCTAATCTGACTGCAATCCTTCTCTCAGTGCTCCCAATGTAAGATCCGCTCATTCCTTAACTTTGATACTACAAAAATGCTGGTCCATGCCCTTGTCTTCTCCCACCTAGACTACTGCAACATCCTTCTCTGCCTCCTCCCATCTAGCACTCTGGCTCCTCTCCACACCATTCTCAACTCCGTTGCCTGTCTTATCGACCTCTCTCTATCCACTCCTCTGCCTCTTCCAATCCCTTCACTGGCTACCCATTGCCCAGTGAATTCAGTTCTAGCTACTAACCATGACCAACAAGGCTCTGCATAACCTCTTCCTTAATCTCCAGATACCTCCCCTCATGTAATTTCTGCTCCTCACAGGACCTTCTTCTCTGCTCTCACTGTGTCAGCTCCTTACACAACCTTCTCCTTGACTTCTCCTGTGCTTCCCCCATACTCTGGAACTCACTGCCCCAACACATCAGACTCTCCTCCACTTTCTCTAGCCTCAAAAGCAACCTGAAAACCCAGCTCTTCAGGTTTGTTTATAACCTACAATAACCCTGCTACCAAGACACCACCCCACAAACATGTCTGTCCCTCACCATCTGTCTCCCCTTACCTTGTAGACTGTAAGCCTTGGCGGGCAGGGTCTTCTCTCCTTCTGTGCCAGTTGTTAGTCGTTTATAGTCACCATTTTACTTGTTTGACATATGTTATCTATGTAATTGCCCCTTGAATGTACAGCACCCTGAAACCAATGGTGCCCTAAAATAAATAATAAAAATTGTGCACAGGATTTATGTGCACGTGGATTTATTTTCAGTGCTGAAGATATTCAGCACCAAAAAAAGAATTGACATGTCAATGCTTGAGATGGTTTATGTGCTGAATACTCACCTCACATCATATTCTATATGAGGCTGAAAATCGGCATAAAATTTCACGCCAGAAATCCTCGCTCATTGGTGCAGATTTAAGGCGTGGGTTCTACACTAAATTTAGCGCTGACGTTTTCAGTGCCGCAATTAAACCGCGTAAGCATACCCTTATATGTCAGCTTTGCTATATGACATGGGAGAGAAAGATCAGAGTCATCTCAACAGTACAAGCTATACTTCGACATTAAACGGTACAACACCAAAAATGAAATGTCATGGAATTATGGAAATCACAGGATTGATAGATTAATGACATGCAAATGATAAAAAAAAAAAAAAAGGGAAAAAAATACATTCAAAACATTTTGATTTATTCAGTATCGGTATGGTTATGTTCACACAGCTTAATTGCGGGACGTATTTTGCCCCGCAAATACGCCGTGTGTACGGGGGCGGGGTGGTTTTGTGTGTGTGGGGGGAAGGAGTGTCAGCCTGCCGGCCCCTTAGGCATGCATTATTCTCGGCGCGTATACACCATGAATGACATGTCACTTCTCTCCCTGCTCGCCGTATTGTGCGAGCAGGGAGAGGAGACGTAATCCATAGTTCTCTATGAGAACTGTGGATTACCGTAATGACTGTGGCGTATTTCAGCCATACTGCAGCGCAGTACGCCGCAAATTACGGGCTAAAAATACGTCCCAGAATAAGCCATGTGAACATAGCCTATTACTGCCGCACAAATACATGTACTTCTACACACCTTGGCATGGTATCCGTGAGCTTATAAACAGTTGTCTGAGGAATGTTATTTTATTAGGATACTGCTGCCCTATTAAAATAAATAAAAATGCAGTGCCCTCACTCTCCGCTGGTCCCTGCTGCAGTGATCATGTGCCACTGGCTGAAGTCATTGGTTCGAGGTTAGTGCTCAGAACGCTGATGCCAACCAAAAGTATGTGACCGCTTCAGCTGCCCAAAAGCTGCAGTGGTGATGTCCTGTGTGAAAGGAGACAGGGCGAACACACAGAAAAGCAGCACAGACTGAGGATGCCCCAACGCGCTGGATCCAAGGTCAGAAGAGGTGAGATTTTTTATTTTTTTTTTTTAAATTCTGAGGTGGTTTTAGAATCCTAATATTTAAAAAAATTAACCTTTAAAACTAGTATAAAATGCAATGAGTACTAGGTTGGGGGACAGTCCGCACTACATTAACTTCCTTGAGACTGTAGCAATTCATTTGTCAACTAAATCTTGCAGTATTTTAGCGGCCATAAAATATACATACCCTGCAGCCAGCACAATTAATACAGGAAGAAAGGGTATGTTCAAAACAGTTGCCACTACGTATATATAGAGTATAAGAAAATAAAATAAAGGTTGGAAAAAAAAATG